>BPLQ01000341.1:0-13022 GCA_021605075.1 Caerostris darwini
ATCAAATATGCAAAAACGAGTAATGGCCACAAAAATTACAAAGTGAAAACAAATTAAATATGTAATAAAAATCAAATCGCATTAGTTTAATTTTGTAATAAATGTGGGTCCATTTTTTAGTCACCAAATTGAATGCAATGGTTCAAACGGTTTTAATTGTTTAATATTTTTGCTCTTCATGCCTGATAATAATAATTACCTAAAATTTATGTTGCTCCAAACAGACTTGCACATTTTGATATATAATTTTGCAAAACCACATCATTATTATTTTATTCGCTGTATCGGAATTATTTATTTTGTTGTAACATCAGTCGCTAAAATAATGTACTACATAACCCAGTAGCTGTATAAAAAGTTGAAGAATCGATCGTAAATTTTGATAAAAATGTCCATGCCTTACATCATTACAAAAAGCGTTAGTATTTATTCAGTTTATTCCCACTTTAAGATTAATACAAATCCCGGCATGGATAATGTTACTAATAAAATTTTGAGGAAACTCCCGCTTAACGTAATTTTCAATCTTTGTAATATTACTGAATCTGTTATATAACCTGTTCTCTGCTTCTGACTATGTTAATATTTTTTTTGCGCTGAAACTTTTTCGAAAAGTTAACAGCATTTTGCTTGTTAGAGTAGACATGTAATAAACTATTGCTCAAAAAATTCGACACAATTTTAAATATATAAATGATCCGTTGGAATATGCATTTAACTATTTGGCGATCTGTTTCTGAGTTGTTGTATTTTCTACTGTGAACACTCGAATACTTTTGGACATTAATGAACATTTTACAACATTTTTGCATTCAGAAGGAACTCAGAAGATGATTTCATTTTTCAAAAAAAGATGATGCTCCATGCCACATTTTTAAAACAGCAGTAAATTAATTTGGCAATAAATTAACTGCACTGTTTGTTGCGTGACACATACACTAGCGGAAAAGCGCCGTGCATGAGGACAGAGATTCGTATCCATTGGAGCCTTTTTTACAATTTTACTTCTCACAAACTCTTTCTTTAAAATTAAAATCTTTTACCGTCTTAATTTAAAATCATTAGATTAAACTTGGAGTTTAGGATATATTTCATATCACTTTGAAGTTTAATTCTTACATTTTAAATAATAAATTATTTTATTCGTGTTATCCCAAACTGAGGTTTTAAGAACGCTTTCTTTAAAACCGTCTGTAAGAGGCGGTGTGTGTGTGAAATAAGAGTTGTTGTAGATTATAACAAGTGCTTTATTGTTTTAGAAAACAAAAAAAATTTATTTAAATCGCAGTCAAATGGTTCTTTGAGTCTTTAACGAATATCTTCCAGAATATATACAAACGGTAGGAAGTGGGGAGATTATTTAATATTTCCAAGTAAGATGACGTTCAATGCATTTCAAAAACAGCAGTAAATTAATCTAAGCATCTGAAACTTTATTGCACGACACACGTGTACTGGTTGAAACGTGCGTAGCTAGCTCAGCATGAAGGTTGGGATTCGAATTCCTTGTTGAATTCCTGCAATAAAGTGAAAAAAAATTTGGAATTGACTTAAATTTTTTTTTTTTATATTTTACTTGTTTTTTATTTAGTTCTGGCACTTTTCTAAAGACAATTAACAGTATTTTTTTAGGGTAGGCCTGTAATAATCTATTACTTAAAAAATCCGGCACAATTTTAAAGAAATAAAGGATGGATTGGAGTATGCATTTAAGGATCTGGTCATCTGTTTTTCCAAGTTGCTGTATTTTCTACTGTGACACTCGAATACTTCTTTGAGACTTTAATGAGCATTTCATTATCCATTCGCATTCGGAAGGGACTACGCAGATGATTTCATTTTTCAAAACAAGATGCGACATGTCTAACAATAAAATAATTTTGCCATTTAGTGCGGGATACATACACCAGCACAATTACAATTCTGAGATTCGAGTACGCTGACAGCCTTTTTTCAATTTTACCTCTCAGAAACAAGACGATTGGATGACAATAATAACAATGCGTGTAAAACAACATCGCATCTGTAGTCGTGTTGCCTGTCCGGTATGAGTTGTTCGTAAATTCCTAACACTGAAAATCGAATTTTAAATGCTCTACCAGATTATGATTTCATTCTTTGAAAAAAGAAAACGCCCAGAACTGTTCTTAATACACTAAAATAATTTTATTCGCAATGACTTAAAATAATAATTTCGCAAATGACTTCCTTTTGATGTTCCAATTCTGCGAGCCTTATTTGACGACGATTCATATGTTTCCTTATTTCTACTTCTATTTCTATTTCTATTTTTTTTTTATAATTTTGGAAAGAAGTCTCTTAAATTTAAAAAATAATATGAGATAAAATAAATAAATAAGAATAAAAATAAAGATTTAATTAACTAAAAAGTAACATGATTGTTTTTTTAATTTCTTATTGATTAAATTAGGAATAAACTAAAACTCCTGTACATTTCAAAAATAATACAGGGTTTAAAGATCGCTGTTCTGTTAAGATACTTGTGTGTAATGTGTCATTTGTAAACGTGTAATTTCAATAATTCTAGGCACTTTCTAACTGATTCATATAACGTGAGCTTATTTAAATTTTATGAATTTCCAATTTCGTAATATATTTTTTAAATAAAAATTATAAAATGATTTAAAACTTTAACCATTTTCATTTAAAATCATTATATTAAACTTTTATTTTAGAATGAATTGCATATCACTTTAAAGTTTAATTCGAACGTTTTAAATAATAAATTATTTTTGTATGGTTCGTGGTTTTCGTTTCATTTTTTCTTTTTCATTAAAGCATGTAAATTGGCTGTCAATGTTAAATAAGAGTTATAGTTTATAAATTGTTTGTTGTTTTTAAATAAAAACAAAAATTACGTTAAGAATTTAACTGCTTTTTTTATTGACATAAAGGTATAACAAATTATTGCGCAAAATTTACAACAAGTCAAGAAACACTTAGACTATATATTTAATGATGAGGTCTTCTTGGAATCTATTTTTTGGCAATATGGGATTGCAGCACGGCCTATTTACGGGATTAAAATGTGAAGAATATAACAGTTGGGCTGGCATGTTCGTAGGCTGACACATAGATGGCGCTACTAGTATTAAATCCATATAATTTTTAGTTAGCCCTAACCTTCAAAAGACACGTGTATAAATGTGACAGCTGTTGCACTATTAGTATGGGAGTTATAGCATTTTTAGTGAAGCAGCTTTTGTTAGTTTGAAAAAATGGATAAAAAGGAATTTCGTGTGTTAATAAAGCATTGATTTTTGGCGAAAAAAAATACTATTGAAGCCAAGGTTTGGCTTGATAAACGTTATTGCACCATAAAAATCAACCGTTGAGAAGTGGTTTGCTAATTTTAAACGAGGCGAAATGAGCACCGAGATCGATGCACGCAGTGGACGCTCCAAAGAGGCCGTTACCGACGAAAACATCAAAAAAGTCCACAAAATAATTACTGATAACCGTAGAGTGAAGTTGATTGAGATAGATGAGGCCCTGAAAATATCAAAGGAACGTGTTGGACATATCGTGAACGAATATTTGGATATGCGAAAGCTCTGTTCAAAGTGAGTGCCGAGCGAGCTCACAATCGATCCAAAACAACAACGAATTGATGATTCTAAGCAGTGTTTGGAGCTGTTCAATCGTAATAAACCCGAATTTTTGCATCGATATGTGACAATGGATGAAACAGGGTTCCATCATTTCACACCGGAGTCCAATCGACAGTCAGCCGAGTAGACTGCACGTGATGAACACTAAAAATGCTATAACTTACATACTAATAGTGCAACAGCTGTCAAATTTATACATGTGTCTTTTGAAGCTTAAGGCTAAGTAAAAATCATATGGATTTAATACTAGTAGCGTCATCTATGTGTCAGCCTATGAACTTTTCAGTCCACCTGTTACACCACCATTTATAAATATTTTATTTTTCAAAATCTTAATGTAAACACATTTTAGAACTTTTTACAGATTTCAAATTGATACTGCTTCACCTTCATTAATTATGATGATTTTTAAATCTCCCATCTCGCTTTTAAACACCTTCGCAAAAAAACTGCAAAACGCCTTGCTTCACACTCGCTTTTCGGAAAATAGCATATCATACCAGAACAGATAACGCTTTCGTACAAGAAACGAATTATATTTTGATATAAATTTTTTATGGAGGGCCTGAATGGCCGAGTGGTTGGCGCTCGGTACCACAGGTTTCGGGTTCGAGTCCCGGCGGTGACATGGGTGTTAGTAGTGGTTCGGAATCCACCTTAAACCGTAGGTCCCGGTCTAATAGGATCGTAGAGCGTTGCGGGGGCATTGTTACTCCGCGTCCGTGGCCTATCTTCAAGTGACACGCGCCCACTGAGTAGTGCAAAGTGAGTAACGTCTGTGCAGCGCTTGCCTTAAGGCCTCCAAGATCAAGTTGTCTAAGTGTTTGCCAGCTGCATTAGAAAAAAAAAAAATCCTTTTAATGGAGCAATGGGCTTAGCATAATAATACAATACGTTTTGAACAAATTCAGTAAAAAATAAAAAAAATTATATTTGAAACTATAAACAAGTAATATAAAAAAAACAATTTTTAAAGTCAATACCTACTTTTTTTCACTCTATTGCAGAAAAGTCCAATACAAATAAAGTTGAAATATTCCTCTTACATCTGGCGCCATCTATTATTAGATACATGCAACTTAAATCTAAAAATAACTAAAATGAATTAATAAAATTTAATGAATGAATTAATATTTGAAAAAACTGTATTAACATCCAGTGTCATCCACTACAAGTTCAAAAAATATACAACAGTTAATTGCATATATTGTCCTCTAATATATTATCAAATTTATTAAATCTTTTTTAACTGACAGGAACTCTGTAGTTACTGTCAAAAATGTTATTTCATATGTTGTGTTCTCTTTTAGATTTTAATAGCCTTTTTATGAATAATTTAACTCAATCGATATATGAAAGTTAGGTAGTTTAAAGGATGTAGCCCGACTTAGTGAAGCCAAGGACTCATACTGCATTTTACACATCCTTTTAACTTATTAACGTTACTCTAAGAACTGATTAATCAAATGGAAACTAAGCTTAAATTTTCACAAAACACCATCATCATCAAATCACCAAACATCACCATCTATAATAAACTTTTTAATTTGTCTAATAAAACTAAATGTATTATAAGCCTTCGTAATAAATTTAATAAAACAGAGCCGGTCTTCTAATCCTTCATTCATCAAATCTATAAAAAAAATCGTCTCTTGCAAGAAAATTTTTAATTTACATATATGAAATTCATCCAGTAATTTAATATGCTAAACCGATTCGGCGCTCTTCAAGACCCATAAATAAGGAAATCAATCAAAATATTGAAAATAAAATAATAGTTAATTATTTTTTATTTATTTCCAATGGCAGATTACGAACAGTTACAGCAATAAACAGAAAAAAAAAAAAAAAAAAAAGAACAGAGAATACAACAAAACATGCTGAAACAGAGTTCATTAATCTAACATATCTTTAGCCTCCCAATATCGCTCGGCGAGAAAAGTCTTGCTCAGAGCAGGACAGTGAAGTAGATGCGTGGAGTCCATGGCCTCTCCGGAGCTGCATATCGGGGAAGGAACAATTTTGAGTCTCTAAAGATGGTTTCGCAGGCAGTCATGTCCGGTGGCTAGTCGGAAATGAGCGACTGCTCTACGCCTTGGACCATTACATAGATTTGGGATGGCATTCTTCCAGGACTTTTGGGAAACGCGGTTATAGAGGTCTTCTTCAGCGCGGACTTTAAATGATCTTTTGATGAGATTTTTGATAGAATGGAAGGATATAGGACGAGATATTTTTTGTGTGATTAAAGACCCCTTTTTAACCTGGAAGTTGGCTTTCTCATTGCCTGGAACCCCACAGTGGGCAGGAACCCACTAGAGGACTATAGTTTTTTCAAGTGATGCCAGGTTTTCAAGATGATAACGGCAATCCAATATGTCTTGGGTTTTAGGAAATAGTTAATTATCACAAATTGCACTATAATACCTTACGTAAGAAGACGTAGGACCTACAATTGATCTCACTGGTATGAGGAAATTTATTTTTAAAATTTGTACTAAATTTTACAATTCCATTCCAAACACTGGAAATCGAACTTTAAATGAATTCCCAAATTAGGACTTTTCATTGTTTGAAAACAGCAAGCGGTGCAGAGCTATTCTTAATGTAATAATGTTCCGATTCTGCAACCTTATCTCACGATGATTCATCAGTTTCTTATTTCTGTAATTTCTTTTTTCCTCTTAATTTTTGAAATAAATTCTTTAAAATAAAATAAAAAAATCCTGTAAAATAAAATAAGTCAATAATAATAAAATATAAATATAATTGATAAAAAAAATTAATTTTTTCAATTTCTTAATGATTTTTTATATTAAATATATATGGGACTAGTACATTTTTAATCATCTTGATTTAAAATCATATTAAACTCGGTTTTCAGAATGTATTTCATATCACTGTAAAGTTTAATTCTTACATTTTAAATATTAAATGATTTTTAAATTTTCTCATGTAAAATATTCCTCATTCTCCTTCCTCAAAATATTCGTCATCATTCCTGAAGACCGTCTGTAATGGGTGGTCTGTGTGTTAAAAAATGCATATTGTGTGCTATTAATTTTTTTTTTTTTTTAATTTTTCTAATGAGCCGATCGAAAATTGTGTTAATCGTATTATACTTTCGTTTGTCTTGAAACACTCTTAAAATTATTAACATTTATTATTGCGATAGAAGTATAATTAACTATTTCCTGAAAAACACCGGCACAATTTTATGGAGATAAAACATTAGCATTTAAATTATGTGGGGATCTGTTTTTACCAATATATTTAAATCCAATGAATTTCCTGTTCTGTATTGTGTTCAGTTAATTAAATATATATAATGATTTAAATCTTTAATGGTCTTGATTTAAAATCATTAGATTAAACTTGTATTTTAGAATGTATTTCATATCACTTTAAAATTTAATAATAAAATTCTTGCGTTTTAAATATTAAATGATTTTTAAAAGCTGCATTAAATTTCTGTTTAATCCCTAGTAGTTTACGTGAAGGTCGTTTAAAGTGGGGGTCTGCGTCAAAAAAGATATTGTTGTAGTTTATCAGAATAATTTTTTTATCTTAAAATCGATCGTAAATTATAGTAATTATTCTATTTATTGTTAGTTTTGAAAACATTTTTAAAAATTATTAATAGTACGCTTTTTTATTAGAGTAGACGTATATATATTCCATTTTTCGAGAAATCAGGCACAATTTTAAGATGGCAAATAATCAGTTGCAGTATGCATTTAATGATATGGAGATCTGCTTTTGGCAATATGTTTAAGTTGCTGTATTTTCTGCTATGAAAACTCGAAAACGTATTTGAGACATTGACACTCTCCGTGATATTTTGGACATTGGGAAGGGCTGCCCATGGGCAATTGATTTGGGCTCTGACCTTTGGTATACCGGCTTCAGGTTAGAATCCTGGCGGTAGTATAGGTGTTTGTTAGTGTTTCGGATTCCCCGTTAAATTGTAGGACCCGGTCTAGTTAGCTTAAATTCTATACAAAATGACCGTACAGTGACAAACCAACCGAACTACATTCGGTAGGAACAAGTCAAATTATTTCTTTTTTCATAGAGATCATTAGATAATATAAAAAAAATATATATTTTCACTTATGACTTTTATATGTTCCATTACTGATTGTGATTCATCTGTTTCTAATTTTTACTCCTCTGCAATATTTTTTTCCCTTACTTTTTGAAATAGATTTCGTAAAATTAAGAAGACAATAATATGAAATAAATGACATTAATAATAAAAAATATTAACAATTAATTAACAAAAATAGCTCATTTTTTAATTTCTTAATTATTTTTAAATTAAATATATGACTTGATTCACCTTGATTTAAAATTATATTTAACTTGGATTTCAGAATGCATTTCATATCACTTTAAAATTTATTCCTTATGTTTTAAAAATTAAATGATTTTTAAACGAGTTAATAGATTCTGTTCCGTTACTTAAGTTTCCTTAAAGACCGTCTGAAATGGTGGTCTGTGTGAAAAAAGGGGTTATTGAAATTCTTCTTTTTTTTTTTTTATCAATTGTTCGTAACCTTCGTTAACTGTTTTGTTCTTTCGTTTATTCAGAAAAATTATGTGGTGGTCTGTGTAACAGAAAAAAGGATATTATGGTTTACCACAAGTATATTTTTTTATGTTATAAAATTCGGTAACTATATTAATCGATTTTTTCCCTTATTTCTAACATCCTCCCGAACAGTTAAAAACGGTATTTCTTTTATTAAAATGTCCGTATAATAAACTATTTCTCAAACAACCTGGTAGAATTTAAATAGATAAAGGATCAGTTGGAATATGCATTTAATGATATGGGGATCTGTTTTCGACAGTATGTATTTAAGTTGCTGTATTTCTTACTACTCACACTCAATACTTCTTTGAGACATTACTGGATACTTCCCAGCGTACTTTTTACATTGGGAAGGGCTGCTTGATGGCCAATTGATTGGGGCTCCGGCGTTTGGTACACAGGCTTCAGGTTAGAATCCTGGCTGTGACGTAGTTGTTTGCTAGTGTTTTGGAATCCATGCTAAACTGTAGGGACCGGTCTAACTAGCCTAAATTGTACATAAAATGACCGTAAAGTGACAAACGAAACCAAACCACATTCTGTAGAAGACCTGTCCTTTTTTCAAAGAGATCATTAGATAACATAATAAAAAAATTATTTTCACTGATTATTTCCTTTGGTGTTCGTTTACTGACTGTTATTCATGTATTTCTTCTTTCTACTCCTCATCAATAAATATTTTTTTTCTTTTGTTCCACTTCATTTTTGAAATAAATTTCCTAAAATTAAAAATATAATAATATGAAAAAAATGAAATTAATATTAAAAAATAACTCTTTTTTTAATTTATTAATTTTTCATAAATTAAATGTATGACTAGATCTTCTTCATTTAAAACTATATTTAATTTAGATTTCAGAAAACATTTCATATCACTTTTTAATTTAAGTCTTACGTTTTAAATATTAAATAACTTGTGAATTAGTTAGACTTTTCGTTTCAATCACATAAGTTTCCTTAAAGACCATCTAAAAGGATGGTCTGTGTGAATATAAGAGATTTTTGTTGGTTATTGGAATTGTATTTTTTTTTTTTTTAGATGTTAAATTGATCGTAAACTTCGTTAACCGTTTGATTATTTCGTTTGTTCTGAAACCCTTTCGAAAAATTATTAAAGCATTTTGTTATTACAGTAAAAGTGAAACACAAGTTCCTGAAAAAAAATCCAGCACTATTTTGAAGAATTAAGGCCTCAGTTGGAATATGCATTTAATTAATTGGGGATCTGCATTTGGCAATATGTTTTTAAGTTGTTGTATTTCCTACTGTTAATTCTCGACTACTTCTTTGAAGCAATAACGAACATTTTCCAGCATAGTTTTCACATTCGTAAAAAATTGAGGAGATGATTTCATTTTTCAAAACAAGGTGTTTCCCTATGATACGTTTTGAAAACATCAATAAGTTTATCTAGCAATGAAATACATGCATGAATGATGCATTAGCCTAAAACAGCATGGCTACCAGTGCATGAGGGCAGAGGTTCGAATCCTCTTTCAGTACTATTGCAGTTGCACCTCTCAGAAACAAGGAGATTAAAGACGATAATGATAATGCGTGTAAAGCAACATCGCAACAACATTTGAATTTTCTGAATTACCTTTTATGGTGAAGAACAGCACACAAAGAAAAGTTTCAAATAATATTAGTTACGATAAATAATATACTTTAATTTTATATTTAATTTACCAGAAAAATCATTAATAAAAATCCAATCTTTTATATAACTCAACATTGAATAATTATGGTTTGGCTTCATTTTTAATGAAAATTTATACAAAAAATCATTTTTTTGAGAACAGTAAATATTTTGATAACTAGAAGGTTTTAAATAACCCTTCACTTCAAAGTTGCCACAATCGTGTTTGAATTTCTCAAAGTTTATATCTCCTCTGTTTTCCATTTGAAAGTACTCCATTTAAGTTACATTGAAAAAATTCAAAACAAATGACGGTGTGAAGTGGTTCGGAATCCACTTTAAACTGCATGTCCTGGTCTGTTTAGCACTCATTGCACAAGATGACCGTAGAGCGACAAACCAAAACACGATAATACACAGCGAGGGTAGTTTGCTCTTTTTCTTTTGAATCCTGACGGCATACTTTCGGCACACGGATTTATTGTGACTTTTCCCAACATAACAAGCAAGAATTAGCTTCAGTGTGGAATTTTCAATCCTGCTCATTTACCTCGTAACTCAGCAAACGCACCACTTCTGGTTCGAAAACTCAGCGAACCCTTATGTTCTAGTCTAGGAAGATCGTGTCTCTTTTTTTTTCACCCTTTCATTACACAAACCTTTTCACAATATTTCTGTACTTATACAGCGATCTATCGTTGTTGATTGGTACAAGAGTGAACAAGAGTTTCACCTCCAAGATATAAGAAACTTATTAACCATTACTATTTTCAGTATCTGCTTCTCAAATTTGCTGTAATTAAAATAATAAGTTTTGAACATTTGTTCATTTATTGGGTTTTGAACAAAGGTAGTATCATAAATGCTCCATAATGAATATCCAGTTTTGTTTGATTTACATTATTTAATATGTCCACATGGCAGGTTGAAACCTGTAAAGGACAATATGTATTTAAGTTGCTGCACTTCTTACTACTCACACTCGAATACTTCTTTGAAACATTACTGGATACTTCCCAGCACACTTTTTACATTGGGAAGGGCTGCTTGATAGCGAATTGATTGGGGCTCCGGCCTTTGGTACACAGGCTTCAGGTTAGAATCCTGCCTGTGACGTAGATGTTTTCTAGTGTTTTGGAATCCATGCTAAACTGTAGGGACCGGTCTAATTAGCCTAAATTCTACATAAAACGAGCGTAAAGTGACAAACGAAACCAAACCCCATTCTGTAGAAGACCTGTCCTTTTTTCAAAGAGATCATTAGATAACATAATAAAAAAATTCTTTTCACTGATGATTTCCTTTGGATATTCCTTTAGTGACTGTTATTCATATATTTCTTTTTTCTACTCCTCAGCAATAAATATTTTTCTTCTTTTAAAATTGAAATAAATTTCCTAAAATTAAAAATATAATGATATGAAAAAAATGAAATTAATATTAAACTATAACTCAGTTTTTTAATTACTTTATTGTTTTTATATTAAATATATGACATGATCTTCTTGATTTAAAACTATATATAATTTCAATTTCAGAAAACATTTATTATCACTTTTAAATTTAAGTCTTACGTTTTAAATATTAAATGATTTGTGAATTAGTCAAACTTTTCGTTTCAACTACATAAGTTTACTTAAAGACCATCTAAAAGGATGGTCTGTGTGAATATAAGAGATTTTTGTTGGGTTTTAAAGTTCTTTATTGTTGTTAATTTGATTGTGAACGTCGTTAACCGTTTGATTATTTCGTTTTTTCTGAAACCCTTTTCAAAACTTATTAAAGTATTTTGTTCTTACAGTAAACGTGAAACACAAATTCCTGAAAAAAATCCAGCGCTATTTTCAAGGATTAAGGCATCAGTTGGAGTATGCATTTAATTATTTGGGGATCTGCATTTGGCAATATGTTTTTAAGTTGCTGTATTTCTTACTATTAATTCTCGAACACTTCTTTGAGGCAATAACGAACATTTTCCAGCATAGTTTTCACATTCGTAAAAAATTGAGGAAATGATTTCATTTTTCAAAACAAGGTGTTTCCCTATGATACGTTTTGGAAACAGCAGTAAGTTTACCTAGCAATAAAATACACGCATTAGCCGAAAACTGCATGGCTACCGTGCATGAGGGCAGAGGTTCGAATCCTCTTTCACTGATATTGCAGTTGCACCTCTCAGAAACAAGGAGATTAAAGACGATAATGATAATGCGCAACAACATTTGAATTTTCTGAATTACCTTTTATGGTGAAGAACAGCACACAAAGAAAAGTTTCAAATAATATTAGTTGCGATAAATAATATACTTTAATTTTATATTTAATTTACCAGAAAAATCATTAATAAAAATCTAATCTTTTATATAACACAATATTGAATAATTACGGTTTGGCTTCATTTTTTAATGAAAATTTATACAAAAAAAATCCTTTTTTTTTGAGAACAGTAAATATTTTGATAACTAGAAGGTTTTTAAATAACCCTTCACTTCTTAGTCGCCACCATCGTGTTTGAATTTCTCAAAGTTTATATCTCCTCTGTTTTCCATTTGAAGGTGCTCCATTTAACTTGCATTGAAAAAATTCAAAACAAAACATGGTTTGAAGGGGTTCGGAATCCACTTTAAACTGTAGGTCTGAGTCTGTTTAGCCCTCTTTTCGCACAAGATGACCCTAGAGAGACAAACCAAAACACGATAATACACAGCGAGGGTAGTTTGCTCTTATTCTCTTGAATCCTGACGGAATCCTTTCGGCACACGGATTTATTGTGACTTTTCCCAACATAACAGGCAAGAATTAGATTCAGTGCGGAATTTTCAATCCTGCTCATTTACTTCGTAACTCAGCAAACGCATCTCTTCTGGTTCCAAAACTCATCGAACCCATATCTTCTAGTTTTGGAAGTTCAGGTCTCTTTTTTTTCACCCTTTCATTACACAAACCTTTTCACATTATTTCTGTTCTTATTCAGCGATCTATCGTTGTTGATTGGTACAAGAGTGAACAAGAGTTTTACCTCTAAGATATGAGAAACTTATTAACCATTACTCTTTTCAGTATCTGCTTCACAAATTTTCTGTAATTTAAATAAAAAGTTCTGAACTTTTGTTCATTTATTGGGTTTTCAACAAAGGTAGTATCATAAATGCTC
>BPLQ01000342.1:0-27780 GCA_021605075.1 Caerostris darwini
ATTTAATTTATATATAATATTATACGTTGACGTCGAAAGTAGGTGGTGATCACGTGTGACTGGACTAATAAATGTATATGTATGTGCGTTGTATAAAAGATAGTATGATTGTGCTATTTTAATGGTGATCTACGAAATCAATAAAATTTCAGATAAGTATATCTATATTGTAAGGTTTAACATAATTAAATTGTCGCGAGAGATTCTCACTGTGACCAGTAACTGGTACCATAACTGTGTGAACTGGTACGTACATGCGGTTAGATTTTTGAGGCGGCGAGGAGAACGCTAGAGCGTCTGAACGAGATACACGGTCAGGACCGTATGTATACTGCTTTACGGTTGTGATTACATAGATTGATATTGTGGAAGAGGCACAGGGGTGTATGTGTCTGTATTTTGTTAATATTGTAAATAAATTCATATAGAGGTTTCAGTCCACTTGACACAACTGTCGCTAGCAAGCAGACAACCACATATATAAGTGAGAGAGAGAGGGTGGGGAGGACAAAAATTTGAAGTACTTTATAATAGCGACAAAGCAAAACAATGTTATCAAGAGGAGCACCTCATTTTCTTGGTATAGCAAACCACGTTTATTTGATTTCATTTATTATTTAAAAGATACTGATACATGTTGTGGCCTATTCTTTTCAGTTAGCAATTGTATAGCTGCTGAATAAATGTTATATTCTAATAAAGATTCATGAATTTTGCTAATTTTAAGCCATTTTCTAATTCTGATTCTCAGAATCCATTTCTATTTGTGACGTCGAATGTTAGACTGTGTTGTCTCGGATTCTAATTTGGCAGAAAAGCTTTCAGTAATTTTCTCTGTTTAGGTTTTATTAATTTAGAAAAGGTTCTCGTTATCCGATTCTAATTCGTGGCAAAAGGACTTATCTGATTGTTGATAGAAGCTCCATCCCGGTCTTTATGAGTAATTCTCTTCTATACGGGTTTCACAACAGAAGGCTTCCTTCCCCTTCAATTTTATTTTGCAAATATTATGGTACATCTTAGTTTCAGTGTTTCTGTAATATTATGTCCATAATGATGCTATTTTGTACATACCTAATATAAGCTGCTAATACGCAGAATAGACTGTAGACGTACTAATATCTCATTATTTTGCTAATTAAATCGAAACAACTCTTTCTCCCTAAATCATGTAGTAGTTTAAATAAATTAAATACGTATTAAAAATAAGTATAGTAAAAGTAAAAACGTATAAAATTAAATACGTATTAAAATTAAAATTAAATACTTACTACTGTTTTCAAAAAGTAAGACAAATTTTCAATTTAAATTTCGCGGGGCTTGTGGAATTTTAATTTTTTTTCTTTTTTATGTTGCTGTCACTGTCCTTGACATCTGTGTGAAATTTGACGTCAAAATATTCATTAGAGTTTGAGTTACACTTGGCTTTGTGAGACGTTAAAACTGATTTCGGTGATTTTTGAAATGCCTGAATTAATTGAGAAAAGAACTTGCATTAAATTTTAGAAAACACTGAATGCGCCAGCTCATACTGCATTGATACTTCGTGACTTTTTCACAAAATATGAAACCCATATCGTTCCACAACCACCGTATTCACACCGTGCGACTTCTGGCTATTTCCTAAACTCACACCGTGCGACTTCTGGCTATTTCCTAAACTCACACCGTGCGTCTTCTGGCTATTTCCTTAACTCACTCCGAGGACATCGTTTTGAGTCGATTGAAGAAATTCAACGTGAATCGTCGCGCGCTTTAGAGGACATCTCTGCCGATGACTTTTTAGTATGAATTGGGAATTGGAAAAAAAAAGTTGCCATAAGTGCATTTTGAGGTGATTACTTTGAAGACGATGAAAAAAATTTGGAAGAATAAATAAAGAGTTTTTGAATAAAAAATAATTAGTCTTACTTTTTGGGTACAGTAGTAAGTACGTAAATTAAAATTAAATACGTATAATAAAAGTAATACATTAAAAAATTGCTATGTTTTTGTTTAAAGGGTTGTTTTTTGCAACATAAGAAACATTTCTTACTTTTTCTATAACCTTGCCATTTTTATGTCAGCTTAGTTTCAAATTTGTTAAGGAAACAGTGTTCTAGATAAATTAATTTTTTTTAAATGTCATTATTACATATCAGGATTAAAGTATTTAGAGTTAAAAAAATTGTAACTAAAAGGACTTCCTTTTGCCTTGAATGCATTTTACGATATTTTTTTTAGTATTAGATTTATGTAGTTCCAAATATAAGCAAAATATATTCAGTTCAGCGATTAACAATTTTTTATTCTTTCTGTGAAAGTGATTTATAACATTTTTTCTTATAATATTATTTATTTTTTTGTATTAAACTAAATTTGTGAGAACAGATTACGCTATTAGTGTTTTTCCAGAAGAAGCCTGACAAAATTCTTCAACTCAAACAACTATCCGTAGACTAGTGAATTTAGTATGCTTCATTTTGTTGAAGTGTGAACAACATAACTTTTTTTTTAAAACTCTGAACATATAGAATGTTGCAAAAAAAAAAGAAAATTAGCGGATAATTTAACTTTTTTTTTTTTTGCTTTAGAGGAAAAATTCAGCTTAAAGAACTCTAAGTTCTTGTGAAACCTTACGATGGAAACATGCAGTAGTTGAAAAAGTTTCCAAAAGGATTTGAACTAATTTATGATTTTGATATGGAAAATCAATTTTTCTCTTGGACAGTCAAAAGACTAGAATAAGCTGCTGAAACCTGATAAAATCATTATTGGTAAAAGTTATTTATTAAATTGATGTGTTTAAGCCAATCATTGAAAGAAAAAAAAAAGGCACGACAGTTTTCAGTTTTTTAACAAAATAATGTTCTGTTACCAGTTGCGAAACAAGTCAAAGCTGTTTGATGGAAAGTCTTACCGCCTTATTCTTCTGAAACTACTTTTTCTGATGACAACATTTTAGACTAATACACATAGCCTATTAGATTACAATTTCCATTGTTTTGAAGTCAAAATTAGCTTGATTTATGAATAGCCTCGAAAAACGGTAAAAGACACGAATCGTTTCGAATTGAATCGAATCGAAAAAATGGATCGTCTTTTGCCGAATCTAATAGAGTCGAAGTCAAAATGGTCAGGTTTTGATTGAATCGTTCTTTCCCAGAGTAATTCTCTACACAATTTTTGTCTTAATTATTATCTGTAGGAAATTTTTATATTAAAAACCACACACAAATAAATTCGTTAAAGTTATGATCAAAAATTGATTTGACATATCAATTAAACAATTTTATAAAATTTTCTTTTAAATTTGAATGTCCATCACAAGTAAATTAATTAATCGTTAACAATTTTTTAAATTTTTTACCAAATACTATTATCTTTTAGAAATGTAGTGAAGAAAATTAACCTTAATAACTATTAAAAATCGAATATTAGAATAAAATATGAAATTCGATTTGAAAATCTATAATTTATTCTGAGTAATAATTTTATAAATACCCTTTTATATTGCATCTGTCAGTTAATAAAAAAAAGAAAAGAAAAGAAAAAAAAAAACTCAATTTGAATTGAAATAATAATAAACTTTCTGAATAAAAATGAAAAATTAATCTGCATCAGTACCAAAATAAAGTAGATGAAATAATATGCTTAGTAGGCATTAATAAAACAGTATTCGAATAAAATATTTAATTCGATTTGAAAAATTTGTAATTTAATTCTGATTGTAATAATTTCATAATTGTCGTACAATGTATCTATCAGTTAATAAAAAAGAAACCACAATTTGAATTGAAACAATAGAAGCTTTTAAATAATATGATGAATTAATAGCATCAGTAACGAAACAATGTAGTAGGTGAAATCATATAATATGTTTAACACTATTTAAAACGAATCTTGAATAAAATATGATTAATTTAATTGGACAAACTTATAATTTAATTTGAACGTAATAATTTCATAAATGTCCTCTTAATATCTGTCAGTTAACAAAAAAAAAAAAAAAAAAAAGAAACCACAATTTATTGAAATAATAATAAGCTTACTAAATAAAATGAATAATTAATCTGTAATGAAATAATGTATCAGATGAAATCATATAATATGTTTCATAACTATTAATAAAACGAATATTCGAATAAAATGATTAATTTGATTGACAAATCTATAATTGCATCTGAGTGTAATAATTTCATAAATGTCCTGTTATATCGTATCTGTCAGTTAATAATAAAAAGAAAAAACACAATTTGAATCGAAATAATAATAAGTTTTCTAAAATAAAATGAAGAATTAATCAGCATCAAATTTTTGAAAAGTACAGCGGAATTTTTTCTCCCTTAAGTGCGAGAAAAATGTCTTTTTGAAGTAATCTTAAACTAATTGGAAGCCAAATATACAAGAGAATATACTTTCACTCGCCTGCCAAAATCATAATTTCCAACACCTGCGCCGGGTCGCAGGCCCTAAGAACTGAGAAAAGTACAGAAAATTGGGAACCTAAGTGTAGCATCAAAAACAGACCGACGCCCATTAAGAGGCAAGCTAGCTGCAGAAATAGGAACAAAAGAAGTGCAATTTATAAGTCGCCTTGCAGAATTAATAAGACGCTAGATAGTTTTTAGTTTTTACAGCTTTCCAGGTTGGGTATATCGGGCTGATTGTACAAGAAATCAGACTCTAGGACTTAGTTCGCTTCCCTAGAGTTCTCATTAAACATCGTTTCCCTCATTATTTGCAGAAACATTTGCTGCTTTCCAATCACCGGGATTTTTTTACACACGCTTATATTTTTTTTTTCTGCTGCTGTCCTGGTTAACGTTTTACTCGGATTTCAAGTCTTTATTCGGGAGCCAAAATAATGGTTGCCGAAGGATGGGGGTGCAGGAAAATTTTTTAACTTTTTGAGATGCGCTTATTTAGTGTGATTGGAGAGGATTTACAACTCATTACGCCTCCGAGATCATCGCTACTAACGTGAAATATAATGCTATAAATATAGATGGAAATAACAAACCCATCATTTTAAGTGATGTTATTTATTATTGGTTGTAAGGACATAGCATGTGTTTTTAAAAATGAACTATAACTATTTTTTATTTAAAAAATTTCGATCATAGCATTTATGGTAAAGACCATTTTTTTACACAAAGCAAAGAACGCTAAAGAATTTGAATTCATTTTTTATTCCATGTAAGTTCTCTAACGAAAGTAATTAAAAAATATATTGATAATTGGAAGAAGAATATTTTTAGTCATTTCTGTTTATTAAAATAATGCTTCATTTAAAATTATTATTAAAATATTTATTACTATTATATTTTTAATTATATATAATTAAGCATATTATTAATATTCGAACATACTTTTAATTATAAATAGTTATTATAAAAATATTTATTACCATTATATTTTTAGTTATATATAACTAAACATATTGCATAAAATAAATCACTAATATAGGCTTTTATAAAATGTTTTGTTAGATGTTTTATGATAATTCATTTAGGTCAAATAAAAGAAATTTCTTAAATTACTAATTTATTGATTTAATTTATTAAACTGTTAAAATAAACATTACTAAAATTACTGTTAATTATTATCATGTATTGAAATAATTGCCTTTCATTTAAAAATAATTATTTTCTTTATTACAATTTTTTAAATGAAAGGTAATTAATTCAATACATGATAATAATTAATAATAATTTAAATTTAAATATTTCTTAAATTATTATTTTTTTTAATAGAAATTTCTTCTTTTTTGTGCTGCATTGGTTGAATTCCAGCTTTTGTATGTCACGTACACCACACTGACTAGTGACGAAAGGATGACATTTATTTCCTGAAGACCTTTTAGTGGTAACATTCACTCTTTTGCACGTAGTAAAAGTACAACTGGTGAAGTCTCACAAGACAGATTACAAAATAGCTCAGAGTACACGAAAAGAGCAAGTTGCATTTTACTAACTGACTCCGCCACACAACTCAGAAAACTTCTCTCAATGTACTTCTAGTTAATGTATTTAATGCCAGATGCTTAATCCCAGGATCCAGTCTTTATGAAATCTTGATTGCAACGAACGCAGCCAACATATTCAAAACTAAGCTTTAGCTGGGCACATTATCACTGATCGCAAGTTGGGAATTACAAAACATTGGGCTTTTATAACTATTATTATAAATTTGAATGATTTTTTTATTGTCTTTACTTTGTAAGCAGGAATGCCTCTTGAGGCTCAAGGGTGCCAAAATGAAAATAAGAACCACTACTATCCAATTTTAGGAATGTTCATTTTGGATAGTTAAGACATAATATGAACATAGTTTTAAAGCCTCTATAGTACACCCAGTGTGATGCTGAATACAGATTTATCATAGGTAGGTACGCCACATATATATTACATTTTTGGAACCTCCTTCTGTACGAATTTTGGATTCCAGGTTACAGTATTTGGTCAACATATTTCAGAAGCTCAATATTTTGAATACTAGCATATAAAATATACCAGAAGATATATTTCACATTAACTGACAAAATGAAAGCGTTTCAGAGAAAACTTCTTCATCGCCTCTTCTTTTTCATTGGTGCAACAGCCCTATGGTGGACCAAGGCCGTCTGCCTGTTGGTAGATTTCCGAGACAGAAGATGCTTTTCTTTTTGAGAAGTAGGGGTGTCAATCCAACTCTCAACGTTCTGCAGTTATATTAGACCGTGACTTAGGTTTAAAGTGGAACCCTCACCACAATTAATTGCAAGAAGAAAGTAAATCTTCAATGTATTGACGAGGAAATGAATGTTTTCCTTCCAGGTATATGCCCAAACATTGAAAAAACAGATAGGGCACATCAGGTTCATGTTTCTAATATACACAAAACTAAATAAAGTTAAGGAATGCTTCATTTTATTTATTTTTTGATTACATTATTTTTTCCAGTAATATTTGAGTTAATTATTAAATATAATTTCTTATAGATTTCTATATACTCCGCGTAAATTTTACGTAGGATTTTAAATGCTCCCCTACTTCAAAAAATTTGACAATCACTACGTTATGTAAATTTATTATAATTTTTTACAGCAGGGAGGGCATTATTGGCTGACTCTGCAATCTTCTGGCAGAAAGAGATATAAATGAAAGACAGACATATTTTTGTCATACCATAATTTCCTGTCAAACATCACAGTTGGCACAATGTCAATATAGCTTGATTACAAATTTCATAAAATTTGAAATATTAATAAAAGAATATTTTGTTTGAAATATATTAACAATATAACTTTTTTTTTTACAATTTTCTCTAATTTTTAATAAATATTTAATATATAGTATCGGTAAAGTATATAAATAATAAATATTAGAAACAATAAAAAAAATCATCTCTTTGTATGCTTGATAAAAGGAATGAATATGTAATAACATTTAGGTATTTGGAATAAAAATTTTATTTAATGAATCTTTGATAAAGGTACGTCTCCTACAGAAATTTAAGCTTTTGTATATCCGTTAATTAAATATATTTTGCTTACAAAAGGGATGCATAATTTTTTTTATGTAAAATGTCTAATGTTTTATTTGCATAAAGTTTTATGATGCATTTGGTTCCACTGATTATTTTTTTTAAATTTCTTTTTATGCTTTGTTAGTTTATTCTTAAGCAAATATTTATTTAAATCTTCCAAGTTTTTTTCCTCAATTTAGTTACACAGCAATAAGAAAAAGACATTTCAAGTCTAAATGGGATAATTTCTTCTTAAAAGGGCAATGAAATGTTTCTTTCTTTAAATAATAATCATTCCCTGTGGAAGATAATATACTAGAGTAAACAAACGGCTTAGGTTGTTTAAATTAATTTTTCTTGTTATGAGCCAAGCTGAAAACAAATATTGACATTAAAACATTGAAATAATTATAAACATGATTTGATACAATATTTTTCCTTCATACTGAATAATTATTTATTTTTGAACAATTCAAATATCTTTTTACTTAATTATTTTTCTTATCTTTACTTTTAGAATTATTATTTTAAAATAAAATTAATATTATGCCATTTTATCAAACAAAACAGATTATATATCATTATTTATATTTATACGATGTTATTATTGATACCGTTTTTTACTGAGTACACTCCAGATTTACTGAGTGCATTCCAGTACTGAGTTTATCGAACATCAATTGTTGTATCGACTAGTAGTTAATATATAGAATGCTTTTAATTGCTGTATTCAATTATTTATGTACTCATTAAATTGTATATTGAATAATAGAAAAAAATCTGAAAAAAGAATTCTAGCTATTAAAAAGTTATCGTCGATTTAAAAAAAACTTATATCTTAAGAAATTCATATAAATTTAAAATTTGAATAAGATTATTTTAAATAATATATTATATCATTTTCACCTTTTTACTCTCATTTGAATATAAATGTTTCAACAGATTCGAAGATATTTTTTTTATATTATAAATTATTTATCGCGTCGAATGTAAGTTTTATAAGCTTATTTATATTTCATAAGATATTTCTATTTCTAAAAAAAATCTATCGGAATTTTTTAAGCAGTCACATTAGTTTTGCTAGATCCGAAATTAAAAAAGAAAACAGAAAAATATGTTTTTAAAAGCATTTAAATTTCAAATAAATAAATAATCGAATTTTATCCTTGCTAAATCTAATATTTCGTTATTTTCAATAAACGAAAATAATTTTCATACATATGTTTAAATATTTAAACTCCTAAAAGAGAAACATGAAATATCTATTCATTATTCCAATGCTAATATATGTCAGTACCATTTTTTTTAAAAAGAAGGCAATTCCTCATGTCTATCCAACTCCTATTACTTTTTGCACGGGGAAACGTGCTGCATTTTGATTGCTAACATTTCATCGCATTTAATATTTTAAGACATGGACTTTGCGGAACGCGCGCGCAAAGATAAGCATTTTATGATCTATGTTTCTTTCCAAGCAAATAGCGCAAAGTGAAGTAGTGTCTGGCGTTTGGTGGAAAATGAGCTGGAACTGTCGTGACTTCGTAAAATTGAATACGGAAACCTTTCTCTCTCTATCTCTCCAAGAGATATATTAATGGTACTTTAAGACTGCGCTATATTCTTAGCGTAGTGATAATTAAACATATGGTTAGAGGACTGTGAGAATGGAACTCCGGGCTGAAATTTCGGAAATCCTTGTACATCGTGCATGTTTAATGGAAACCATTTTAACGAGGAATCGCAGTCGCAGTTAAGGAGTACACGCGAGGAGTTGAAGAAAATTTATTCTGTATCACACCATTCTCACAGACTTTTGCCAGCCGATGATTGATGTTGTTGCTGTTAACAAGCGTCCTGCACGATTTCGGGTTGACTTCTATGGCGCCATTACCAGAATGGCGATGCCGACACAGATGATTGAGTTTGGCTTCCGTCAGATAATCTCTTTCGACTTGACAAACAGTAAATTTAATTAGAGTAACCCAATGTTACGTCGAGAATTTGGTGACCTCATAATTGATCACGACTCAGCTGATGAATCTTGTTTCTGGGAAATTCGTTTGTGAAAATTTTATTTACTTAATGAATAACTGAATAATTTATGGGTGGTATTTATTTCATTCAAATTGTTTTGAAATATGACGGAATTTTTTCGATTACGAATAAAATTACTAAAATTTATTCGCTAAATGGCATTTTTTTTTGGTTTTAATTGATGTGTTTAATTTTAAGAGTAAAAGTTGTGATTAAATCTTTAAATACAAACCCTTTACACACAGTGTAATGAATCAATTTACGAAAAGTCGCACTCGAAGTTATACAAGATATGAAATAAATGTTAAGATTCGTATTTTAAGATTTCATTTTTTATGCTATACGAATTATTTAATTAAAAATATCATCCTTTCTTGTTCTTTTTTCTCGCGATTAGTAGTATCATTATAATATGAACACTTAAACTATTACTACATGATATAATCTTTAATGCTGAACCTTAACATGTTTCTAAATAAGTTGTATAATATTTCCTGAAATTACTTTTAAAGAAAGATTACTCTCTCAATTGCGAGTTCTTGATTTAAGTGAGCTTTTTGTTGCATAACTAATTCCCACATATATCATTATTGATATTAAATTGCCATGAGTTTTTATTTTTTTCAATCATTTTTGTTAAGAATCTCAAATCTCAGAGAGTGGGTATTACCAACAGGCTCTATTGTATTTATATTTATATTTGTTATATTTTTTTAGCTCCACATAAAACGCACTCAAAAATTCAGTAATTAATTTAATTAAAATCGAATTTTTTCTAGCATGTATTAAAATATTATTCAATGATAATAATTATACACATATCAGATACCGAAGTATGTTTACCTGTTTTATAAATGCAATATCAGTAAGTAATTCAGTAAGAAAATCTTTTCCCGTAGACAAATTGAAGGGAATCACAGAATTTATTTATATAACTTCATTAAAATCACAATGAAATTATAAATTATTTCCTTATTTATATAAAACGGTAAAACTAAACAGTATCCTCTCAATTAAAGCAAATTGTATACAAAAATGGGAAATTACATTATGTGCAGGGCAATAAGAGAATAGATCAGAAGTCATCGCACTTGAAATGACCTTGTCAAGGTATTAGGATGCTATTAACTAGTCCCATGCTAAAAATTGCTTCCTGTTATTGTTTTTTGAACTGGTGTGTCATTCATTTTCATTGTGGCGTCACATCTATTCCCTTTGCGACACATCAGCAACAAATTCCGGTGAAATGAGAGTGGAAATCTTTAGTAATTGGAGAGTTTTATCATTGGGGTACTCTAGGGACGCAACGGACACTTTCAGCAACATGCTCTTGAATGACAGTGTCACGAATCACCAGAATTAAAGTGAATTAAGTAAAAAATGTGCTAAATATAATGTGAAGCATATCATGCTTATTCATGAGATCTATGAACACTAAAATCTTCAGTAATTATATATTGTTAATACTAGTAATATTAATATGTTACATATAATGTAAAAAACTCTTAAATAATTCCTATTTACATAAATAAAATATGATTAGTAATTAAAAATTCAATCACATAAGCTTTTAATTGATACATTCATATTCAAATTATCCAAAAATCTCTATTTTGTGACATGTTAATATCAGTTACTTGAATGTTTGTAATATTTACTTAAACTTTTTCTTGATTAAAATTTAATTTTACAGTTCTTACTAATTTTATGATTTTGATCATTTAAATTATTTGTAACAAAAAAAAAAAAAAAAAAAAAAAATTTAAAAAAAAAAAAAAAAAAAAAAAAAAAACTAATTTAATTTTTATGTCCGTTTTTATGATATTTTGCATGTAGGATTGTAACTTTTCATATGTTTAAAATAATTTTGGTATGTTTAAATTAATTCAGAAAGTATTTGAAAATTAAACTATAAATCTTCTGAAATAAATTATTATTTATTTTAAATTCTTAAAATATTTATTTAAGGGATTTAGAATACTATATTTAAAGGGCAAAGCAAATATCATTTTTTAAAATTTTTTTACACCTTTTAAAAATTTCAATGGCCGTGGTTAGCTTCCATCAAATTTATAATTATAAAAGGAATTATAATATTGAAAAACAAGCATATTTTTAATATTTAGTTCCTTAATTATTACTTTAATTATTCTGAAAATAAAAGAATTCTTAGAAAGAGAAATATCAATGAATCGTACGATTTCCAAAAGAATGTTTTTATTCCATACACTAAAATTAATTTTTTCTATGCTTTAATTTATTTAATCATCTCAAAAACTTCCCTATGGTGCAGCAATTTCTTCAGGCATTATTTTTGCAAATTAAAACAATGAAAACGTTTTAATTGTTATATAAATAGGATTTGCTCTGTAATTGTTATTGTTGGTTTTAGAAAATTCCTCTGCTGTTTGCTGTTTGAGCCTTCTCGTGATAAATATTTAGAAAGGTTGATAAAGATAACAGACGAATGTATAGATTTATTTTCGAAAAAAAAATATTTTTGAATGAATTAAAAACATTGAAACATTTTAAAATTTGTTTAAATTATCCACACTTGTTAAATATTTAAAAAAAGTGAAACTAACATAATTATTTAAATTTTAGATTAATTTATCTAATAAATAATTTCTTAATAAAATTTTTTTGAAACATAATTTTTACCTATTTAAAATCTATTAATAAAATGAAAATAACAAATTATTTATAATATATAAAAATTATTTAATATTTAAAATTAATATTTATTTAAATAACAATTGTATAAAATATAAAAGGTATTAAAAGTTTTATTAATAATACCAATGTTTCAATAAATTTTTTGGGGTCTGATTAAAAATTAATTTGAAAATAAATTCTTTCAATTGAATTTTAACTATCTGATGTAAAAATTATGCAAAAGTTTAAAGGATGGATTTTTTTAAGCAACATTTTTAAGCGATTGACTACCATTCTAGCCTTGGTTGCCATAGATTTTGGATTCGGCACCATGGATGTTTGTAGTGTTTCGAAATTCACTTTAAACCGTAGATAAAAGATAAACAGTTATCGTCTCTTAAAAAAACTTAAATCTTAAAAAATTCATAGAAATATCAAAATTTTATTAAGACTATTTGAAATATAATGTTATATCATTTCGATCTTTTATTTCTGATATGAATATAAATTTTTCAACAGATGCGACGATAATTTATTTTTACTATAAATTATTCATCGCGTCGAATGATTTCAACTTTTATTAGCTTATTTACATTTCATAAAAGATTTTTCTACTTCTAAAATTGAGAAAAAGAATCAGAATTTTTTAAGTACTCACATTAATTATGCAAAATCCGAAATCAGAAAAGAAAATAGAAAAATTTGCCCTTTAAAAGCATATAAATTTCAAATAAATAAATAAATAATTGAATTTCATCCTTGCTAAAGTTAATATTTCGTTATTTCCAATAAACGAAAATAATTTTCATATTTCAGTTTAAATATTTAACCTCCCAAAAGAGAAACATGAAATATCTAATCATTATTCCATGGTTAATATATGTCCGTCGTATTTTTTTTTTAAAAAGAAGGTAATTCTTCATGTTTATCCAACTCCTGTTACTTTTTGCCCGAGGAAACGTGCTGCATTTTGATTGTAAGATTTCATCGCATTTAATATTTTAAGACATGAAACATGAACTTTGCGGAACGCGCGCGTAGAGATAAGCATTTTATGATCTATGTTTCTTTCCAAGCAAACAGCGCAAAGTGAAGTAGTGTCTGGATTTTTGTGGAAAATGAGCTGGAAATGTCGTGACTTCGTAAAACTGAATACATAAACCTTTCTCTCTCTATCTCTCCAAGAGATATATTAATGGTACTTTAAGACTGCGCTATATTCTTAGCGCAGTGATAATTAAACATATGGTTAGAGGACTGTGAGAATGGTACTCCTGACTGAAATTTCGGAAATCCTTGTACATTGTGCATGATTAATGGAGACCATTTCAGCGAGGAATCGCAGTCGCAGTTAAGGAGTGCAGGCGAGGAGTTGAAGAAAATTTATTCTGTATCACACCATTCTCACAGACTTTTGCCAGCCGATGATTGATGTTGTTGCTGTTAACAAGCGTCCTGCACGATTTCGGGTTGACTTCTATGGCGCCATTACCAGAATGGCGATGCCGACACAGATGATTGAGTTTGGCTTCCGTCAGATAATCTCTTTCGACTTGACAAACAGTAAATTTAATTAGAGTAACCCAATGTTTCGTCGAGAATTCGGTGACCTCATAATTGATCACGACTCAGCTGATGAATCTTGTTTCTGGGAAATTCGTTTGTGAAAATTTTATTTACTTAATGAATAACTGAATAATTTATGAGTAGCATTCATTTTCTTCAAATTATTTTGATATTTGACGAAACTCTTTTAGAACGATCACGAATAAAATTAGTAAATTTATTCGCTATATAAATTTTGTTCTTTGAGTTTGTTTAATATTGAGAGTGACTGTGATTAAGTCCCTAAAAGGGATGTAAAAAAAATCCCTAAATAAAAAGTCCCTAAAAGTGATGTAAAAGTAAGTCCCTGATGTGATAAAGTCCCTACCAAAAAGAGTAAAAATAAAACCTATACATTCTAAAGTAAATGTTAATTTTTTAATACAAATAAATAATCAATTTAAAATTAAAATTCACATTTAGTTCCACTTCTAATTTTTAAGTTTTATTTTCATTTAAAAAAAAAATTGATTTTTTAAATTTATTAAATAAGTTTTTATTAGACGAAAAATTATTAACATTAAAATATTAGCAAATTTTTATATTTACATCATCGTAGCTAACTAAAACTAATCCTAATTACTATATTTAACTGTATCATAAACACTACACTCAATTAATTCTGAACACTACAGTAAATTAATCAAATCAAATATATATTCCTAAACATTGAAGAAACCGCTAGGGCACATCGGCTCATGTTTCTAACATATACAAAAAATAAATAAACTTAAGAAATGTTATATTTTATTTATTTTTTGAACACATTAATTTTTCAAGTAAAATTTGACTTTTTTATTACATATAATTTCTTAAAAAATTGTATATAGTATGCCTAAATTATATGTAGGATTTTAAATGCTCCCAGATTTCAAAACACTTGAGAACGATTGGTTTTTGTACATTTCTTATAATTTTTTACAGCAAGAAGCGCACTATTGGCTGACTCTGCTGTCTTCTGGCAAAAAGAGATATAATTAAAAGACTGACATATTTCTGTCATTCCGTAATTTCCTGCCGAACATCACAGTTGGCACAATGCCAATATAGCTATTTAGAACTTTAATAAATACTTAATACACTGAAGTGACAAAAGTCATGGGATACCTCTTAATATCGTGTCGGCCCTCCTTTCGCCCGGCGAAGTGCAGCAACTCGACGTGGCATGGACTCAACAAGTTGTTGGAAGTCTTCTGCAGGAATATTGAGCCATGTTGTCTCGATAGACGTCCATAATTGTGAAAGCGTTGATGGTGCAGGATTTTGGGCACGAACAGACCTCTCGATGATGTCCCATAAATGCTCGATGGGATTCATGTCGGGTGATCTAGGTGGCCAGATCATTCGTTGGAATTGTCCAGAATGTTCTTCAAAACCAATCGCGAACAGTTGTGGCCCGGTGACATGGCGCATTGTCATCCATAAAAATCCCATCGTTGTTTGGGCACATGAAGTCCATGAATGGCTGCAAGTGATCTCCAAGTAGCTGAACATAAGCATTTCCGGTCAATGTTCGGTCCAGTCGCACCAGAGGACCAAGTCCATGCCATGAAAAAACAGCCCACACCATTACGGAGCCACCACCAGCTTGAACAATGCCTTGCTGACAGTTTGGGTCCATGGCTTCGTGGGGTCTGCGCCACACTCGAACCCTACCATCAGCTCTTACCAACTGAAATCGTGACTCATCGGACCAGGCCACGGTTTTCCATTCATCTAGGGATCAACCGATATGCTCACGTGCCCACGAGAGTCGCTGCAAGCGATGTCGTTCTGTCAGTAAAGACACTCGAGTCGGTCTTCTGCTGGAATAGCCCAAGAAAGCCAAATTTCTCCGCACAGTTCTAACAGACAAGTCCCTTGTACGTCCCACATTGATTTCTGCGGTTATTTGACGCAGTGTTGCTTGTCTGTTAGAATTTACGACTCTTTGCAGACGTCGCCGGTCTCGGTCGTTAAGTGCAGGCGGTCGACCACTGCGTTGTCCATGGTGGGATGTTATGCCTGAAATTTCATACTCTCGGCACACTCTTGACACAGTGGATCTGGGAATGTTGAATTCCCTAACGATTTCCGAAATGGCATGACCCATGCGTCTAGCTCCAACTAACATTCCGCGTTCAAAGTCTGTTAATTCCCGTCGTGCGGTCATCATCACGTCAAAACCTCTTCACATGAATAACTTGAACAGAAATGAAAGCTCTGCGAAAGCACTGCGCATTTATACCTGTTCTAAGCGATGCAACTGCCATCTGAAAATTTGCATAGTGCTATCCCATGACTTTTGTCACTTCAGTGTATATAGTATCAGTAATATATATAAATTATAAACATTAGAAGCAAAAAAAAATAAATAAATAAAATATCTCTTTGAATGCTTAATAAAAGCAATGAATATGTAATAAAATTAAGATATTTGGAATAAAAATTTTATTTAATGAATCTTTTATAAAGGTACGTACATCTCCGACATAAATTTAAGCTTTTGTGTATCCACTAATTAAATATATTTTTATTACAAACGTAAAGTATTTATTTTTTATGTAAAATGTCTAATGTTTTATTTGCAAAAATTTTTATGATGCCTTTGGTTCCACCCATTATGTTTTTAAATTTCTTTTTATGTTTTGTTAGTATATTGTTAAGCAAATATTTATTTAAATCTTCCGAGTTTTTTTCCTCAATTTTATTACACAGTAATAAAAAAAGACATTTTGAGTCTGAAATGAGATGATTTCCTCTTAAAATGCCCTACAAAAGGCAATGAAATGTTTCTTTCTTTAAATAATAATCATTCACTCTCGAAGATAATATACTAGAATAAACAAACGGCTTTTGTTGTTTAAATTAATTTTTCTTGTTATGAGCGAAGCTGAAATCAAATGTTGACATTAAAACATTGAAATAATTGTAAACATGATTTGATGCAGAATTTTTCATTCATATCAAATAATTATTTATATTTGAACAATTCAAATTTCTTTTTGTTTAATTAAATTCTTTTAATTTGCTTTTAGAATTATTATTTTAAAATAAAATTAATGTTGTTATTTTATCAAGTAAAGCAGGTTATATACCCTTATTTCTATTTTTACGATGCTAATATTAATGCCATTTTTTGTTGAAGTACTGAGTAGTACTTAGTACTGAGTACTACTCAGTATTGAGTATAGCACATTCCAGTACGGAGTTTAGCGTGCATTAACTGTTGTATCGACTAGTAGTTTATATAGTGAGTTCTCTTAATTGCTGTATTCAATTATTTATCTACTGAATAAATTGTATGTTGAATGCTCCTGGTATAACAGAAATTTATTAAATAAATTTAAGAATTTTATTAAGACTGTTTAAAATATAATATTATATCTTTTTTATATTTTATCTCTGATTTGAATATAAATTTTCAACAGATTCGAAGATAATTTATTTTTACTATAAATTATTCATCTTGTCGAATGTAAGTTTTAAAAACTTATTTATGTTACATAAGAGAGTTTTCTACTTCTAAAATTGAGAAAATAAATAATCTAAAATTGAGATCAGAAATTAGAATAGGCATTAAAACATAAAAATATGTCTTTTAAATGCATTTAAATTTTAAATAAATAAAGGAATAATTTAATATCATCCTTCCTAAATTTGATGTTTCGTTATTTCAAATAAACGAAAATAATTTTCATAAATATGTTTAAATATTTAACCTCCTAAAAGAGAAACATGAAAGAGCTATTCATTATTCCGTTGTTAATATATGTCAGTAACATTTTTTTTAAAAAGAAGGTAATTCTTCATGCCTATCCAACTCCTATTACTTTTTGCCCGGGGAAACGTGCTGCATTTTGATTGCTAAGATTTCATCGCATTTAATATTTTAAGACATGAAACATGAACTTTGCGGAACACGCGCGCAAAGATAAGCATTTTATGATCTATGTTTCTTTCCAAGCAAACAGCGCAAAGTGAAGTAGTGTCTGGATTTTTGTGGAAAATGAGCTGGAAATGTCGTGACTTCGTAAAACTGAATACATAAACCTTTCTCTCTCTATCTCTCCAAGAGATATATTAATGGTACTTTAAGACTGCGCTATATTCTTAGCGCAGTGATAATTAAACATATGGTTAGAGGACTGTGAGAATGGTACTCCTGACTGAAATTTCGGAAATCCTTGTACATTGTGCATGATTAATGGAGACCATTTCAGCGAGGAATCGCAGTCGCAGTTAAGGAGTGCAGGCGAGGAGTTGAAGAAAATTTATTCTGTATCACACCATTCTTACAGACTTTTGCCAGCCGATGATTGATGTTGCTGTTGTTAACAAGCGTCCTGCACGATTTCGGGTTGACTTCTGTGGCTCCATTACCAGAATGGCCATGCCGACACAGATGATTGAGTTTGGCTTCCGTCAGATAATCTCTTTCGACTTGACAAACAGTAAATTTAATTAGAGTAACCCAATGTTTCGTCGAGAATTCGGTGACCTCATAATTGATCACGACTCAGCTGATAAATCTTGTTTCTGGGAAATTCATTTCTGAAAATTTTATTTACTTTGAATAACTGAATGATTTTTGAGTTGTATTTATTTCATTCAAATTGTTGTGAAATATGACGAAATTTTTTCGACTACGAATAAAATTACTAAAATGTATTCGCTAAATGGTATTTTTTATTTGCTTTTCTTTGGTTTGTTTAATATTAAAAGTAAAAGTTGCGATTAAATCTCTAAATACAAACACTTATAACATAGTGTGAATTAATTTACGAAAAGTCACAATAGAAGTTATACAAGATATGAAATAAATGGATCAAATATGGATTCGTATTCTAAGATTTCACTTTTAATGCTATACGAATTATTTAATTAAAAGTTTCCCCCTTTCTTGTCCATTTTTTTCACTGATTAATGGTGTCATTAGAATATGAGCACTTCAACACAAATTTATGTATTGATAGAGAATAGAATCTTTAAAACTGAATCTTAACAAATTTTTAAATAAGTTGTATAATATGTCCTAAAATTACTATTTAAACAAAGAGAACATCAATAATTAAACTTAAGTGTTTAATTTTATTTATTGCATTATTTTTTTCTGTAATATTTGACTTAATTATTACACATAATTCCTCAGAAATTTGTAAATAGAGTGCCTAAATTATATGTAGGTTTTTAAATGCTCCCAGATTTCAAAAAAAAAAAAAAAAAAAAAAAAAACCATGAGAAGCACTGCTTTATGTACATCTCTTATAATTTTTTACAACAGGAAGAGCATTAGTGGCTGATTCTGTCATCTTCTGGCAGAAAGAGTTGTATTTGAAAGACAGACATATTTCTGTCATTCCATAATTTCCTGGCCAACATCACGGTTGGCGCAATGCCAATATAGCTTTATTACAAAGTTAATAAAATTATAAATATTAATAGCTGAATATTTTGTTTGAAATATGTTAACAATATAATTTTTATTACAATTATTTCTTATTTTTAATAAATACTTAATATATAGTATCAGTAAAATATATAAATAATATAAATTAGAAGTAAAAAAAAAACATCGCTTTCAATGCTTAATAAAACGAATGAATATGTAATAATGCATTTGGATTAAAGATCTTATTTAATTAATTTTTATCAGTTACATCCCCTACAGAAATTTAAGCTTTTGTATATCCACTAATTAAATATTGTTTTTTTTTAAATTGTAATATAGTATTATTTTTAAAGTAAAATGTCTACTGTTTTATTTGCATAAAATTTTATGATTCCTTTGGTTCCACCCATTTTTAAAAATACTTTTTTACGCTTTGTTAGTTTATTGTTAAGCAAATATTTATTTATATCTTCCGAGTTTTTTTCCTGAATTTAATTACGCAGCAATAAGAAAAAGACATTCTGAGTCTGAAATGACATCATTTCCTCTTAAAATGCCCTACAAAAGGCAATGAAATGCTTCTTTTTTTAAACAATAATCATTCCCTCTCGAAGATAATATACTAGAGTAAACAAACGGCTTTTGTTGTTTAAATTAATTTTTCTTGTTATGAGCGAATCTGAAAACAAATGTTGACATTAAAACATTGAAATAATTATAAACATGATTTCATACAAAATTTTTCATTCATATAAAATAATTATTTATTTTTGAACAATTCAAATTTTTTTTTGTTTAATTATTTTCTTTTATTTTTACTTTTAGAATTGTTATTTTAAAACAAAATTAAAATTATGCTATTTTATCAAGTAAACAGATTATATGAGTATACCAGTATTTCTATTTATATGATGTTATAGTTAATACCTTTTTTTATTGAAGTACTGATTAGTACTTACTACTGTTTACTACTGTGTACATTCCAGTACTGAGTTTATCGTGCATTAATTTTTGTATCGACTAGAAGTTAATGTAATGTATTCTCTTAACTGTTGTATTCAATTATTTATCTACTGAATAAATTGTATATTGAATGCGGCTGGTATAACAGAAATTTATTAAATAAAATTTTGAAAAATTATTATTTTTCTTGTTACAAGCAAGCTGAAAATAAATGTTGACATTAAAACATTGAAATAATTATAAGAATGATTTGATACAATATTTTTTATTCATATCAAATAATTATTTATTTTTGAACAATTCAAATTTTATTTGTTTAATCATTTTCTTCCTTTTTCTTTTAGAGTTATTATTTTAAAATAAAATTAAAATTCTGTTATTTATCTCAAGTAAAATAGATTATATATTATTATTTCTATTTGTACGATGATATTAATGATACTATTTTTAAGAGTACTGAGTTTATCGAGAACAAATTGTTGTATCGGTTAGTAGTTATTATATATTTAGTGATCTTAATTGTTGTATTCAAATATTTATGTACTGAATAAATCGTATATTGAATGCTGCTGGTATAACAGAAAATTGTTAAATATATTTTAAGAAATATAAATTTCCATATTATTCTGGAAAATTTATCATAGCTATTTAAAAATTTATCGTGTCTTGAAAAAACTTGGATGTCAATGTATGGAAAACTCAAATTTTATTAAGACTATTTTAAATGTAATATTATATCATTTTGTTCTTTTTTCTCTGATTTGAATATCAGTTTTTCAACAGATTCGAAGATAATTTATTTTTTCTATAAACTATTCACCGAGTCGATTGATTGCAAGTTTTATGAATTTATTTATATTTCATAACGATTTTTCTATTTCTAAAATTGAGAAAAAAAAACATACCAGAATTTCTTAAGCACAGACGTTAATTTTGCAGATAGAAATTAGAAAAGAAAATAGAAAAATGTGTCTTTTAAAAGCATTTAACTTTCAAATAAATAAATAATTGAATTTTATCCTTGCTAAATCTAATATTTCGTTATTTCCAATAAACGAAAATAATTTTTATAAATCCGTTTAAATATGTAACCTTTGAAAAGAGAAACATAAAAAATCTATTCATTATTCCATTGTTAATATGTCAGTCGCATTTTTTTTAAAAGAAGATAATTCCTCATGTCTATTCAACTCCTATTACTTTTTGCCCGGGGAAACGTGCTGCATTTTGATTGCTAAGATTTCATCGCATTTAATATTTTAAGACATGAAACATGAACTTTGCGGAACGCGAGCGTAAAGATAAGCATTTTATGATCTATGTTTCTTTCCAAGCAAATAGCGCAAAGTGAAGAAGTGTCTGGCTTTCGGTGGAAAATGAGCTGGAACTGTCGTGACTTCGTAAAACTGAATACATAAACCTTTCTCTCTCTATCTCTCCGAGAGATATATTAATGGTACTTTAAGACTGCGCTATATTCTTAGCGTAGTGACAATTAAACATATGATTAGAGGACTGTGAGAATGGAACTCCTGGCTGAAATTTCGGAAATCCTTGTACATTGTGCATAATTAATGGAAACCATTTCAGCGAGGAATCGCAGTCGCAGTTAAGGAGTGCAGGCGAGGAGTTGAAGAAAATTTATTCTGTATCACACCATTCTTACAGACTTTTGCCAGCCGATGATTGATGTTGCTGTTGTTAACAAGCGTCCTGCATGATTTCGGGTTGACTTCTATGGCGCGATTACCAGAATGGCGATGCCTACACAGATGATTGAGTTTGGCTTCCGTCAGATAGTACTCTTTCGACTCGACAAACAGTAAATTTAATTAGAGTAACACAATGTTTCGTCGAGAATTCGGTGACCTCATAATTGATCACGACTCAGCTGATGAATCTTGTTTCTGGGAAATTCGCTTGTGAAAATTTTATTTACTTAATGAATAACTGAATAAATTGTGAGAAGCATTCATTACTTTTAAATCATTGTGAAATTTGACGGTATTTTTTCGATTATGAATAAAAACATTAAATTTTAGTAGCGAAGCAAATTTTGATTTTCTTTGTTTCTTTAATATTACCAGTGATGGTTGTAGCCTGACTAGCTTTATTACAAATTTAATAAAATTGTAAATATTAATAAATGAATACTTTGTTTGAAACATATTAACAATAAAACTTTTCTTTACAATTGTCTTCTATGATGTACCCTCTTCCTATAAATATTTAATATAGAGTATCCTTAAAATATATAAATAATGAATTTAAGAAGAAAAAAATTTATCCCTTTGAATGCTTGATAAAAGGAATGAATATGTAATAATATTTAGGTATTTGGATTAAAAATTATATTTCATTAATCCTTTATAAAGATAAGTATCTACAGAAATTTAATTTGTATTTCCGCTAATTAAATTTATTTTTCTTATAAATAGGATGCATGATTTTTTTTTACGTAAAATGTCTAATGTTTTATTTGCATAAAATTTTATGATGCCTTTGTTATTATTATTATATTATGATGCCTTTATTCCACCTATTATGCTTTTAATTTTTTTTTTATGCTTTGTTAGTTTACTGTTAAGCAAATATTTATTTAAACCTTCCGAGTTTTTTTCTTCAATTTAATTACGCAGTAATAAGAAAAACAAATTTTGAGTCTGAAATGAGTTTATTTCCTCTTAAAATGCCCTACAAAAGGCAATGAATTGTTTCTTTCTTTAAACAATAAGCGTTCCCTCTCGAAGATGATATACTAGAATAAACAAACGGCTTTTGTTGTTTAAATTAATTGTTTTTGTTATGAGCGAAGCTGAAAACAAATATTGACATTAAAACATTGAAATAATTATAAACATGACTTGGATAAAAAAATTTTCATTCATATCAAATAATTATTTATTTTTGAGCAATTCAAATTTTTTTTTTGTTTAATTATTTTATTTTATTTTTACTTTTAGAATTATTATTTCAAATTAAAATTAATGTTATGTTATTTTATCAAGTAAAACAGATTATATATCATTATTTCTATTTTTACGATGCTATTATTAATACTATTTTTTACTGAAGAACTGAGTAGTGCTTAGTAGCGAGTACTACTCAATACTGAATACATTCCAGTACAGAGCGTATTGTGCATTAATTGTTGTATTGACTAGTATTAAATACAGAGAATTCTCTTAATTGTTGTATTCAATTATGTATCTACTGAATAAATTGTATATTGAATGCTTCTGGTATAACAGAAATTTACTAAATAAATGCTAAAAAAGTATACACACGTATTCTACGGGATTCTAAAAAATAATCCTAGCTATTTAAAAAAAATTTGTTTTTAAAAAAAAACTTAAAAAGTTTATAGAAATATCAAAAGTTTATTAAGGCTATTTCAAACATAATATTATATCATTTTAATCTTTTTCTCTGATTTGAATATAAAATTTTCAACACATTCAAAGATAATTTATTTTTACTATAAATTATTCATCGTGTCGAATGAAAGTTTTATAAACTTATTTATATTTCATAAGAGATTTATCTACTTCTAAAATGGAGGAAAAAAAACCTATCAGAATTTTTTAAGCACTCACATCAATTTTGCAAGAACGAAATTAGGAAAGAAAATAGCAAAATATATCTTTTAAAATCACTTAAATTTCAAATAAATAAATGAATAAGTAATTGAATTTCATCCTTGCTAAATATAATATTTCGTTATTTTCAATAAACGAAAATAATTTCCATACATATGTTTAAATATTTAACCTCCTAAAAAAGGAACATGAAATATCTATTCATTATTCCATTGTTAATATATGTCAGTACCATTTTTTTTAAAAAGAAGGCAATTCTTCATGTCTATCCAACTCCTATTACTTTTTGCCCGGGGAAACGTGCTGCATTTTGATTGCTAAGATTTCATCGCATTTAATATTTTAAGACATGAAACATGAACTTTGCGGAGCACGCGAGTAAAAATAAGCATTTTATGATCTATGTTTCTTTCCAAGCAAATAGCGCAAGGTGAAGTAGTGTCTGCCTTTTGGTGGAAAATGAGCTGGAACTGTCGTGACTTCGTAAAACTGAATACATAAACCTTTCTCTCTCTATCTCTCCAAGAGATATATTAATGGTACTTTAAGACTGCGCTATATTCATAGCGTAGTGATAATTAAACATATGGTTAGAAGACTGTGAGAATGGAACTCCTGGCTGAAATTTCGGAAATCCTTGTACATCGTGCATGATTAATGGAAACCATTTCAGCGAGGAATCGCAGTCGCAGTTAAGGAGTGCAGGCGAGGAGTTGAAGAAAATTTATTCTGTATCACACCATTCTCACAGACTTATTAACAGCCGATGATTGATGTTGTTGCTGTTAACAAGCGTCCTGCACGATTTCGGGTTGACTTTCTATGGCGCTATTACCAGAATGGGATGCCGACACAGATGATTGAGTTTGGCTTCCGTCAGATAATCTCTTTCGACTTGACAAACAGTAAATTTAATTAGAGTAACCCAATGTTTCGTCGAGAATTCGGTGACCTCATAATTGATCACGACTCAGCTGATGAATCTTTTTTCTGGGAAATTCGTTTGTAAAAATTTTATTTACTTAATGAATAACTGAATAATTTATGAGTAGTATTTATTTTCTGGAAATTGTTTTGAAATTTGACGGATTATTTTTTTGATTATGATTTTGATTGCTTTATGAATTTTGGTTTTCTCTGGGTTTGTTTAATATTATCAGTGAAAGTTGTGATTATATTTCTTAATACAATTCGTCTTTATAAGGATGTTTATTTTACTTATTAAAAGCAATATATATACCTTAACTAACACACATAACATTTAAACATTGCCCTTTTTTTTTATCAAAATACACTGTACTTTAAGATGGAAGGAATATTAATGCTTTATTTGATAATATTACTTATTCATGTGCTTTAACAAAAAATTTTATCACTTTTGTATCATTAACTTCTATAGTAATTTTACGTCAAATGTATGATAATTGTAATTTGCTATTCCGTTTAATTTTTAAAATTTCATATTTTTATAAAATGCTCAATTTTAATTTAAATGTTTACAACAAATATTTCAAATTATTATGTAATTATATATCTTATATTCATTATCTTCATTAAATTACAAATTAATTTATAAATAATTCCTTCATCAGCATTTAAAAAAATTTTCATATTTCGATATTTATAGCAAAATTATCTAGGTAGCATAGAAAGAAAATGAGGTTTTATGCTTTGCATTTTATTATTTTAAGGCATTTGTATCATAATATTTATGGTTAACCCATACGACCCATCAAAACTCACATCTTGACTTCAATTGCAGTTCTTATCTTAAAGATCTTTTTGTTTTTAATCTTGTGAACCGATTGAATTAAGAAAATGTTCAATAAAACAACTATTTAAATCACGGAAGAAAAAAAATATAAAATGCTCCGATGGATTTGTAAAAATATTTGAGAATGTTCTGCTAAGTAGACCAAAAAGAGTAAAAATAAAACATATATATTCTAAAATAAATATTATTTTTTTTTATGATTTTCATACATGTTGATTAATAAATTTAAAATTAAAATTCACATTCAGTTCCACTTCTTATTTTTAAGTTTTATTTTCATCATAAAATAATGATTTTTTAAATTTCTTGAGTAAATAAGTATATTTGCATCATCATAATGAATTATTCCCAAACACTATACTAATCATAAACACTACACCATATTAATCTCAACACTATACTATACTAATTCTAAAAGCTACACTATATTAGTCCTAAACACTACACTTTAATAATCCTAAACAATACACTATATTAATCCTAAACACTACACTATAGTAATCCTAAACTCTACATTATACTAATAATCCAAAGTACTATATCTACGAATTTAGCACTATATTCTTCCTTGTTAATTTTTCTTCCTATTAATGGTGTCATTAGAATATGTGCACTTAAGCAGAAATTTATGTATTACTACAGGATAGAATCTTTAATACAGAATCTTAACAAGTTTTAAATAAGTTGTATAATATTTTTTTAAAAATTAAGGTTTAAACAAAGACCGCCCCAATTGTGCATTATTGATTTATTTGAGTTGTTTGTTACATAAGTAATTCCCACAAATATCATTATTTTTAATAAATTGCCATGAATAATTCATTTTTTCCAAACCATAATATTTTCAATTATTTTTTGTCAAGAATCACAGAATGGGCATTAACCTAACAAGTTCTACTGTATATATATTTTTAAATTTTTTTTAGCACACTAAAAAATTAAATTAAATTATTTAAATAATAAAAATTAAAATTAATTATTTAGATAATAAAATTAAAATTATTTTAATAATTAACACACTAAAAAATTTAGTAATTAAGTTAATTAAAATCGATGTAAGCATTTTTTAGCAAGTATTAAAATATTATTCAATGATAATAATTATCCACATATCAGACACCGAAATATGTTTACTTGTTTTTTAAAATTTGTTTACCTGTTTTTTAAAATTTGTTTACCTGTTTTGTTTATGTTACCAATAAGTAATTTAGAAAGAAAGATTTATCTCATACACAAATAGAAGGGATGTACGGAATTTATTACTATAACGTCAAAACCACAATGAAAATATAAATGATTTCCTTATTTATATAAACCAGAACAATCAATGACACCTTTATAAACCATACAAAAATAGGAAATTACATTTGTGTGTAGGGCAATAAGAAAATAGGTCAGAAGTCACCGCACTTGAAATGACCTTGCCAAGGTATTAGGATGCTATCAACTTCGCTACATGTCACCCATGCTAAAAATTGCTTCCTGTTATTGTTTTTTGGACTGGTGTGTCATTCATTTTCATTGTGGCATCACATCTATTCCCTTTGCGACACATCAGCAACAAATTCCGGTGAAATGAGAGTGGAAATCTTTAGTAATTGGAGAGTTTTATCATTGGGGTACTCTAGGGACGCAACGGACACTTTCAGCAACATGCTCTTGAATGACAGTGTCACGAATCACCAGAATTAAAGTGAATTAAGTAAAATATGTGCTAAATATAATGTAAAAGATAACATGCATATTTAAGAGATATACGAATATTAAAATAAATAGTAATTCTTTATTGTTAATGCTAAATATAATATAAACAATATTTAGGTAATTCATGTTTGCATAAATTAAATATGGTTAGTAATTAAAAATTCAATCTCATGAGCTTTTAATCGATACATTCATATTCAAATTATCCAAGAATCCGATTTTGTGATATATTAATAGCAATTACGTGAATGTTTGTAATATTTACTTAAACCTTTTCTTGATTAATATTTAATTTTACATTTCTTATTAGTTTTATGACTTTGATAATTTAAATTACTTGTAACATAAATTAAATAGGAAAACTAATTTATTCTTGATGTTTGTTTTCGTGCTGTATTGTATATAGATACTAAGATTGTAATTTTTTCATATGTTCAAAATAATTTTGATATGTTTAAAATAATTAAGAAAGTATTTGAAAAGTAAACTAGGGATTTTCTGAAATAAACTATAATTTATTTTCAGATTCTTAAAATAATTATTTAAAAGAATAAGAAAACTTTATTTAAAGGCCAAAATAAATATAA
>BPLQ01000344.1:0-24651 GCA_021605075.1 Caerostris darwini
CAAGCGATTTAAGGTATGTGGCATGAATTTTTAAAAATCAGTGTTGGTACAAATTATTATTTTTTAAATTTCTGTGTAAAATTCTTGAGGAGTTTATTTCTTTTAATTTCTGTGTGAAGTTGTGTTAAAAATTCTAAGAATTTATTTGATTTTATGTGTTAAACTGTTAGGAATTGAAATACGGTTGAATAGTTAAAAAATTAAATAATGTGTAAAAAATGGTGTATCTCACAAAAGCGAAAAAGATAGATTTAATTTCTTTAGCAGAAGAATTAAATGAAAAATTCCCCGATAACGCAGTAGTTGTCGAAATTAAAGAATTAATTACTAAAAGTGAATATTATGAAGAGGAATTTACGCATGATTTACTAAAAACTATAATTTCTACTGGAGAAGAAATGTTAAAGGAGCGCGAATTGGAAAGACAATACGAATTAGAAAAATTAAAAATACAAAATAGTATTGTGTCAAGTGAAAATAGAAAGGTAAATGAAATGAGGGATGGTGACATAAGTTTTTATCTAATATTGTTTGAACGACAAGCGAAACGTTTAAATTTAAGTCATGAGAATTGGGTTAGTCATTTAGTTCCTTATGAGATTAATCAAATTATCGCAAGAGTTCCGGAAGAACTTTCAAATGATTATGGGTACATTAAAGATTAATTATTAAAAAAGTTTAAATTAAGCCCGGATAAATTCAGACAAAAGTTCTTTGGTCACGCCAAATTACCCAAAAATACATGGAGAGATTTTGCATATGAGTTACAAAACTATTTCGATGAGTGGTTACGCGGTACTAATGTGAATCACTTTGATAATCTTAGGGAGTTAATTATAACAGACCAATTAAAAAGAAAAGTTCCAGTTGTAGTAAAAGAGCATTTTGTGGATGAACGGGTGAGAATAATTAATCATCAGAATTAGCTGATAAATTAGACCAGTAGGAAAATGTAAGAACTCAAAGTAATTTACCTAAATTCAAAATATGTATGAAAAATAATACGAGTTTAGGTCCCGCAATTCCCATGGAATGAGCCGACAGGGTATAATAAAAGAACAAACCCTAGTTTCAGAAACGAACGTTTTACAACCGGAAGTAATAATAATAGATACAGCGGTCACAGACAATGGCGGTGTCCAATGCATATAGATAGTAAGAAATGCTTCGTTTGTAACGAAAATACACATTTCACTAGAGAGTGCCCACAACAAAAATATAAATTTGATAAAATTAATAGAGAGCAGAATTTTAACAGACGAGGAGAAGGAAGAAAGAATGTAGAAAGCCATGTATCGAAAAGAGATCATAGCTTAATGACGGCGGAATGAGTAAAGCATCATTTTACATTAAAATTGTGAGGATAAACAAGTGTCCATTGGAGTTTGCAGCTCTGATTGATGCTGGGAGCGATTCCGCCATTTGTAGGAATTCCGTAGAGAAGAGACTAGAGTTAAAAATAGACCCAGCTTCAAATGTCATGTACGGTTTTGGGAATATTAAGACGTGTGCTGCGCGAGCGCTAGGAAAGGCGAAAGTAGATATTTCTTTGGATAGCGTTAAAGTAAAGGGGGTCGAAATGCTTATTGTTCGAGACGCCGCCTTACCGCACGATTTGTTAATTGGGAGATCCCTTTTGGATGAGGAAGACATATTGTTTGCTTGCATTGGGAATAAATTTCATGTTTATTATGCAGAGGATAACCCGTTTGTTAACATGGAATGTGAAAAGAATTCGGACATAAAAGTATTGAAAACATCTAGTAAAGTAATACTTGAAAGAAATTCAGTGAATTTTGTTAGAGCTCAGACAACTTTGGAGAATGACGGCTTAGTAATTATAGAGGGAAAAGAAGGGTGTGGCGATTCCCTGTTAGAAATAAAAGATAGTGAAACAGTAGTTCCAATTATTAATATGGGGGATGAGAATGTAATATTGAAGGAAAATCAATGTGTAGGAAGAGTAATCGAGTTAGACCCCAATTGCTTGGTTATTGAGGAGAGTTCTTACGTGAATGTAATAAAGGAAAATAAGAGTTTAATAGAAATGAGCAAAATTAGATTTGACGAAGGGACCCCAATTGGGAATAAAAGGGAAATTTTAGAGTTAGTCAATGAGGTTAGGGATTGCTTTGCAATGAAATTGAGTGAATTAGGATGTACGTTACCAACTAAGATTGAAAGAATAATTTTTGTATTAACTAATGCACCAACCGAGTTTCAGGGGTTAATGCACCATGTCTTGGGGTCCCTACTAAATATTAAAGTTTTGATTGAAAAGAAGTTTGGTCTGGAAGTTTATCAAACGATGTCCGTTGATGAACAAGTCCTTATTCAAAGAGGTGATCCTGAATTGGATAAGATCATTTCCATTTTTAAGAAAGGAAAATTTGAAAGACACAAAGACAGGGACTTGATAATGAAAAAACTGGACAGAAATCTAAACAATGCCTTAAACAAAACAACCAACAAGACTCCTTTTCAAATGCTACATGATTACTCACCAAGATTCAACGATGGAATTTTAAGGAAACAAGCTGACGAGAGTGCAGAAAGATGGACTGATCCTACGGAGATTCAAACCTCGATTCGCGAGCGGATAGAGAATATGCAAAAAAAAAAAAAAAAAGATGAAGGACACTTACGACAAAAAAAGTGCGGAACTACCAGTTATAAGTCAGAACAAGTTGTGGTTATGAAAAATACTCCGATACTGACAGGATAACCAACCAAGGCCCAACCAAAATATCGAGGTCCTTTAATAATAACTGATGATAACTACCAAGCGATACCTACAGAGTTACTCAACTTGGAAAAAAGAGCAAAGGACATTCTTACTCTACTACAGCACATGTAAGCCAATTAAAGGCATGGCCGAATCAAACTGATTCTGATAGAGACGACTCGTCAGATGAACTTACTGATTTTTCAGACAATGAACTTACTCTGAACTAAGACGTAATCCAAAACGTGCCTGTATAAAGACAATTTCCTACTGAAAATGATAACTCTATATCAGTGACTTGATCTAACTTTAACTGATTTGATTTAATTGAATTGACTGGATTTGATATTTACTGATTTTTCAAAGTGATTTGATTTAATTTTAATTCCAATTTGTTTACATTGAATTTAATTGATTTATTTAGTCATTACTGAGTATGTAGTTAGATAATCGTATGCATAATTTCTTTAAATTTCCAATGATGTTTATTAATTAAAAAAAGACTTTTGGTCAAAGTTCAAAATATTATTAGAATAAATTCTGATTTTTCTTAAAATAAATGCTGTGTGTTTTTATGATTCCCTAAATGGTTGAAGTACAACTGTATATGGATATATAGTTTCCACATTAACAAATTATTTTGATAGTGAAAATATATAAATAGATCATATTAGAATTTCTAATTCATTATGAAAATGCTGGAGTTTTGAGTTCAAGAACTACAAAGGAGTTTTCTTGCATCTTACAATACTTTTTTATTTAAAGGTAAGCTACAAACTAAATAAAATATTTCTTTATTTTAATAAAGTTTCTTTACTTTGTCTTTCCTTCTTTATATTTTTTTTTATTGTGCTTATGTATAGATTTTACTTAACTGATGATACTAGCAATATAAAGAAAAAAAAACTAATTTAATGCAATATTTTTTGTTATCTGTTTGTATATCTTAATTACTTTTATTTTTATGAAATGGTATTGTATGAAAGATAAATTAAATATTTTATGGTATGGATATTGTCTACAAAGTAAATATGTTTCAAAAGCATTAGATATTAAATATTCTTTCACTAAATCTTAATTACTCTTCAAAAATTCATTCATCTGGATTATTTGATTGTTGGCTTTGTTTATTTTAACCACCACTTGGAAAATATTTTTAATGTTTGGTTTCTGATGTTGAAGCAAAATGATTGTACTTGATTTCCTAGAAAGACATGTTCTTAACTGAGGTTTATGCATTTTATTTTGTCTAAAATGTCATTGAGGTACCAACTAAACCAACATAAAAAAAATTATTTAGTATTGTAAATAATTAATAATCTTTTTAAATCTTTTTTACATTCTGGCCATATTTAATTTCTTTATAGTTGAGATCACCTTCAAATTGTATTAAAAATGTCATCTTACAAATGGAGTAATAATTTAATAAAAATTGTGCAGTTCATAACAATATCCAATCACAACATATGTAATTTTCTTATTCCTTTAGAATTTGTAGAGTTTTAAAAATAAAGTAAATACATATTTTTTAAATGTATAAGATTTTTCTTTTATTAAAACAAGACATTAAAAAACTATGGTTATAGTTTAAATTATGAGAATTATTTTTTGTTTCCTTTACATGTTTTTTTTTTCGGATAAAGATGAAAATGCATATTAATATTTTTTTTGTAGTATTCCCTAATACAATGAAAAAGCCTTTTCTCTCCTATATGTCTCTAAAATATAGTTTAAGAAGTAAAATATTAAAAAACAACTTTATTATTATTACTGGAATTATTTTGGATGCAAGAAAAAACATTTATCCATGGTTAAGAAATTTTAACAATGAACTATGTTGCATTCATTCACTTGCCACCACCAATTGCTTCGTACAGTTGAACACTCCCTGCAAATTTGAGATTCTTTATTTATTTTGTTCCATACTTCATTTGCAACTTCCCTGAAAAACGCAGCTGGCTTATTTGCTTGGATAAATTTTGATAAAAAGATGGACCCTCTTGTTGCTGATGTCAATTTTGCTAAATCACCTCTAGGATAATCTAAATAAGCATCTTCGCCTTTCTTTGGTGAAGGAAACATAAGACCATCGCCTCTTACTCCATAGACTTTCATGCCCTTTTCAATTGAAGGATAAGATGAAAATGTGTAGAGTGTAATTCCATTTTTTTCCAGGTTGTGCTGTAAAGTACTTATCACCTGCTTGTTTTTACTCTGGAAGTAGAAAAAATAATTAGTGTTTAATATTAAAAGTAGTTATGTCAGCTTTAGCATCATCCTATTAAAAAGCACCAATAATATGCTTACAAGCTGTTAATATGCTACTAATTTGTATTCAGTAGGTATATCTGTACACATATGAAAAGGCTTGTGTTCGATACATTTATGCCATACAGCGGACTTTTTTGTAACTATTTTGAATTCCTCCATGAATTAAATTTAAATGATGGGGGGAAAAACCTGAATAGCATCAGTTTGGAATATGTTTAATTATCATCTGCATCATTAAAATTATTCTTTGCTTTGAATTGTCACTTAAAAATAAACTAAATATAGACATACAAGTTCAATTAAATTCAAAGAATTTAATTGAATTAGTGTTTAATATTAAAAGTAGTTATGTCAGCTTTAGCATCATCCTATTAAAAAGCATCAATAATATGCTTACAAGCTGTCAATATACCTACTGAATACAAATTAGTAGCATATCTGTACACATATGAAAGGGCTTGTGTTCGATACATTTATGCCATACAGCGGACTTTTTTGTAACTATTTTGAATTCCTCCATGAATTAAATTTAAATGATGGGGGGAAAAAACCTGAATAGCATCAGTTTAGAGTATGTTTAATTATCATCTGCATCATTAAAATTATTCTTTGCTTTGAATTGTTACTTAAAAATAAACTAAATATAGACATACAAGTTCAATTAAATTCAAAGAATTTAATTGAACTTGTATTAACTGTGAAAACTGTTTTAAAAACAGTTTTTTCATAAACTATTTTTTACAGTTTTAAAGGTGTAATATTTGCATTCACTTAAAAAACATTCTTGTACTCTACATCTGCTTACAAAAAGTAGTAGGATATATTATCTTATGAAAATAACAGTACCAAATGAACAAGTATCAACGACTCCCTACCTCTGCTAAAAAGGTAAGATATTAAAATTTCTAGGTGCAAAATGAGAAAAATTATTTATCTAAAGGGATAAATTGTCGAAGTTTTTATATGGAAAAGAAGCTCCAAAAAATACCCGACAAAGGTTCGTATTGTTGATAATATTTCTAAAATGAAAACTAAGTAACTATAGAAAATCCACCATCTCAGAAATAAATTGTAGTACCTTCAAATACATTCGTACAAACAATAGACAAAGGTTTAAAAAACTAAAAAAATATAGTGTTCTCGAGCTTTTGCTGAGACGCGTTTGAATGAAAAAAAATGATGTGGAGTCCTGAATGAAAATGATTGTATATGGCAAGAAATAAATGAAAATTCATTTTGACTCATGATGAAGCAGGGGTTTATCTAAAGTATTGCAATAAGAAAAGTTCATTATCGGAAACGTTGCCGAACCATCGAATGCTAGATTAAAGAACGCTTATTGTATATAGGGTGCAACTTAAAGTCTGTACCTGTCTTATTTCCGCAACCGTTATTCATAGACATGTACTTCCAATTACAAAAATGTTGCAAATGAGGTTAGCATCCGTGGTGGGGCATTTTTACGTTAAACCTCCCCCCCAAAAAAAAAAAAAACAATATTGGCGAAAGTGTAAAATCTAACTTTTTATACAGTGCCCCAGTTATATTTAGTAAATATTCACACTCATTCTAATAAAATAAACACAAAAGTTTCACTTCTGTGTGATGAAAATTAACTGAGATATTTAATTTCAAAGTTTTAGATTTTTTCAGCCTTCATTGAGGGGTCAGTTGAAAATTGATTAAAACTATTCGAGATTGAAATCAGAATATAAAAGCCCTTTTATACAGCCCGTTCTTGTATGTCTGCCTGATCTGGGCCGTGGAGCAAAGATGTCGTTCTCCTTGATATCGAAGTGAAGTAACTATAATTCGATGCGATAGACGTCGATTCATAGAGACACATTCGGCATAAATCCTCGCATAAATCTCTGGCATTCCGTTGACATTCGCCATCTATTGCTATCATTATTACAAATTGCGTGGATAAGAAGCACACCATCATGATCTAACTAAACAATAACTATAGCAATGATTAGATGGATTGTTTATTATATAAAAAATTTCAAAATTAAAATTAAATTAGAATTTTGAAAAAAGATGTAGTTCAGAATTTAAATATTTTTGAATGGAGGAAAAACCTGCTCTTTTTCCCTCATATTTATTTAAGTATTACTTTATCATTCTTGTAAATAAAGCATTTATAAATAAGTTCCTTATCATTTATTTGAAATCTCACTTCGTCTTTCTTATTTTGCTTTTGTAATAATTTCATTTATTCTTTCATTAATTTATTTTCAACGAGTATTCTATTTTACAACATTTGAATTTAAAAATATATGCATAAAAAATACTTTGATTTTTTTTATCAAGTAATTACGTATTGGTACTGTTATAAATTAACTTGCAAAACGATATTGTTATGAAAATACATTGTTACAAAACATTCATATATTTTTAAAAATAGGATAACAATATAATGCCATGTTATGGCATTGTAATCCATAGTTATAAATATGTTAAAATTACAGTTCTATCTAATTAAAAAAGAACTATTTAGAATTTCTTCGTAATTTGTTTATTAGAACATTTTAATAATATTTTTTGAATAACATACTAATGAAACAGAATATTCCTGGAAAATTTTAAAAAGCTCAATTTTACGTTTGAAAAGTATTCTTTATTTAATTAAGAATTTTTTTTTTTTTTTTTTTTTTTTTTGTAAATTTTTCGTTATGCACCAGATAAAGAAATTTCAATTGTCGAAAAAAAATTGAATTTTTTAAATCGTTAAATTGTACTGGAACATACATACGTCTATTTTTAAATAATAATTTAAAATAACACCAACTTATAACAGACATCTTAAACAAGAATTTTTTTTAAACTTTGCTATCTTATTTACATTATTCTCCCGTCTTGGAAGAGAAAAACGTTTAAAATAAAAAACAATATAATCAGCAAACAAATAAATAGTATGTGAAATATCAACAATTTAGCCGGTTCTTGAGTAGCTTTCATTTTTAGGGTATCGATTTTACATAATTTGTCGATGGTCTACAACTTTCTAATTAACATTTTTTTTTATCTACCTTTCGTCATTAAAGGGGCGTTTTACATTGATTTCAATCTCAAATTGCATTAATTAATTTTATAACCGACCCCTCAATCAAGGTCGGTGAAAAAACCCCAAAATTTGATAATATCTTTGCCAATTTTTGTAATACAAAAGGGAAACTTTTTTTTTTACGTTTTTTATGGTGAGCTCAAAGTTTTACTATATATAACTACAGGGATCGTGCAACTGTATAAAAAGTTAGATTTTGTATGTTCACAAATATTGATTTTTTTTAAAATATAAAAATGCTATACCATAAATGTTAACCTCATTTGCAACATTTTTGTAACTGGAAGTATGTGTCTACGACCAACGGTTGCTGAAAGAAAAGCCGGGTACAGACTTTAAGTTGCAACCTGTATATAAGTATTCCTTACAAAATAATTAAATGTTCTAATAGGGACAACTATTTTTGATTCTCAATCACTATATTGTTAGTTTCAGAAATAAATTTTCATGAATTACCTTTTTCATAAATATATTAATTTTCATTTCTTCCAAAAATCTCACAGTTATTCTTTTTTAAGTTTATTTATAGTTTTATTGAAACATTCCTCATCAAGAAAGTAATTTTTTTTTTAGAAATTGTTAAATTTTGTAAAATTATTATTTTTTTATTCATTGGAGATCTCGTATTCCACTTATGTATACAATGAAAAATCCACATAATTTTTTGGGGCGATTTATCCTGTTACTGAGAGAAAAACAAGCATTGTCAATGCTCGAGACTCAAGTTTGGTATTACAATTATCACCGAGTCTTCTCGTTTCCGAAAGCAGCTACTGCAACACACACTGACACGGCTAAAAATTTAATTGAAAGTTTTTTCTACTTAAATTGTAAATGATTTCTTCTTTGGGGCAGATGGCCGAGTGATTAGCGCTCGGTGCCACAGGTTTTGGGTTCGAGTCCTGGCGTGCCATGGATGTTTGTAGTGGTTCGGAATCCACTTTAAACCGTAGGTCCCGGTCTAATATGATTGTAGAGCGTTGGGCTGACAACTCTATCCTATTAAAAGAAAACATCTCATGTTTCGAAATCTGCCAGTAGGCAGACGACCTTGGCTACCCATGGGGCTGTTGCGCCAATGAAAAAAAAGAAGACTTATTCTTTAATCATTATCTTAATGTCGTATTCCTCAACTGCATTCTCGAAAAATAATTCAAATAAGATTTTCATTATAAAATTATTTTACAATAACTTAAAAAAATATCAAATAATTTACAACATAAATCGTTTTGAAGATTTCTATTATTAACGATAATTATAGCATTATTTTTAGGTTGAAGAATAATAAGAAATATTTGCATACCTGGCGATCTTTTGTAGTTAAGACAATGAAGATTTTCGAATTAAATGAATCATAACCCATGACATCTAATGAAAATTTCAATATCTTTAAGATGTCAGCATCCTCTTTTCCATCAAACTGAAGACTTTCTAAAACATCATCCAATAATGCCTTTAATGGCATCCACGAGTCCCTGCGGTCATTTATAAGAAAATATTAAACATTAATTTTTTTTCATGAATTTTATTAATTATTCAATATTTTAGCATATATACAGTATTGAAACTATCATAAAAATTATTAAAATGGAATAGGGTGCATTACTTTTGAGCATTATTTTTGCAATTGGAAGTTTTACAATGTAACAGATTTATATGATTTATAATGCATTGCAAATTTCTAGTTGAAATTTCTAATTAGGTGTTTTTTTTACTGTTTGCAAAAGACAAAGAAAATTAGTGAGAAGAGAGAATTGCGAGCAAAATTAGTACATTGTTATTTTTCCATTATTATGAACGGGAATAATAATTCTTTAACTCTCTTTGTCTTTAGTATGTACTTAAGATATTACATTATATGTATAGCTTTTATAAAACATATAAATTAAAATAGAAGTAGTTGTAATAGAGCTTTTCTCAGCTACAAATGCTATTTAATTCTGTGATTTAGTACAACTGAATCTTCTGATTAAATATAGTTAATCAGTGACACAACAATCATATAAATATATTTTCAATCAGTTTTCAAAAATGAATTAATGAATTATGCCTGCTATATTATTCCTGTCTTTAATCCGAGAATTATAAGTTAAAAAAGTTCTGTGGTGTGGATTATTGACAGATGCAAACAATCTATGAATATTTTTTTGGAAGTTCCATGAAGATTATTTGTAGAAAATCTTCATGCAATAGGGCTTTTACCGAAAAAACGAAACCTTATTTTCTAAACAAAAACATAAAAAAGAAACATCAATTATGGACGATGCAGGGAAATAGGCCTTTTACAAAAATAAATAAAATGGACACGCATCATACACAGTGCATGTAAAAGGCCCGGAATGAAGTTATAAATATGAATTAAAACACTTTACAGAGGGATAATAATTAATTGTGTGATACTCATCAATATTCCATCTCTTTAGCAAAATGAAGTTTATTAACCATCAGAAAACTATTGTCTCTTTTGTGTTTCCTACAGTTCTTAAATGTATACCTTCATTCCGTTTCTACTATCTTAAATTTATAACATAATTTTTTTCATATAATTATAGCATAAATAAAACTTTTTAAAATAAAAGAACGTTCTCATGGTTCTATGTCATTTGCTTAAAAATAAATCTTGACTAGAATATGGTATATCAAAAAACAGATACGAATCGCCCTCGGATTATATGGTATTATGACTTATACGATGCTGGGATTATACAGCATTTTAGATTATACTGCACTGCAGATTATTGGTAGGAAATTACGGTACTTTAATTACAATTAATCATTACACATTCTACTAAATTTAGAAATTGGAAATAGGTTTCTCCTTTTCTTAAATATATTGGGTAGGCAAGAAAGTAATTTCGATTTTCGCAATGCTTTTAAGTGGTGAAAACTAAAAGAACTTTCTTGCTAATACAATATTTGGTATTTAAAATTACTCACGCACTATTATTTACAACTTGCAGTAAAAACTAGCGTTAATCAACGTAAAGTAAATTCTTATATTCAAAACCACCACAACAAAACTTGTTGGTAAAGAAATCGATTTATGTAAAGTGTATTTAATTTTTTAAATTACTTACCTTCCTTTAGCATATACTGTAGGTTGGTAACGTGCACCTTTTCCACCAAAGCCAACTACGCTAAAAAGGACACTTGAATAACCATTCGTCTTGAATTTGTCATTGAGTGCAGTAAACATTCTTTCCATGCCTTTATAAAATAAGGATTTTTCTGTTCCTGCCATCAAGCGATGTTCATTTATAATTAATACCACTTCTAATTTTTTTTCGATTCTTCTATTCACTTGTTTCTTTACTAGAGAAAAATGAAAGCATAAGAAACATTTGAATATAGAAATCATAAATATTTTATTAATTAAATAGAAAAATTAATTTTTAAAATTAGAATAATTGTTTAAATTACAAAATGTTAAAATAAAAAATATATATATAATCATTTGTACAAAATTATATATATCAATTGCTTCATCCGATTGAATTGTTAACATTGGGCTATTCTTAATCCTGGTCTTTATCTGTTGTATTTGATCAGTACTACTTTATGAAATTCTTCCAGGAAACAATATAATAGGAGAAAGGAATTGCATGATTTTCATCTATCATATGTTTTCTTGAACTATTTCTAACATTTTACAGTAGCAGGTAATACGAAATCTTCTATAGCGAAAGGTTCCTAATTTTTATAGCTGAATACATTATGCGAGATGCAAGTAAATACTTCCTTTGAACAATAGAAAATTTCTCAAATTCATTTTTGAGGATTTCAGAAGTTATTCACAGCTTTACTTTTCTTTATTAAAATATGTTTTACGATTGGCACAAAGTTGTTACTTTATGGATAAGTTCATGTTTTCAGATGCTAAAATTAATTACAAAAATTAAGTTAACAGTGTGTTCTAGATCATTAGGATTAACATAAAAAAAATCAAATTAAAATAAATTATCTTATACAACTTTTTGTCTCTTAAATCCCACTTTATCATTTTTACAACCTGCTAGCGAGGAAGCTACTGAAAACCATAATATGAATTCTTCCTGTTGAAGAATTAAATGAAAAATATATGATAACGCGTGTGTGTCTAAGTCTCTTTAGAAATGTACTTAATTTAGTTCTTAGTTAGTACATTAGTTAGTTTAGTATGTTCCTACATAATCATCTTAAAATTTTTCAAGTATCTCGAAACTTCTCACGGACGGACAGAAGGAAGGACAAAAGGAAAGAAGGAAGGAAGGACGGACGGAAAGGCGGAGGGAGGGAGGGAGTGAAGGAAGGTCGGAAGGAAGGAAGGAAAAAAGAAAGGAGAGTGGGAGGAAGGTGATATATATGTATATATACACTATCTGGAAGAAATGGACGGGACACTCCTCGAAAAGTACAAAAGTCGACAATACAGCTGACACATGCACAATAATAGGTATCACGTGTCAGCCATATCCTATAAATACTCTGTGGAGTCTACTAGAGTTGTTTTTTGTCAAGATGCCGCCACGGGAAGAGTTGTCTGAGTTCGAGAAAGGTGTGTTGGTTGGATTGCATCTTGCCAAGGTGTCAATTAGGGAGATATCCCGTCTCCGTAACTGCTCAAAATCAACTGTAGCACGTGTTGTGTGCCGCTACAAGGCTGTGGGAAACTGTCAGAACAAACCCCGAAGTGGACGACCTACATTTCTCACCAGCAGGGACCGGCGGGTGCTCGGCAGGGAGATTCGAAGTAATCGTCAAACATCCATGGATAACATCACTAATGAGTTTAGACAAGCCACAGGTGTAGCTGTTTCGACCAAGACTCTTCGTATCGAGGCCCATAAGTTAGGTTACACTGGACGTTCGGCGGCCCATAAGCCTTTGATTACGAAAACCAACAAGAAAGCGCGCCTTCGATGGGCCAAAGACCACCATACTTGGACTCTGGATGACTCGAAACGCGTCCTTTGAAGTGACGAGTCACGATTTACCCTTTTCCGTTCCGATGGACGTGTTTCAGTATGGCGTTTACCAGGAGAACGCCTTTTGCCCGAGTGTATCGTCCCAACTGTAAAGTTTGGTGGAGGAGGATTGATGGTATGGGCCTGTTTCTCCTGGTATGGGGCTGGCCCACTGGTGAAGGTTGATGGTGCGATGAATGCCGATAGATACTGTGATATTCTCGACAATAATGTACTTCCTACCTTGTGGGCAACGTACGGTATGGATGATTGCTGATATCAAGACGACAACGCAACATGCCATGTTGCAAGGAGGACTCTTGATTGGCATGTGAACAACAACGTTAAACGCATGGAGTGGCCGGCGCAGAGCCCTGATCTTAACCCAATTGAACATCTCTGGGACGAATTGGACCGTCGGTTGAGGGCCTGCACCCCACTCCCCAAAAGCAAGCCTGAACTATGGAACTTCCTGTTAAACATTTGGAAGGAAATTCCTCTTCCCACTATGGCTAATTTAGTGGAAGCATGTCCAGAAGGGTTGCAGCTGTGATCACAGCCAAAGGAGGCCCTACCTCCTATTAATTTTAATAAATATGGGTTTATGTCGTTATAGTGTCGTGTCCCGTCACTTTCTTCCACATAGTGTATATATATATTATAATAATAATAGTCACATTATTATCATTACAGAAAATGTAAAAGTAGAAGAGGTTGGATGTAAAGAAAAAGCTAACAAATAAGTGACTTAATTAAATTTAAAATGAATGGAAAAAGAGAGACATTTTTATTAAAAGAATTATTTTAGTTTTTGTCCTCATTGCATATAAATATATATATACATTGAGGACAAAAAAATATGTTATCGATTATTATAATAATTTTTAAGGAACCAAAGTAATTTCATAATTATTATTTTTTTCTTTGACCCTCTGCCAAATTATTAAAATCTAATATAACTTCTAATTCAGTTAGATGTTGATTTATCTAAATTGAACGTTGTTTATTTATGTATTATTTTTTTCATTAACCTCCCCAGACAATATAAAGATTACTAGCTAAAGACTGTGTGTGTCGAAAGTGGTGATTTTTCGATTATCAATAAATTTAAATTTAGGTATAGGTAACATATATTGAAAAAATTGCAGTTTGGCCATCCGATCTATAAATCAGAATGGCATTTGAAAATAAATATTAATTTATGTATCAATTAAACTAATATATTCAACCAAAATTCAACTGTATTTATACTATTTTTTTATAAAAATAAAACTTTATATCGAGAGCTAGCGTATCTCACCATTGCAGTCCGTTATACTTGGCAAGTTTTTGAAGTAACATAAAGAGGCGTATCCTGTAGTTGCATAGCATGCATCACTTTCTTTAAAGTTTGATTTGCAAACGTCTAGGAATGCTTCAAATGTATTTTTGTTGAATTGACACAGATTTCTGAAATGGCTTGAACAGGTTTCTTCAGCCTCGTAGGAATGGGGCGATTTAATGGGCAAATGGAGATTTTGGCACTCCGAATTTCCAGAAACTTCGTAATCGGTAACGAAATTCAAAACATTAGAAGTTGGTTTCCCATCCGGTAACTGAAATGAGTAGTAAATAGAAATTAAATAAAATAGTATAGTAATAGTATAGTAAAAAAAAATAGTATTGTAAGACATATATAAAAAATGAAATCAGTAAAAATAAGTAGTACATTAGAAGTATGGATGAATGTGTGCATAATTAAAATTACCTTTCATTGGAAAAACATAAAATTTTCAATGATAATAATTTGTTTATTACAAAATATCTCGATTTGAAGTATCAAGAGTTAATTATATATTCTTTTTTTACAATTATTGACATGCTTATTTTATTACTCAGAAATTTAAAGATATACAGCATTACCACATATTTGAATAAAGTTAATTTTGTTTGAAAAATTTGTTATTTAAATTTATAACATTCTAATGTTAGAGACTAAATATAGAAGAGCAATTATAAAATACACTTTTTCGTATTCTCTAAATAGGACTAAATATAGAAGAACAATTATAAAATACACTTTTTCGTATTCTCTAAATACGACTAAATATAGAAGAACAATTATAAAATACACTTTTTCGTATTCTCTAAATACGACTAAATATAGAAGAACAATTATAAAATACACTTTTTCGTATTCTCTAAATACGACTAAATATAGAAGAACAATTATAAAATACACTTTTCGTTTACTCTTAATACATAAATTACCATAAATTCATTACTAGATGATCCATCTGCATTTCCTAATAAACCAAATGTTTCACCGTTGTGCCAAGAATCTAGTTCCAAAACACAAAGAAAATCTCTAGAACTGCATATGACTTTAAGAGACGGCGACCATATTTCCACAACATCGCTCCTTCTTACAACTATCTTCCTGTTAAATAAAGTAGGTACCATTTAAAGCCAAACTAAATATTGATGCATATATTTGTAAAAGTATTTGCTACTTATCATTACAAAATTATAAAAGAAAAGACAAAAATTTAGCTATCCATTTACATAATTTGATTCTCAAAGTAATTTTAGTTTATTATGAAAATATTTTTTTAAATTGTTCTGTAATTCTTAATGTTATTAAAAGGAATATTTATAATATTCAATTATAGAATATTTGGTTAAAGTACTTTAAAATTGGAAAATTTTAAGACATAAATAAATTTAATTGTTTTAAGTGTTTCTAATAGAATAATTTGATAAACACAATTTAAAAAGTGGTATTTGGGGAAATATATAAAATAAATATGTTTTGTTCAGTTTATATAGTTTAGTATGTATAGTTTTAATTTTATACAGTTTCTAAATCTATTTAAAAGTTTTGCATACTATATATATATATTTTTTTGTTCTAATGCAGCTGGCAAACAGACAGCTTGGTCGCCTTAAGGCAAGCGCTGCACAGACGTACTCACTTTGCAGGACCCAGGGGGCGCGTGTCACTTGAAGATAAGCCAGGGACGCGGAGTAACAATGCCCCCGTAACGCTCTTATTAGGACCGGGACCTACGGTTTAAAGTGGGTTCCGAACCACTACAAACATCCATGGCACCGCCGGGACTCGAACCCGAAACCTGTGGCACCGAGCGCCAGAGCGCTAGCCACTCAGCCATTCAGGCCCCTGCATACTATATAATCAATACATTTTTCACATTCATTTCTGAATCTCAATGCAAATATAAAATAATTAAGATAACTTACCCATTGTTTGACTCTATTGGAAGGTTACTTGAGGTTGTACTTCCGTTAATGAAAACTTCATTTTCACCGTTAACACTGATGGCCATTTCTGGGAAAAGGACATGTATAGCGTTTTTGTCACTCAATACAGTAAATGCAGATTTGCGAAGATCATGTCCAAGTAAGAAGGTGCAATCAGACGAATACTCGGCGGAATCATACAAATGCCCATCGAATGTGTATACATGGTGAGGACCAAATAAAATCGCAATTTTGTTTGAATCTGATGGACGATAGTAACGTTGAATTTTATTATCTTTCTTAGAGAATGGATTTAAAAAGATTCCGTCCAGTGAAATATCAGGCAACTGCAATTGTAATAATAATAATAATAATAATAATAATAATATTTATTTCACTATTAATGACAAAATACAAACTTGAGAGAAGAACATAAAATAAATAACGAAAGATAAGAGACAGTTTAGTTTAGTGATTTTTACCAGAATTTTTGAGAATTATTTTTTGTCTCCTATTTGGAGAACGCACTCAGAATAATTTCACTATAACCAACTGTTTATTTTTCTGGTTTTTTTTTTCTTTTAATAATTAAGCGTTTTCGTTTTCTATTATATAATACATTTTACGATAAATCTGTACAATTTATAGTAGGTATAAATATGTGCAATATAAATGCTTAGAAAAATAATTGGAATCAATAATAAAGTGGAAAAAAGTTACTACAATTATACTTGCCACGTATAGTTTTGTCTTGAACCGAAGATAATGTTCCAGGTTTGCATAAATGATGTTTCATCACTTGTTTGGCTGAAAATGTTGCATAAATAAGCTTTTCCGCGAATTAATTGTATCGCTTAATGTCTTGAAAAGAAATTTGGTGCTTAGCTGGATGGACTTTTGAGTTAAGGAAGTTCAATTAAATTCACAAGATTATCGAAACCAAAGTTTCTGTGTGTCAGTGGGCACATTAAATCTGCCAGCAAAACTTCCCCTGCATAGGGAAAAAGAAAGGGGAGATGCGAATTGTTCAGATGCTATCTCTGGTGGTGTTCTTTGAAAATTGTGGCATCATCTGTAGCCAAAGTTGGTCCACCGAAGTGGTGATAATATTGTAAAGTGGTCAACAAACTTGATGGATTCTTGCGTTGAATCCAAAAATTTACCAAAACGGCATTCTATTCGTATTGATCATTTAAGATGCTTTAAAATCTTAGAATTATGGTAAACTAAAATGTACAACTCCATCTTTAAATTTGTAGTGCATAGCCAAAATTAAATCTCATATCATGAAACTGCACTCACTTATATCAATGTAGCTTCTAGTCAGGTGGTTTAAATGTATATACACTGAAGTGACAAAAGTCATGGGATACCTCTTAATATCGTGTCGGCCCTCCTTTCGCCCGGCGAAGTGCAGCAACTCGACGTGGCACGGACTCAACAAGTCGTTGGAAGTCTTCTGCAGGAATATTGAGCCATGCTGTGTCGATAGACGTCCATAATTGTGAAAGCGTTGATGGTGCAGGATTTTGGGCACGAACAGACCTCTCGATGATGTCCCATAAATGCTCGATGGGATTCATGTCTGGCGATCTAGGTGGCCAGATCATTCGTTGGAATTGTCCAGAATGTTCTTCAAACCAATCGCGAACAGTTGTGGCCCGGTGACATGGCGCATTGTCATCCATAAAAATCCCATCGTTGTTTGGGTACATGAAGTCCATGAATGGCTGCAAGTGATCTCCAAGTAGCTGAACATAAGCATTTCCAGTCAATGTTCGGTCCAGTCGCACCAGAGGACCAAGTCCATGCCATGGAAAAACAGCCCACACCATTACGGAGCCAACACCAGCTTGAACAGTGCCTTGCTGACAGTTTGGGTCCATGGCTTCGTGGGGTCTGCGCCACACTCGAACCCTACCATCAGCTCTTACCAACTGAAATCGTGACTAATCGAACCAGGCCACGGTTTTCCATTCATCTAGGGACCAACCGATATGCTCACGTGCCTACGAGAGTCGCTGCAAGCGATGTCGTTCTGTCAGTAAAGGCACTCGAGTCGGTCTTCTGCTGGAATAGCCCAAGAAAGCCAAATTTCTCCGCACAGTTCTAACAGACAAGTCCCTTGTACGTCCCACATTGATTTCTGCGGTTATTTGACACAGTGTTGCTTGTCTGTTAGAATTTACGACTCTTTGCAGACGTCGCCGGTCTCGGTCGTTAAGTGCAGGCGGTCGACCACTGCGCTGTCCATGGTGGGATGTTATGCCTGAAATTTCAAACTCTCGGCACACTCTTGACACAGTGGATCTGGGAATGTTGAATTCCCTAACGATTTCCGAAATGGCATGATCCATGCGTCTAGCTCCAACTAACATTCCGCGTTCAAAGTCTGTTAATTCCCGTCGTGCGGTCATCATCACGTCAAAACCTCTTCACATGAATAACTTGAACAGAAATGAAAGCTCTGCGAAAGCACTGCTCATTTATACCTGTTCTACGCGATGCTACTGCCATCTGAAAATTTGCATATTGCTATCCCATGACTTTTGTCACTTCAGTGTATGTTCTTCTTAATGTTCTTAGTTTAGTTTCAGTAGTTAATTAAATAATTTTTATGTTAGAAACTATCAGTTAAGAAATAATATTAAGAAATTTTCTCACATTTTTTGTCTGATTATCGAAAAGTAAAATATACTAGCCTTCTGGATCTTCGTAAACTATTTTGACGAAATAAGAGGATAAGGGGTACTACCACCAAGAATAACAGTATATACTATGCTTACTATGGAACTGAGGGAAGTTTTCCACTTTAAATAATAGAAAATCTTAACTTGAGATATCAAAGTTGAATTTCAACAGTTAAAAGAAAGAGAATTAACGAAATCATAAGATGCTTAATACCATTTATTTAAATCTGAGAAAAACTTAAAATAGATATTAAGTCGGCCCAGAAGTGTTATTACACAATTCACACCTGCGAATGAAAGACTGGTGCATTCTCTTGAAGCGTTTTGGTGTCAAATTTATAATGTCTGCTGCAACAATGATTTTCGAGACGAGATCATCTTCGGAGTTCACAGGTGTCTCGTACATCAATGATTTTATGTGCCACAGTAAGAATCTGGGGCATAGAAGATTAGATGCTTTTAAAGAATAACGTTTAGTTTGAATAACTTTCTGCTGAAAATTGATAAGCTTCAGTTGTCAATGGCGCTTCTTTTCACTAGAAATTTGAGATTGGTAAATGCTTGACGGTGATGTTCTGGGCATGTTACTTTTTTTGGTAGGAAAGAAACGTGTTTGTTGGACATGTTTTTAAGTTACTCTTTGACATTCACAGTGGAATGCAGTCTCAGTTTTAATAGTAAATATTGTTCATTTTGAGGGGTACTATCACTCTTCTTACTTTGTCAAAATAGTTTACGAGCATCCTGTATGTATTTTTTTGTAATTTTCGCTTCAGCTGTCAATGATGGTGCTTTTCACCGGAAATTTACCATTGATAAATGTTTGACGACGATGTTCTGGACATGTTACTTTTTTTGGTAGGAAAAAAATTTACTTGTTCGACGTGTTTTTAAGTTACTTTATTTTGACACTTACAGTGGAATGCATTTTCAGTTCTTATAATAAATATTGTTGTCAAAATAGTTTACGAGCATCCTGCATGTATTTTTTGTAATATACTAGCAATACTTCTAATATAATATTAAAAACAAAATCAATATCATCTTATATTATATATCATTACATATAGGTGCTTTTCCTCTTATATTATATCATTACATATAGATGCTTTTCATCTAAAATTATATATCAATTTCATATTATATATACATTTTCGATAATAATGATAATAGTTCTGATAATCAGAATAAATAAACTAAACGACAATATTTCGCTTAGTTAAAGAAAAAAACAGTTTCAGATGTTAGAAAAGTATATGAATATTATCTTAAGAAGTAAAAAACATAAAATTTACCGATCTGAAAGAATATAGTTGTAAAATTTTTCCAGTCACAAATTCCCACTGATAAATTCGTTCATTGGATTCAATTATTTGCGGCATATTTTCTGGCAGATGAACCACAGTCTCGTAAATGTGCGATGGTAAATCAAAATAGTTAATTGCCCAAACTGAAAAGGAAATTTTGTCAGCTTTTTAAAAATTCAGTATGCTGTGTTTAAAAAATAAATTATTCTATTAATTAAGGGTGAAAGCGTAAAGTTATCGAATTTTTTATGCAACAAATTATTTTTGTTATAACTGTGGTATGCAAAAATTAATGACGAGGTGGAGAAGTTAGCATAAAAGCGGAATAACGCAACAGAACGGACCAAAAGATCCATGCGGAAATAAGATTAAAGGCTCGTTCCCACCAAGGCGAGAAGCGTTGAGGATTTACGCGACAGGCAAAAATTTTTTTTCAACCCCTTCACATCGAAACGTCAGAAATAGCATTACGCCTAGTGAAGTTCCGCTACGAGTTGAAAGTTGGTCAACTCGAAGCGGTGATTTCAAACCGGTTTCAGGCGAACGTGGCGAGGCTAGCGATTGGTCAGCGCTTCACGCTTAAACGCCTCATGCCTCGGTGGGAACGAGCCTTTAAGACAGATACAATTGGGCATGCGCATATATGGCCCATGACGTAGGAAGAGATATATTGGAAGGGTGTAAAGCATATAGGGGGTGTGCGATAAGCAATGTAGTAAACGTTACAGCACGATGTACAGTGATTTCAACGAAGTCGGGTTGCTAATACCGTATGATATGTCTAACAGATAATCTAGAAGACTTCATCTGGATTACTTTATTTGAAATCACGTTATTCGGAAGAAAGTTCAATGTCCCCAAGCGAAATAAGCACACTAGTTCAAACTTGGGGGATTCTACTATAGGATAAGCATGTCGCCAAATCCCTATTTTGATGCAAATGGGAGGTCATCAAAAGCTATAATTTCAACTTGATCCGTTATTGTGGGTCTTTTTTAATGATAACCTTGTTTTCTGTGATTCTGTCTTGTCTTAAAGTCATTATTATTATTATTTTTTTTTTTATAAAATTCACATTTGAGCATTTCTTACTTCGGTCTTGTTGCAGGAAGTCCTTTTTTGTGTGAATTTTTCATTGTTACATTGCGATATTTTCAATATTCTCATAATATTTATCACCGTCAATGTAAGTAATATTTTTTATTATTATTGTTTAATTACTTTAATTTAATTGCTTTTTAATTGTTATTAGTTAAATCTCATTTCTAATAATCACCATTTATAATCCTTTCACATCTACTACTGAAGAATATTTTTTTTTCTAATTCTTGTTATGATTCTTTATATGTTACGAAAACTTATCATGTATTATTTGTGTATTTAAATACTAGAATGAATTATGCTGTTATATATTTTATTTCATGGACCGTGATCCTTGTATTATATGACGAGAAATTATTCTAAATTCTACATTAAAGTACAGTAAATTTTTTAAAACTATGTATGGTTCTAATCGTAATTAAATTTACGTTGAGTTTAACATAACACTTTCTCATTTTTTTAGAAAACAATGACAGAAAAAATAAAATTTACTTCAAAACCAAACGCTTTATTTGATATTTATAAAAATAAGCGAATTGAATCCAGACGAGAAATTGGAAGAAAGAATTGGAAAAGCTTTAGAAACCTAATAAAAATTTTAGTTTTTTTGTAAATTATAAAAGTAAAAGAAGCTTTCAGTTTTCTTAGTTACAAAGATTCATTGGATTTTCTATTCAAGGATTGAAATTATAGTGCAATGTAAATATTGCTTCCTATTTTCTTTAACTGAATTAAAAAAAGTAGCCCACAAACAGTTGGATATTTGGTTGTAAAGGAATATAAGAATTGGGAACATGAGTTAAAATATTTTTTAAGCAGCAGGAAACAGAGTATCACATTAATTCTCTTTCAACTTTTGAAAATCTTGATGAAATAAAAAAAAATAATAAATCACTCATATTATTGATGTAATTGGTACTTCTCAAGCTAGCGAAAATAGAAGAAAAACCTGTTCCAATCATTAAGACACGTATTCCTTATTGCTTTAAGAGCATGTAGAGATTTTGGAAAATTTTCAATAGAAAATGCACAAACTACAAGTGAAAACAACTTTCGTGTACTATTTTAAGTGAAAGAATCGACGACGGTAATATAGTTTTAATAAATCATTTTCAACCCTCTGTCAAAATTGCTATTTATATTAGCTGGAACATTCAAAACCAAATAATATCTGCTGATGATAAACTAATTCTACGTCAGGTAGTAAAAGCCGTATATTCGCCCAGTGTTTTTCGATATTAGCAGATAAAACCTGCGAGATGTATCCACAATTGAACAGTTTTCTGTATATGATATAAATGATAAAGAAAATAAAATATGCTAACAATTTTCACAGATTGTATCAGTTCCAAATACGAAATGACAAACTTTGGACAAGATCACGATGGCGCAATTGTGAGTGGAACAATCTAATGGAGTACAAGCAATTATTACAAAATTATATCCTGAATTACTCTATGTGTATTGCTCATCTTACAATTTGGATTTGTCAATAGTAAATGTTATAAAGGTGAAAGATATTAAAAAAAAAATTGAGCATAATTGACACAAATTATAATTTTTTTTATATTCCGTAAAGACAAAACTCATTGAGAGCAAAAACTGAATATGCTCCAGAATCCAACAGAAGAAAATTACGACAGCTATATCCTACCAGATGGATAGAAAGACGAGAGTCTATTGTTCACAGCCTGGAAGAAATAGTGTCTTGGAATGATGATATATCTAGTCTATTGCTTAAATGTTATTTCATGCTTTGAACCAAACATTTTTTTTAAGTATCGTTGCATGTATTACATAAATTGTAAGCGTATACATTCTTCTGTACAAATTGTTACAATTCTGTACAATCTGTTAACGAATTTTACGTTGCGATTAATTTTTTTGAAGACGTTATTGCTCAAATAAGACCTATTTGCAAAGATTCCGAAATTCAATTAAATATTAAAGTTAAACATCCCTTGTATATTTTTTAAAACTCAAAACAATAATTTCGTCTTCCATACATTATTAAACAAAGTTTTCAAAATGCAAGCTAAACGTTAGATAAATGCGGGAAAAAAATAATTTAAATTCTCACTGCACTTGAAAGACAAAGTCTAAAGACAAGATTCTTCATTGAGTATAAAACAAAATATCGAGATCTCACGACTTCAGTGTAAGTACGATTCAAGTTTGAATGATTGAAGATGAAATTAAAGTTACCATTTTATGTTGAAAATAAAAGTCAATAAAAGGAATCAATGAATGTTATATTTGATGCTTCGAAAAATCATAGCAAAAATCTTTAGTTCAAAAGGATTTAGACATATTTAAAATTCCAGAAGTAATTACACTTCATACATTTTTATTTTATAGATTAATAATTTTTAATAACGATATATGTAATATTATTGGTTTTTTTAAAGTAATGATTCATAAGTTTGTCATTACTAAATGTTTATTTCAGATCTATTTATTTTAACCACTTGGTATTATTTCCACTTATTACCCATTTTTGATATACACTGAAGTGACAAAAGTCATGGGATACCTCTTAATATCGTGTCGGCCCTCCTTTCGCCCGGCGAAGTGCAGCAACTCGACGTGGCATGGACTCAACAAGTCGTTGGAAGTCTTCTGCAGGAATATTGAGCCATGCTGTCTCGATAGACGTCCATAATTGTGAAAGCGTTGATGGTGCAGGATTTTGGGCACGAACAGACCTCTCGATGATGTCCCATAAATGCTCGATGGGATTCATGTCGGGCGATCTAGGTGGCCAGATCATTCGTTGGAACTGCCCAGAATGTTCTTCAAACCAATCGCGAACAGTTGTGGCTCGGTGACATGGCGCATTGTCATCCATAAAAATCCCATCGTTGTTTGGGTACATGAAGTCCATGAATGGCTGCAAGTGATCTCCAAGTAGCTGAACATAAGCATTTCCAGTCAATGTTCGGTCCAGTCGCACCAGAGGACAAAGTCCATGCCATGAAAAAACAGCCCACACCATTACGGAGCCACCACCAGCTTGAACAGTGCCTTGCTGACAGTTTGGGTCCATGGCTTCGTGGGGTCTGCGCCACACTCGAACCCTACCATCAGCTCTTATCAACTGAAATCGTGACTCATCGGACCAGGCCACGGTTTTCCATTCATCTAGGGACCAACCGATATGCTCACGTGCCCACGAGAGCCGCTGCAAGCGATGTCGTTCTGTCAGTAAAGGCACTCGAGTCGGTCTTCTGCTGGAATAGCCCAAGAAAGCCAAATTTCTCCGCACAGTTCTAACAGACAAGTCCCTTGTACGTCCCACAATGATTTC
>BPLQ01000346.1:0-81774 GCA_021605075.1 Caerostris darwini
AAGGGGTTCAATTTTTATGTCCTCCTGCCGTTAAAAAGTATTTTACGTTTATATTATGTAGATATATTTAGTTAGATTTTGATTTTATATATATTTTTCTAATTTTTTGTATTTTTGAAATTGTTCCGAATTTATATATAGATAATTGCTTGTTCATTCAACAGGCGACAACTGGCTTTAGTGTAAATACAGTATGACACAACATTGAGTACTATACTTTGCTGTTATTTTTTCTGTGTCTCAAAATTAAATCATTAATCCATTAATCAGTCAATCATTAATCAGTCAAAATTAATCCATTGATAGTTATTAAAAGTGAAACTGTTTTTTATTCTCAATATTATTCTTGTTAAGAGAGGAAAAAATAATATCTTCCACGCCAGTCCTTGTATCTATTATTCAACCAGTCAGATACAATATGTATATAGTACGCAGGGGAGTAAGTAGTGTTGCTATTAAATAATTTAAACAAATCTAAGTAGTGTTACAATAAAATAATTTAAACAATTCTAAATAATGTTGCTATTAAATAATTTAAACAAATCTAAGTAGTGTTACAATAAAATAATTTAAACAATTCTAAATAATGTTGCTATTAAATAATTTAAACAAATCTAAGTAATGTTACAATAAAATAATTTAAACAATTCTAAATAATGTTGCTATTAAATAATTTAAACAAATCTAAGTAGTGTTACAATAAAATAATTTAAACAATTCTAAATAATGTTGCTATTAAATAAACAAATCTAAGTAGTGTTACAATAAAATTTAAACAAATCTAAGTAGTGTTACAATAAAATAATTTAAACAATTCTAAATAATGTTGCTATTAAATAATTTAAACAAATCTAAGTAGTGTTACAATAAAATAATTTAAACAATTCTAAATAATGTTGCTATTAAATAATTTAAACAAATCTAAGTAGTGTTACAATAAAATAATTTAAACAATTCTAAATAATGTTGCTATTAAATAATTTAAACAAATCTAAATAGCGTTGCAATCATTAACAAGATGTACCTTGGACATGAGAGTACTGCCATTCTTCTGAAAACAAATGAAGAAAAAGGTAAGAATAAAAGATTTTTTACTACTGCCTTATAAGTAGGTGCATGATGCAATTATTTTTTTAAAAAGTTGCTGATATTTGAGTGAGACAATGATTAACACAACTCTTTAAAACTTTCTCGATATATTTTCAATGCTTCTCATCAGGTGTCTTCTTCTTCATTTGCGACGCAAAATCTCCATTCCAAAAACGAACAGGCCCTGTGCTTTTTGTAAATATGCGTTTTATTGCTTCTTTCACTGTCATCTGATGTTACAAGAAAAGTCACTTCACATTCTTCATTCTTCGATCGTCAATCTCGATTAATTTACTCCATGACTGAAAATTTTTCACTGCCAGTTGCTTTTACAATTTGTATCATTTTTTTCCTTCATTTTTGGATCGATTACACCTTCTAGGTGGAGCTCTACAGCGTAATAGAGTATGAATGAATTTTTAGTTTTAGACAAATTAAATGGAAACAATTAGGATAATTTATACGTGTAACATCAAGTACTGCAAATTTGTGTTCCTTGTAACTAAAGTAAACTTTGCAACTCACGCCGCTAGCGGATATCAAACTCAGATCTTTTCACACTCAGATCACTCTGACAGTCTTATTTGAAATCTGGAATATAATTTATGAATTAACAAATGAGTTGAAGTTTCTCTATTATTTTGAATAAGTTAGTGTAAAAATACAGTTGATAATAATGTCAGAATAGAAACAATTAGGATAATACGTATATATAACATCACGTACTGCAAATGTGTTACGTCAAAGGTTTGAGCTCAAAGTAAAATTTGCAACTCAAGCCTCTAGCGGATATCAAACTCAGATCTTTGCACACTTAGATCTTTCTGAATCAGTAATACAGTCTTATTTAAAATCTGGAATAAAATTTATTGAATTAACAAATGACTTGAAGCTTCTCAATTATTTTGAGAAAGATGTTTCAAAAATACAGTTTTTAATAATGTCAGAAAAGGAATTTGCTATTATCTTTTGAGAATGTTTTAGTTAACATATTGTTAGAGATACTATTCATTGGCTATATAGAGGAGAATGTGAAAGATTCTATGTAGTGAAAATACATCAGATATATTACTTTACATAATACTTGAGTACATAATACATAATACTTGATTTCATAAATCTTATTAAAAAATAATATATTTGAAATTAATATTCGAATCACAGTTTAACTGAAAATAATTAATTAATGCATTTTTAATGAGATCTTCAATAAACGCAATTATGAAAATTAATATCACTAAAAATTGTTTTTGATTTCAATATAAAGGTATTTTTCATTCATAAAAAATGTTTGACTTTATTATAAACAGTTAAGATAAAGCGATTTGAAATTTTTTTTTACCTCAATAGCAAAAGTTGTTCTTAATGCAATGCAAATTAATTTCATTTTATTTCATATTAACAATATTTGAGTTTTAAGAAAATGGATTTTGAATAATTTAAAAATTCCCATTCATTAAAATGAATAAAATGACTCTGTGCAAGCATTCGACAGAATAAATTTAAAATTCAAATCACTTTTTTTCGAAGAAATTCCTTTCTATACATTTTCATACAAAGGGATACAACGGTCTTAAAAGCTATTACTTTTCAGTGAGAACGTAGCCATAAAAATATGTTTCTTGATAAAAAAAAATGTATGTCATTGAAATAAGTTTTTTTTTCTATTCTCATACTGTTTACCTTACTTTTGAAAAGAATTTTCTTCAATGCTACATAGAGTTCTCAAAATAATGGCGAAAAAAATGAAATAAATTCATTCATAATCATAAACATACTGAGAAATAATTTTATTATTCTATGTTGATGGGTGGAAAACATATTAAGTTTTTTATTTCATCAAGGAACCTTCTTTTATCGATTTTCTTTCTCAATTTAATAAATATTTATCAAAATAATTTCAATAAGAAAATCGGGTAAATAAGTAATTTTTTTGTGCAGAATTCAATTATCTTGTCATTTGTTAATTCTACGATTGGTTTAAATATTCAAATACAATATATTTTAATGAATGTATTTGATTACAAAACTATCACCTAACTATTATTTTTTCATTTTCAATTCAACTGTCTTCATTCTTCTCTCGTAATGATGAATAAGAATTGAATAATCCATCATTTGCTACATCACAGAAAATTCCAAAAGCGAAAATTATACAATGTATTTGCCTCATATGAATCTGCTCATGTGCATTTTGTTCTTCAGTTCATTTATTATTATTATTCATTATATTCTGTCTTTCCATACTAGGCATGAATAAATATTAGCGTAACTATTAAATTAACTACTTTGAGGAGATTTAACGTTCAATTCCAGTTGCCGAAACGTAGAAATAACGTCTATTTTTAGCAATGGCACTCAACCTTGAAGCTAAATGGCGTTAGATGTAGGCTGCTTTCAATACTGGCAGAGGTTGCATTTTTTTTTATGAATGAATCTTCTTTTATCAACTTTCATTCTCAATTTAATAAATTTGGTAAAAAATTTGGGTAAATAAGTGATTTTTTTTTGTGCAGAATTCAATTATGTTGTCTTTTGCTAATTCTACATTTGGCTTAAATATTCATGTACAAAATATTTTAAAGAATATATCTGATTATATATAGGCCTGAATGGCCGAATGACTAGTGTTCTGGTGCTCGATATTACAGGGTTTGAGTTCCGGCGGTGCCATGGATGTTTGTAGTGGTCGGAATCAACTTTAAACCGTATATACCGGTGTGACATGATCGTAGAGCGTTGTGGGGGTATTCTTACTCCGCGTCCGTAGCTTATCTTCAAGTTACATGCATCTCCTGGGTAGTGATAAGTGAGTAATATCGGTGCAGCACTTGGCAATCAGGCATTGAAGAAAATTGTCTAAGCGTTTGCCTGTTTGTGTGTGTTGTGTTTGATTATATAACTAATTGATTGTATAATAATAAAAATGTTTGATTATATAACTAATATCTAACTAGTTTTTTCTTTTCAATTCATCTATCTTGTTTCTTCTATTGTTTTGATTAATAATTCGTTTCAAATCGATCATTTGTTTTATAATTCAAAAAGCGTTAATTATACAATGTTTTTATTTGTGATATATGAATCTGCTAATGTGCATTTTTTCTTCCGTACATTTATTATTATTATTATTAGTTAGATTTTTCCTTCCATATTAGGCTTGTATAAATATTAACGTGGAGCCTGAAGGGCTAGTGACTAGCCGAAGTGTTTGTGTCATGGATGTTTGTTGTGGTTCGGAATCCACTTTAAGCCGTAATTCCTGGTCTAATAGGATTGTAGGGTGTTAGGGTTAATCAGCCATAACACTTCTAGAACAATGAGCGGTCTGATGGCCAATTGGCTAACACTGTAGCCTTTGGTACCACCACAAGCTTCAGATTCGTATCCTGATGGTGACATGGATGTTTGTGGTTTCGAACACGGACGACGGATGACGTTACGCGTTGAACTATAGGTCCCGGTGTAATTAGCCTAAAGTATGCACAAAATGACCGTAGAGCGACAAACCAAACCAATTTAGAAGAATTATTTCTATGAAGAAAAATAAATTCGAGGGAAATTTATATAATAACACACACATTTCATTCTATGGAGTTCGCCGGGTTCGAGTCCCGGCGGTGCCACGGATGTTTACAGTGGTTCGGAATCCACTTTAAATTATAGGTCCCGGTCTAATACTCTCGTAGAGTTATTCCCGTGTGGGGATAGTGTTACTCGCGTCCGTAACATATTTTCATCAGTGAGCGAGAAACTAAACAGTTAGCACTATCCAGTGCCCCTGGGTAGTGCTAATTGTTTAGTTTCTCGCTCTATGGCCATTTTGTGTACACTTTGGTCTAATTAGACCGGCACCTACAATTTAACGTGGATTCCCAACCACTAACATCCATGTCTCCGCCAGGTTTCGAATCTGAAGTACCAAAGACAAGAGTGCTAGGCAATTGGCCACCTGGTCGTTCGAATGAAGGAGACTAAATAAAATAATGTATAATGTTACTCATTGAAATGAGGTCCTGAATGAACGGGTCCGGGCGGTGCCGCGGATGTTACAGTAATTCGGAATCCACTTTAAACCGTAGGTCCCGGTCTCATATGACTGTAGAACATCACCAAGAGCCCAATCAGACTTCTTAATCGCATCATTCCCAAACTGTAAAATGGTAACTCAGCTCTAGGCACAGTGATGAGGTGTGGTGTATTAGTAGTAGTCCTAATGCTCACCAGCGGCGTATGGTGCCATTGAGTGTCGAGTTGGGGATGAGACCATATAAATATAACAATTATTTCTTTAATAATACAAGGACGTTTTAGTATCAATTTTATAATCTCGTATGACTAAAAGGAACGTTATTCTATACAAAGAATATAGATTATAATATATATTTATTATAATATACAAGATATTTTTTTGTTCTAATTTAGCTGGCAAACACTTAGACAATTGTCTTCGATGCCTTAAGGCAAGGAGACACTTAGCACTAGGAGGTGCGTTTAGCTTGAAGATAAGCTACGACGTGGAGTAGCTTATCTTCAAGCTAAACGCAACGCTTAAAACAAATCCCCACAACGCTCTACGATCATGTTAGACCGGGACTAAAGTAACCGCATTTACTAAAAGTACGTATCATTTAAAGAACTTCTTTATTGGTGTAACAACCCCATGGTGAGTCAAGGCCCTCTGCCTAATGGCAGACTTCTAAACAGGAGATATTTTCATTTTACGGGGTAGGTTGTCAATCTTATGCCCCCACTCTACATTCATGTTAGATGGAGACCTATATTTTAAAGTGGATTCCGAACCACTACAAACATCCATGGCCCCGCCGGGACTCGAATCGAAGCCTGTGATATCGAGCTCCAGAGCTGTAGCCATTCAGGCCGCATTTATTAAGCTAAAAATATAGAATAGTATCTTTCATGAGTTAAAATTGATAAAAGGGCAGTTCTTATTTATATTATCTCTCACATTTGAGATCCATCAAACGGAGATGTTCACATGAAAATATTTGTTTTATCTGAAATCTTCTTGATATAAAGTATTTTTTTGTGTGTTAAGAACATAGCTAACACGTTTCCATTTTTTTAAAAGAAGGAAATATCGATATTTTCATCAAGTGTTTTGAAGCACAAATGTTATCGACATATTTTACTGACCAAGTGGATTTTTTCTCTTGCACTGTAAGTTACAAATCCTTTGAAGTTTATGTACCTAAATTTATTTTCAAATATTAATATATCTAAATATTATCGAAATTCAACAGCGTGTTTGTTATTTAAAAAGAATGATTTTTAGTAAGATTTTATAACTTAACAATATTATTAGATTTATTTTAATTCTAGAAAACTTATTTCGTTTTATTCATTGAATATAGATTCAATTAATAGAAAAAAAAGACTGTTTCGATGCATGAAGTTTGAAGGCTATGTTGTCTAATTTGCATATTTTGTACGATGAAGTTCAAATGAATTTATTTTTCTTGGATAAAAAGTTTTACTAAGTAAGGATCCACCATGCCTTACTAAAATAAGCTATAGACAACGGGAAAGAGTTTAAGGTTGATAGATCTTTCCTTCAAGTATGGATTAATCCCCTTGGTCTTTGTACGCCTTTTTTCCCCGTTCGAACGAGGATTTGGAAGAGAGGAAGAAAAAAAGGCAGTGGACAGCCGAGTGAAGAATTAAAGGCAGTACAAAGGGTACAGAGATCCTTGAACGAACGGGTTTTTAAGATGATTTTGTAAATATTTGTTATATAATTTGGTTTGGTTTGTCGCTCTACGGTCATCTTCTGTCTCACGTAGGATTAACAGACCGGGACCTACAGTTTAAAGTGGATTCCGAACCTATAATTTTGTTTTGTGTGTGATATATTGCAGTTGTGCAGTGCCGTCTATCCAATTTTAAATAAATCTGATAGTTAAACATCTCGTTTTTATTTAAAGAGTTTTTATAAGAAGCATTTGAATTGTCCGAAGCAATTGGATTGCTTAACTATTTATACTGAATGTAGCTTCCTCCTCGTTTAGCTTTAGCTGGATTCCCGCCAGATACTATTATAGTACTTTACTGAATGTCATCCAGAAAGCTGATTTTTGGCCCACTCAAGTTTCTGATTTGCTAATGTTTTGTGAAGTACGATCTTAGTATCTGGTGGAATCCAGCTATATTAGGATCTATAGCAGGATTTATAACTTTTAAATTTAGTTTAACTACTTTCTCTTGGTTAAAAGCTTAACACTTTTAATTAGCAAGCACATTTCTTATAACTAGTGTAAATCTTGGATATACTATTTTTTATGTGGGAAATATGCAATTTTCATCTTCCAAAGAATGAATTTGACATACTGTTATCAAAATTTCATCCCTTGTAAACGAATCAAAGGCATTGTTTATTATAATTAGTTTATAATTTTTTTTAATGTTATAAAGGTTATATTATAACGTTAAATTACTTTTAAAGGTAACATAAGCAATTAGGAGGCAACAGAAAAAAGGTTGCGAAAGCTTTGCCATTTCTGAAAGATTGAAGAAAAAATATTATCGAGAAATTATCATAATATCAATATTAAAAATTACAAATATTTTAAATATAAATATTATCGATATAAAATATTATCAAAATACGAATATCAAAAATTGTTATACATATTATATATAAATACTGTCGATATAAAAGTATTACCATAATATGAATACCCAAAAAATATTTCTAAATATAAATATTATTGATATAAAATATTATCATAATATAAAAACCAAATATTATTATAAATACTATATATATAAAAATATTATCGTAACAAGCGTGATGAAAAAATATCGCCGTAAAAAATAAGGAGATCGAATTTTTGTGCTATTTAGAAGAAAAATTTTACTAAAACATCATGCCAAGATTTTATGAAGAGGAAGAAAAATAAATCTACACTGCGTGAAAAAAGTAGAAGGACATTAGATTATTTTTGATAAATGAATAATGACGCATTTTTTAAACAATTAATTTATTCACAACGTTTTTACATGCAGATACCTGTATCTAGACAAAACAAAATAGTACACAATTAAAAAAAAAGTATACTTAATAAAAAAATTGGTTTTGACGATCTCATGATCAGTGAAAAAAGTAGAAGGACACTTCTAAAAAAGAGGTGTACTATATAAATTAATATGGAATTCTTTTCCCGTTGGCTCGAATTACTTCGAAGATCCTATTTGGCATCGAACTGTATAAAGATTGAATTTTTGTTTGGCAAAAATTGTCTCATACAAAGTTTAATGATTTCTGCAGCTCAGCTACAGATTCAAACTGCTTTCCACCCTCGTAAACACGACGTAAAATCATTGTCCATATGTTCTCTACAATGTTGAGATCAGGACTTTTAGCAGGCCAATGTAAAAGTCGAACATTGTTTGCTGCAAAGCAATCTTTAACACCATTTGCAGTGTGAATTGATGTTCCATCTTGCTGAAAAATCCAGTCATCTCCTCCTAACTCAGTGCCATACGGGAGAAGATTTGAGTTTAGAGTCTGGATGTAGTCTGTATGGTTCTGTCTACCATTTAGAAAGACTAAACTTGTCCTGCCTCCATAGCTAACTGCTAACCATACCATTAAACCACCTCCTCCCATCTGTCGAGTAGAATAAGTTTCTTCTTCAATACCAAGACAGTGCCAATAGTACTGATAACCATCTGGACCATCCAAATTGAATTTTTTCCCATCGGAAAATGTAACTGAGGTCCCTTCTGAGCTCCAGGACATGTGGTCTTTAGCCCACTGCAGTCGGTTCTTCATGTGTCCTTCATTCCACTTCGGATGGTGCATCCGTTTTTTGAAGACGAACTTTTTTGAGCGTTTTATGTAGTTATAGACAGTTCTTTTGGTTACATGTGTAATTCCTGATTGAAATTGCGCCTTGCCGACACTTCCAACAGTCTTTTTGAGTTCACGAATGATTTTTCGTTAATCACGTTGGGTGAGTTTTTTTGGTCTTCCTGTCTTCTTTTTTCTTCTGTCACTTTCAGGGCTTCTTATGAAGTTCAAAACAGTATTAGGACTGATTCGTAGCTGCCGTGCAATCCCTCTCACGCCTTTGCCTTCATTTTTATAGGCAACTATTTGGCCCTTCTGAAACTTACTTAAGGGTATTCCTCTGGGCATTCTAAAACCAACAAAAACTATGAATTTCTAGCTAAATATTTTATTCTTGTTAAAAAGGAATTAAAAGAGAAAAAAACACTTACCTATAAACTTTCCAACAGCTTCTAAATAGATTTTTTGGACGTGTCCTTCTACTTTTTTCACACACCCAAAGTTATTAAGTATTGCATTCCTAAGTTAAAATAGTAGTAAGTAAAAAAATCTCATTTAACTTACACTTAACGTAAATTAAAACTCTAACAAAACAACTCTCTATAAAAATCAGGTCAAAAGCAGTAAAATAAAAGCATATTGTACAAAAATATGACTGTCCTTCTACTTTTTTCACACAGTGTATGAGAATTCATATGTTTGACCAGTTAAGTGCTTGAGGATTTAGTAGATTAAGACTTCAGAATCCACTAAAGCATTCCAGTCATATTAAGAAATAAATTCTTTCTTGAAATGAGTAGTGTTTTTTTAGAAATTTGTTTTTGTTTTTAACTGAACTATTTCTGGTGTTTTTATGGGTTTAAAAATCTATAAAATGATATATTTATATAAATATGGGCTAGATTTTCTTAAGTTAAAATTTCTTATAGACATTTACTAACAAAAAGCATATAAAAACGAAAATATTTGGAAACAACCTTTTTTTAAAATAATAATTTTATTACAATACCGTTTGAATTTATTTAAAATCGCTTATATTTATTTATTTATTTATTAGGTTCATCAACTGCAATTTGTATTTGTATTATGTATAACTTATTAACCTATTGCAATGAAGATTATAAAGTGATTAAACTTATTTAATAAGTAATGTAATAATTAGAGAAATGAGACATTGGAAACTATTTCTTCAATTCCTATACAATTTATATTTTGTATACATAGATGCTTTGCTTTGTTACTGCCCCCCAGTTAATTTTTAAAAATAAGTTAATGTATATCATTGACGAAATTTTTTTGAATGGAAATATTTTAATCATACTTTGATTAGTTAATGTAAAATTAATAATAAGTTCATCTAATTATCTTCAACGAAAATTAAGCTTAATTAAAAATAAATCGCACTTCTTTAATCGAAAATCATCGATAAATAATAAATTTGTAGTTGCCAGTTAAATAAAAATATTAAGAAATATCTAATGGATATTATATATTCATAATTGTTTCGATACGAGTCTATCTATTCCTTCCTACTAAGAATTGGTTAAATTTGATTGTTAATAACAATTGATTAAATAACCATACAAAAATAGTAAATAAATTAAAAATAGTTTATGATAGTTAAATTAGTTTTCATTTAGTTATTTTGATGATATACAATACTTTTGATAATTTAATAATATACACCAGCTTTGTTCATTAGTACATAGAACAATTTAAAAAAAACAATTCTGAATATTTATTTAGCACCCTTCTGACATGACATTAATTTTAATTGTTATTATTTTTGTAGCTTTTATATTGACACCCAATTTATCATAAAGGTTGTAATAGTTTAGTAGTAATAATAGTAAAAGTTTAATAATAATTTTTTTCTTATGATGCAGTAGTTTCGAATTCCTCATTTTTCGTTAGAGAGAGGTCAGTAACCGGTACTCACTGCAGCTAAGGCGAATAGATGGATTCTTCATCTAAACATTGTACTCAAAAAAGACAAAATAATACAGAAGAAGACATATTAATGTTTTATTCATAGAACTTCTAAATGCTTTGTGTTTCGCCTCTTGGTTGCAGAACATCTAAACGGTGAAGCCAGACGTTTTGAAAAATATCCACAGTTACTGGTGCCAACGCATTCTCATTGCTCATCTTTAGTTCTTATAACAAATCTTTTAGCCATTTTTTATGGCGTGCATGCTTATGCACTGATAATAATCTTGATAAAATGGTGGCAGTCATATATTGGTGGGGTATTCATTTAAACTTACCATGCATAAAGTGGTACTTGCGTCTTATAATTAAAAAAAAATGTAGCACTATCTTTTTGCATGTCTTTAGATGGAAGAAATATCTGAATTTACAAAAGTCCTGAAATTAAAAATGGGTTGGTTTTTATGTTCATATGACGAAAAACTCAATTAAAAATGTTCAAAAACTTTTCCAGTGGTGGTGAGTATAGTTTCAGCATGACAACCTCATTTCTCTGTTAATGTGAGAAATTATACTGTTACAAATTTAGAGTAGATGCATGTTCGGATATGTTGTCACGATTTCTTTAATTTTTTTATTTCTTCTTTTAAAGTCATTGAAATTAAATCATTGAACAGTATTTGAAATTCAGACTAGGTCTGCTGATGACATTATTATAAAAATTTTCAGTAATGATTTCATGTGCTCAGTTAAGTGTGTACTTTTGAAGATCTGAATTTAACAAAAATCATGAAATTCAAAATAGGATTGTTTTTATGTTCATGTGGCAAACAATTGAATTAAAAATGATAAAAAAAATACTTTTTTAGTAGTGGTATAGGTTCAACATAAACTCATTTCTCTGTTAATTTAAGAAGTTATAAGATTACATATTTGGAAAAGATGTATGTTCAAGTTTGTTACCACTATTTATTTATGTTTACAGTCTTGATTTCTTATTTTAAGTCACTGGGTTTTCTGATGACATTATTCTAAAACTTCCAGTAGTGACTTCAAGTGCTGAGGTAAGTGTGGCCCTTTTGGATATATGATTTTACAAAAATTCTGAAATTCAAAATCGGATTGTTTTTATGTTCATATGACAAACAACTCAACTAAAAATTTTTGAAAAAATACTTTTTCAATGTTGGTTAATATAATTTCAACATGATAGGCTCATTTCTCTGTTAATGTGAGAAATTAACGGGCTACAATTTTTTGTAGATGTGCGTTTGAGTTTGTTACCACTGTTTCTTTATGTTTAGAGTCTTGATTTAAAGTCATCTGTATATGAAATTCAGACTGAGTCTACTGATGATATCATGATAAGAATTTCGGTGGTGACTTCAAGTTCTCAGGTAAGTGTGGCACTTTCGAATATCTAAATTTACAAAAGTCCTGAAATTAAAAATGGGTTTGTTTTTATGTTCATATGACAAAAGTGAAGTCAGTAGTGGTTTTTCAGTAGTGGTGAATATAGTTTCGACATGATAAGCTCATTTTTCTATTAATGTGAAAAATTATCCGGTTATAAATTTAAAGTAGATATATGTTCGAGTTTGGTGCCACGATTTCTTTATGTTTTGATTTTTCTTCTAAAGTAATCTAGATATGTAACTCAGACTAGGTCTGCTGACAACATCGCTATAAGAATTTCAGTGCTCAGGTAAATGTGACACTTTTGAAAGTGCGTATCATTGTTTTAATGTTCAACTTAACAACAACTTAACAAACAACTTAACTAAAAAGGATAAAAAATACTTTTTTTTTTACTTTTTCAATGATGGTGGGTATACTTTCAGCATGATAAGCATTTTTGTGTGTTAATGTGAGAAATTATACGGTTACAAATTTGAAGTAGATGTATGTTTGAGTTTGCTACCACAATTTCTTTATGTTTCGATTTCGCCATTTAAAGACATCTGTATATGAAACTTAGATTGGTCTGCTGACGACACCATTATAAGAGTTTCAGTAGTGACTTTAAGGGCTTAGGTAAGTCTGGCACTGTTTTGAATATCTGAATTTAGAAAAGTCATGAAATTCAAAATATAATTTTTTTTATGTTCATATGATACACAATTCAATTAAAAATGATAAAAAAATACTTTTTCAAGGGGGCTTATAGTTTCAACATGACAAGCTCATTTATCTATTAATAATGGTTACTTAATTTAAAAAAAAATATCTGGTTACAAATGTGGAGTAGTTGTATATTCGAGTTTGCTATCACCATTTCTTTATGTTTATAGTCTTGATTTCTTCTTTTAAAGTCATCTGTATGTGAAACTCGGATTGTGCATGCTGAAGACATTATTATAAGAATTTTCAGTAGTGACTTCAAGTGCTCAGGTAAGTGTGGCACTTTTGAGTATCTGAAGTTTTAAAAGCCCTGACATTCAAAATCGGATTGGTTTTATGCTTATATGACAAACAACTCAATTAAAAATGAAAAAAAATTACTTTTTCAGTGTTTCTATAATCACCAGATTATAATTTCAACATGATAAGCTCATTTCTCTGTTAATATGAGACATTATCTGGTTATTATTGTTATAATTGTTTATTTGATGTATGTTCTAGTTTAGTGCCACCATTTCTTTATGTTTACAGTTTGTCTTAATTTCTTCTTTTAAAGTCATCTGTATATGAAACTCAGACTTGTTCTGTTGATGACATCATTATAAGAGTTTCGGTAGTGACTTCAAGTGTTCAGGTACTTACTACTCACTCACTTTTGAAAATGCGCACTATTTCTTGCACAGACGCTTACAGGCATGAATCACTTCTGACCATCAGTTTTGAAATTACATAACACAAAAGTAATACACAATTTAATAATTTTAATAACTCCTCTCTTGTTTTGGGACAAGACGCCTGCGTTCCACTGCATAACTCACACTCACACTGACAGCCAGACTGTGCAGCTGTTCTGAAAAAATGGGTAGTTACATAATTGCGAAAATAAAACAAACTTTTGTTACGCGCTTGTGTTTATATTCATACATTGTTATACAAAAATGTGTTTTTTACATGCTCATTTATCTCTTAAAGACACTTCCTGACTAAACATGCAATAAAAGTATTCTTTTTAAAAAATATTTTTATTACGGTTGCATGTGTGATTCAATAATGATAAATAAACAGTGCGCAAAAGAGCAAAATTAATGTTTTGGCTGAGAATGTTTAAAGTTTACGCAGATGTTAAATGCTATGTCTGTAAAATACAATGCTTATGATGTTTGAGCAGTCATTTTGAAAAAGATCATAGTAAAAATAGTTTCAAAAATAAGACCAAGTCTATGTTACTTCTTTGTATTTGCTCCTATGTACTTTTGAACAAAAATTGTTTAGTTTTATTATTGTATAGTCTACAATCTTTAATGTTTATTATATAGATTCTGACTCTTTCTGAAAAAATTTATTCGTCTATAAAATTATATATGTTCGTGTACTATTTTAGTAGGCCTTTCTAGCATTAGTATGAGTAAATGCTCACTTTCTATTTCACTACTAGTACTTTCTATAATATAATAAAATGTGAATAGAATAAAATATTAATGCACCGTAGTTATATATACTACAGTTTTGCTCGTAATCGAATTATAATAGGCAACAAATAGGAACAAAATTAAAGTTATTGTAAAAAATAATTAAAGTTTCTTTAAGTATTAAATGTTATGCATAGAATAAAGAACTGGGGACCTAATGCTGAGTGGCTACTGCTTTGGAGCTCAGTACCCCATTTTTCGGGTCCGAGTTTCGGAAGTGCCATGGATGTTTGTAGTCGTTCGGAATCCACTTTAAACCGTAGGTCCCGGTCTAATATGATTGTAGAGCGTTGATGGGGATAGTGTTACTCATGTCCCTAGCATATGTTCAAGCTACCCGTGCCCCCTTGGGCAATGCTAAATGAATAACAGCGGTGCAACCCTTGCCAATGGCATAAAGATAACCGCCTTTGTATTGCCAGCTGCATTAAAAAAAAAAAAAGATTAAATGTCTATTATAAAACTATGCTATTAACATAGTATGAAGAACTATTTTAGTAGGCCCTTCTAGCATTAGTATGAGTAAATGAATGCATTTTCTATATTATAATAAAATGAGTATAAAATAAAATATTAATACACCATAGTTATATATTTACTACAGATGTGTTCGTCAGTTGATTCCATAATGAATACAGATTATATTTCTGTACTGAATAATCTGTTTCCTTTTAATACTGCTTCATTTTAAGTAACTAGCAATTTTTATAATGCACTATGCAGTATTAGAAAAAAAATAATCCCGGCGGTGCCATGGATGTTTGTAGTGGTTCGGAATCCACTTTAAACTGTAGGTCCCGGTCTGTTTAGCCCTCGTGCGCATAAGATGACCGTAGAGCGACAAACCAAACCAAACCTAGAAACAAAATAAAGAATAAAGCAAAGAAAACTCATAAAATAATAAATTTTCTAACTATATATCTGCCTTTATTTTCCCTAACTATATATCTGCCTGATTTTCTTCTTACATTCAAAAGTTTCCGGTACACTTTTCACATTAAAGGAGGAATGTGAAAACTGTGTTCAGATCAAAGTAAAACAAACACGAAAGAAGCAAATAGGAATGCTATTGGGTCAGGTGTTTCTAATGGATGTACATTTCGATCTCTGTATCGGAAATCGTTTCTAAATTCTTCTATAAAGATATTAATGCAGAAAAATTGAAGTTTCTTATCCATATAAATGGAGTCTTGTTATTTTGAAAGGGTACCTAAGCTCAGCTAATCTACCTTTTATTGAAATTTTGAACAAAGTTTTGTTTTGTAACTTTTTAATTTCAAACTAGCAAATACGATTCGTGGTTACTCGGCTGCAATAAATATTATAGTATGTTTTATCGTAACAAGTTTGTTGTTAGGAAATATTAATAAGTTGATTTTATTATGTACTCTCAATCTCTGTCTGTAAGAAATATTGATATAGTTTTGAAAATACGTTATAAAACGTTATTAGATTTATGATAATAGATAAATTTTTCAGTGCTGTTTTGAAAATACATTGTTGTAAGACATTGGATTTATGATAAAACTTGGAGTTTTCGATGTAAAAACATCTATAAAATTGGTTCTTACCGGCAGCCTATTTCGGATTGGAGTGCTATGTTTTCTTGTCCAATTTGAAATGCTTATAGCTTCAAAATTATACAAAATTTAAATATAAAATCGTGTAGAGGAATGTTAAATGATTCTATTGGTGAATGGGGGTGGCATCCGCTATGCAGCAAGTAGGTACGTTTTGAAAATACATTATAAAACATTAGATTTATAAAAGTTTTGGTAATGTTAGGAAAATACATTGTTGTAAGACATTTGATTTATGATAAATATTATAATTTTTGATGTGAAAGCATCTATAAAATTGGTTCTTACGGGTAACTTGTTCAGAATTGGAGCTTTATATTTTCATGTTCAGTTTGAAGTGTTAATAGAGAGTTTTTGCATACCGTACGTTAGTTACCGTAGGACGTCCGTTAGCTTTTTCTCGCTAGCGCGCATGCGTATCTGTAACAATGTTTCCTATGAGCATGCGCGCTAGGGAGAAAAAGCTAACGGACGTCCTACGGTAACTAACGTACGGTATGCAAAAACTCTCTAATAGCTTCGAAACTATGCATAATTTGAAAAAATGAAATATATAATATTGTAGTGGAATATTAAATGATTATAGTGAGGGATGGATGCAGCGAGTAGCTAATTGGAAATTTGGTATAATTGGAAAACTATGCATAATTTGGAAAACGTAAACATATAATCGCGTAGAGAGATATTAAATGATTCTGATGGGCGACGGGTGGGCCACACACCATGCAGCGAGTAGCAAGAGAGGACAATTGGCTTATAGAATCTGGCGCCTGTTTCTCAGTTTCTTGCTGTTATATCTTGTGATCTAGACATTTTAGGGAGGTATAAAGTGTTCATTTGAAGTGATAAGTTGTTTTAATGTACTTGTAAAAGAATATACATTCCTTTCCCCTGGGAACGGAAGTGTTATATCTCTTCTCGTGGAAAAAAATGCTCCAACAGAATTGTTTTCACACATTAATATAAAGACACAGACCATCGTACTGTTCTTCCTTGGTTTTTTAGTTTGCTTTTATAGATAATTTCTGTCACAGTTACAGTTAAGTTTTTAATTGCAGTCATGACTGGTTTAAATCCCTTTATTATTAAAAAAGTCACTCTATATAATAATTATCACCAAAACTGAAGTAAAATGAGTAAATAAGGCAACTTAATAATACTATTGATTGTAACTATGTAGGCATAATCCTTACATTATTTGCATTTTATTCCCAAACTATTGCCACATAGTTTGTGAATAAATCATTAAGCTCGAATTTCCTTTTTTACTGCGGGATTTTACCAAATATTCAATCAAAGGAAAGTTATTGAAATTGGCCATTAAATACTGAGTACACAAGAAATTCTATTGGGCATTAATTCCTTTTGTTATGTTAGTTTTATGGCTCAAGATCTAACAATCTGAATTATGAATAATAATGAATGGCAATATAAATGTTGTTTATTGTTTAATGGCTTTGAATCCTCCAGAGACACATTGTACCAAACTCAGAATAAAATCTATTGATATGAATGGGATCAAATATTTATGATTCTCACAGAAACACCCAGTTTTCACGGTTCGCTTAACTAATGATGATAAAATTCATAATTTGTCCTCTTTAATAGGTTGCTGAATAAATCATATTTCATTGCTTTGATGCTGCTTTTCGTTTAAATTACTGAACTAATTCACAAAAGTAAGTGTGAACCAAATATGTGTTTGTAAACAGAGAAATTAGGGTGATAGACTGAGGAACTATTCACGAATTTCTGTATAGTGAATAGTTTTCTCAATAATTAAACTATATATTTGTTGTTAAAAAGGATCAACGCCTCTAAGGTGGAAATAGCAAAGAAATAAAGTCATTTTCATGATTTTAAAGAAATATGGATGATATTTGAAACGATTATTAGAATGAAATGCTAACGTACAGACAAATTATTAGATACATTTTTATGTTATTCATGCGGGGAACGTTATATTTCTCTCTAATTTTATAAGAAAACTATTATATAAATAATAATGTTCCCAATAATTATTTATATAAGATAATTCCCAGCCTTTGCGAAAATATGTAATTTCTTCTAGATAAATAATGAAATCATTTACGAATTTCGATTAATCATGTGTAAACATATCATATATCGTATAAATCATATGATGATGGCCTGATGGCCAAGTGACTAGCACTCTGGCTCTCGGTGCCACAGGTTTCGGGTTCGAGTGCCGGCAGTGCCATTGATGTTTGTAGTGGTTCGGATTCCCCTTTAAACCTTAGATCTCGGTCTAATATGACTGTAGAGCGTTGGGCTGACTACCATACCACGTAAAATGTCAATGTCACGGAACCAAATCAGACTGCTATCTACAGGTTCTCCATCAGCCCTCCTTCCATGAGACCTACGGCCTGATAGGTCTCATGGAAGGCAATTGACTTGAGCTATGGTTTTTGGTACCACAGGCTTCAAGTTCAAATCGTGGCTGTAGCATGGATGCTTGTTAGTGGTTCGGAATCAATTTTAATCTGTCGCCCTCGTGAGCACAAAAACATCGTAGAGCTACAAACCAAATCAAACCAAACCTTTCAGGCGACCACATGGGTTCTTGTACTTCGTCTAAATATTGCTGTATACCGAGTAGGATAAGAAACAACAACAAACATATGATAAGCGACTCGCATGTTATCTATAACTTATTTTATCACACATTTCATTAAAAGAAATTGAATATATAACGTTAAGAGAGATTTAAATTAACTTTCGTAATAATATCATTGATCCTAAGGTACTATTTTAGGAAAATTGAAACGATAATCTATTTGTATTCTGAAAGTCAGAGAATTCAAAATGAAATACAAAGTACTTGACTTGATATGGGCAAATCGGTATTCTAAAGTGGTGTTCAGACGAGAATACGAGGCGAACTAATTGTTCTCGCTCCTTTGGTCTGACCGTGAGAACCAAACCACGTTATCTATTCCTTGTGAGTGACAGCTGGCCAAAAATGCCGTCCGAGAGATGAGCGGAAAAACCGAATATGGCTAACCAAATGCTGAGACGGCTGACTCTGAGGGCTCAATCCACATTGAAACAAATCTGTTTTAAATTGGTTCACGAGACGGCATACTTCATTAGAAAATGTTGAGAATATATCTTTTCTAAACACGTATATAAAAACACGTTAAATTACTAGTGATGAAAATTACTACCAAGATGAAAATCCTTATGAAATATTATGCTATACACCGAGTAGTTCTGGCAAATACATGTTAATGATCTTAAAACAGCGTAAACGAGACTGATGCTTTCATCTAGAAATCTTATTTTGTTGGTTGTATATAATACTTTGATTGAAACAAGTTTATGGTTTAGTTCTAATAAATGCATTAGTATGATGGTGATGTTCATATTTTTAATTCAAAATATTTCGATGGAAAATAATGTAAAAAAAATTCGTACATATAAATGATGTAAATACAAATATTACATGTATACAAATATTACAAAAATTACATGATACAAATAAGAATCTTTAGTAAAATTACCGTTATCCCCTCCTCAATGTCCAATGGACATCGTTACGTACCCAAAATATGAATTTTTATTGAATGTCAAATTGATAAGGAACACAAATGCGACTACAGCTTTGTAGTTCCGTTGACAAAGTCATAGCTTAGTCTGGCACACAGTAAGCGGATCTTTAGCCATAGTCCCATTTATGTCTGATGAGTTGTGTGCGTTTTGATACTTTTACCACTATTATTAAAATTACTGGTATCATCACTGCTAGTAGTAACTACATGCAACAAATTACTAATGACATTTGCAGGACTTCGTTTGCAACTAATTTTGATTGTTTACTATTGCATATTGTTAACAGCTGAAGGAACTTGCAGCTTCCAAAATGTTTTATGTATTGTTGTGAAGAGATCATGATCATGCATAAAGAAGACTCATAAAATAATCACCCATAAAAAAGACTCACAATATCTCCCTAAAGGGGCGGGCAAGCCAGGATCATTTGACAGTTTTTTTTCCTTTATGCCAGTAGGATAACACCATGTCTCTACATCAAATGGCTTGTGGTACTGAAACAAATTTCATCTGTGAAAAATATGCGACTTCATGAATTAGATGTCCAGTTTTTGTGCTCTCTACATACTCTAAGTGGTGCCGCTCATAGGCAGTTGCAAATGGGATTCAATGTTCAGGATGGTGAGCAAATAAGCTACCTTTATAACATTGTTTGATATTTAAAACTGTTGCTAAGATAAACTTATTATTGAATAGAATACAATCTCATAATTTTAAGTTTCAACCTTCTACTTTGATTGATTTGATTTTTAACGACCTAGTTGACAAACTAAGTGTATTATACAAATAGTTTTAATGTTATGGTCCTAATTTATTCTAAAAAGTAATTGCAGTACCATCCTCACAAAAATAATTTTAAATTGAAGTAAAAACCTGAATAAACACTTCCTTTAAAAAATCAAAATCACATTGTATAAATAGTATTTACATAAATTTGCTAGGGTTAATTCCAACTGATTCTATATATTAAGTCTTTTTAACATATCTATTTCAATTGTGGTCATTCCGTATAAATAGAAGTGAGCCTAATTCTCTATCTGTAAATGGTAATAGATGCTTAAAGTGAGAGCTATTCATTCTTACCGTAGATATAAATTAACGAGTTGACACATATTGACGGAAATGCATTAGAGCATATCTATTCTTTACAATCAATTGCTTCGTCATGGTTCCTTAATAATAAGAGGCTCCATTTCCTCATCTATTCAGTTAAACATAATAACTCTTACATTAAGTGTAATCCTTCATTTGCAATTTACTTTGCATGGGAATTATAAATCTATATAACCAAAACTGGTTATATAGATTCAAAGAAAGGATTATAAAAGGTATGTTTTTCATGAAAGCAATTTTTAATATTAACGAAACAATGTCATGTAAAAGTTTTAAATTGGCTTTTCCTTTTTTATGCCACTATTTTAGTACAGTTTCTCAGAAGTCTGATGGTGCTTGTAGCGCTTTTCGAAACCGAAAGGCCTCATTCGAAATCTTATAAATAAAGTAGAATTAAAATCTCAAGTGTCTATACTGATGTTTGGTTTGTCGCTCTGCGGTCCTTTCATGTACACTTTAGACTAATTAGACCGGGACCTACCATTTAACGTGGATTCCGAACTTCTCACAAACATCCATGACACCACCAGGATTCGAACCTGAAGGCTGTGGTACCAACTGCCAAAGTACTAGCCAATTGGGTCTTAGTCAGAAGGGACACGATTGATCTGTAAGCCAGAAAATTTTTCCACTGGATTCAAAGCGAAGGTTTGGTTTTGGTTTGTCGTTCTACAGTAATTTTGTGTACACCTCAGGCTAATTAGACCGGTACCTAGACAGTTTAAAGTGGATTCTGAACCACTCCCAAACATCCATGCCACCTCCAGGATTCGAGCCTCACGCCTGTGATACCAAAGGGACAGATCACAACCCTACCAGATGACTACCAGACAGCCAAAGCCAAAGAGAAGAAGAAGAAGTGAACTATTGTCCATATGCCACTATTCCAAATTGTTGTGTGAGAAAGGAAGTTTGATATTGCAGCTCCCCGTGGCAAACAATGAATAATTCAGAATCTGTCTACATATTTGATTTTCTACTGAGAAAATACTCAAAGTTCCCGATACTTAAAAACAAATTTAGTCTTCAGAAATATAGCTGTTGATAGTTAAATAGATTTTAGTTATAGAGACTCTAATATGATTATTATTCAGATGTCATTTTGTCAAATCATAATTACATTGAATGCAACGTTTTCGATTATCAAAATTATTTCTGAGTCTTATAAAAAGCATTTAGTCTCATTATTAAAAAATAAAACATTTCACTTATATTAAGAATTTTCAAAACATTTAACTAATCGATCATTTTTTCATAAAAATCTTTTTAAATGACACAAGTACCAATTTCTTGTACGGATAACCCCCAATTCTTCCTCTTACCAACTCAAAAACGTGCTCGACTGACGTTCGTATTAATGAATTATTGAACTGTAAGGAATACTGAAGCTACTCACTCAAGAAAACCGCACAAAAAGCAATTCCAGTACTTAAAAAAACCTTCTAAACTTCTTTAATTCTTACTTTATATAGCCATTGTAGTTGGCGCTACAGGAGCTCATGATGTACGTCTGGGCTTAAATGATATTTACCTATGTCTAGAATTACATTTTCATTTACCTATGCAATTGCTTCATAAGCACGGTGCAAATTTCATGCCTTCTGAACTCTTTCTTTATGGTTTCACACTTTGGATGACCAGCAGTACATACAAAACCGTAGTGTGCAGGTTAGGCAACCAGATTGTAACTGGATGTGGTTGGGTTGAGACTCTTGGGAGAACAGGTTTGAGACTCACAGCTGTATTTACACGTACAAACACAACATACGCTGTTTTTACAATTAATATACAATATTTAATACATTTAACGATAATTGTAGATTCGGGGAAGGACACTAATTCTAAGCCGAAAACCCAATACTGATGTATGCGCAGGAAACGTGAAATATATTCCTCTTCGGGTGAGAGTCTGCAGACTAACTAATACGCAGAGTTGCGTTAAATATATTTCCTCTCGGGGTGAGGATTGTAGACCAACTAAACGTTTCTCAGCTGTACAGCAGACTTGCGTTCTACTTTCTGAGAATCTCGAGGCCAACCAACAGTTTCTCCAGAGCGCCGCAGGGGGGCGTTCTTGAAAGTGTGTAGGAGGAAGCAAGGTTGCAAATCTTATTTATTTAAAACAGGATTCGTTCTGTTTTATTTTTATTATGACAAAAAACATTTTATTTTTGTTCATCATCATGTTTATGTTACGCAGGAAATAAACTTTATTTTTAAATGAAATGAAGAATGATGAATGATACTTGGCTAATATAAAATGATGGCCAATATAAAATGATGAAAAGCCAATGAAAAGTTTTCGACTGAAATATAAAAAAATTGAAAAACAAAACAATCCATAAAAAATCATCTGAAAATATTAGTTGTAGTATGAAAGAATTTAATTTTTTATTTTCCATGTGAAATATAAATAGAAGTTGAGTACATAAAGAAAAAAAATTATTACAACAGTTATTTGTTTCTATTTTAAAATATATGTTGGAAGAACCCCCTTATAAAACTGAAGACATAAACATTCTTGCACTTTTGGCCAAATATTTTTCGAAACTGTTACTGCAACATAAAGTTTTACGCGTACACATGAAATAAGATAGTAGAAAATGAAAAATCGCAAATTGTAAAACAAAATTCTTCATAAGAGAGAAAGTAAAAAGAAAAGAAAAAGTTTCGCTTTTGGTCTGAACTTGGCACGCAACAGATCTTTGATCACTGTGAAAAAGACAAGGACTTTTATTGATTCACGTTTTGATGTCCTGTAGGTGTATACATGCCACAAACACGAACAGATTATGACCCTAGGCTAGTAAAGAAGAACAGAAATAGAAGAATGAAGTATCCAAGACATTACTTTTAGATGGGATAAAGTGTCTTGTACACGAAAATTACTAGAAAGTGAGCATGAGATACAGGGCATTTTGAAATACTTATAAAAATGATCCATTTGACAAAAGAATTTGAAGTTTATTCTTAATATACAATAATAATAATATTAAAAAATTTTTTTGATATTTTTTTAAATTAAATTTAGTATTTTAAAGTTTCCGTTTGCTAAAATTAATCATTGTTATTAAGAATAAAATTTTTTTTCATAATTAATGTAATATATATAAACAAAGAAAAATTAATGATAATACCACAAAGTTGCTTATTTCTTATGCTTCTAGTAATTTTGTGTTTAGTATAATCTTTAGTTTAAAAGTGGTAAAAATATATATTTGAGAAAAATAGTGAGACTTGCAAAATAATTTTTTGTATCGAAATTAATAAAAACAAAGACATTTGAATGATAGTTTTATTTTTTGTTCATCATTATGTTTATGTTTCGTAGGAAATAAACTTCATTTTTAAATGAAATGAAGAACAATGAATGATGCTTATTTGGCCAATATAAAATGATGAAAAGGCAATGAAAAGCTTTCGATGAAAATGTAAAAAATTGAAATATAAAAATTTTTTTGAAAATATTAGTTGTAGAATGAAAAAATGTATTTTTTATTTTCCATGGGAAAATAAATAAAATTTGAGTATATAAGAAAAAAAATATAGGTTTTATTACAACATTTATTTGTTTCTACTTTAAAATATATGTCGGAGGAACATCATTGTAAAGCTGAAGACATAAACATTCTTGCACTTTTGGTGAAATATTTTTTGAAACTGTTATACCAGGATATAAAAATCGCAAACTGTAAAACAAAATTCATCACAAGAGGAAACGTAAAAAGTAAAAAGAAAAAAGTTTCGCTTTTGGTTTGAACTTGGCACGCAACAGATCTTTGATCACAGTGAAAAAGGACAAGGACTTTTATTGATTCACGTTTTGATGTCCTGTAGGTGTATACATGCCACAAACACGAACATATTATGACCCTAGGCTAGTAAAGAAGAAAAGAAATAGACGAATGAAACATCCAAGACATTACTGTTAGATGGAGTAAACTGTCTTGTACACGAAAATTATTAGAAAGTGACCATAATGTACAGGATATTTTGAAATACTAATAAAAATTATCTGTTTGGCTCTAGAATTTGAAGTTAACTCTTAATATATATAAATAATAGTATTTAAAAACATTTAAGTTTTTTTTATCAAAGTTTATATCTTTAATTTTTTTTTGTTTGCTAAAATGAGTGATTGTTATTAGTAATAAAGATATTTTTCATAATTAATGCAAAATTTAAGCAAAATAAAAATATTGTTAATACCTCAAATCTGTTTTTTTACTAAACTTCTAATTTGTGTTTTGTCTAATTTTTGTTTCTAATTTGTGTAATTTTGTGTTTATTATTATCTTTTATTAAAAAATGGTGAATATATATATTTTAGAAAAATAGTGTGACTTGCTAATTAGATTTTTGTATCAAAATTAATAAAAACATGACACTTGAATGATAACCTTAACAACAATAATATAACATCTATCTTAATTAATGTATATTTTCACTAAAATTATACTTTTTTCATTACTTAACTGAAATAATCATTTTAGTAAAAGCCTGAATGGCTGAGTGACTAGTGCTCTGCCGCACTGTGCCACAAGGTTCTAGTCCCGGCTGTGGTTTGGAATCCACTTTAAACTGTAGGTCCCGGTCTAATATGACTAGAGCGTTGGACGTAGGGCTGACAATAATACTCCGTAAAAAAGAAAACATCTCCTATCTCGAAGTCTGTCAGTAGGCAGACGCCCTGATGATGATGATGTTGAATAATTATCTTGTTATTAAAGCTAACATTCAAATCTTTCACCAAAATTAAAATTATTATTTTTATGTAAAATAAAGTTATCATTCAAATTTTTGGTTTTCATTAATTTTGGTACAAAAATTTATTTTGCACGTCACACTATTTTTTTGAAATAAAATTATAAAAATATATGTTTTGGGAAAATAATCTTATATAACTATAATGTCATATTTGAGACTTTTCCTAAAAAATACGACATAAAATTAAATAAACAGCGAAGTGTTAATTTAATTTTATATAGTAACCAAATGTTCTGAGAGCTTTGAAAATATTAAATGTCAATTTCTCATCGTCTAAAAATTCTAGGAATCAATTTTCAGGATGTTTGGATCAAAAGATAATTTTGTTTCTAGAAATCAGGGTGTTTTGCTCCAATGTGCAAAATATGCATATAAATATCTCTTCATTTAACATTGTTTTGCTTTTTCTATAAAACCTCTAAATGTATTACTTCTTCTTCTTCACAAGCTCAACAGCCTAAACTTTAGTATATAAATAAAAGTAAACATTAATTTGAAGAGTTAAGTATTAATTTAGTGCCATTGCAGCTGTATTACGAGGAATTGAGAAATTTGTGCAAAATTATGAAGATTGCTTCACTTTAAACATTTCAAAATTACTTTTAATTAGACGCATCTCTCTCTCTTTTACACACACACATTACATACTAACCAGTTCGTTGTATTGCAATATGTATTGAATTCTTTACAACCAAATGATTTAAAAAAAATGACGAAAATTTAAAAAATGAATGTACACAATATAGAAAATTATGTTGTTGTTGTTGTTTCTTATCCCATTAAGCAGTTTAAATTGAAGGGGAAGGAAGCAGCTTCTGTTGTGATTTTATGACTTTTTGCTCCGTACATAGAAGACAATATATTCCGTAAATGGCACCGAGCGCCAGAGCGCTAGACACTCGGCCATTCAGGTCCCCAAATTTGCCAACGGCATTAGGTGGTAGATTTACCATATAATTATATCTTCAATTATAGATTTACTATATAAAAATATGCTAAATCCAATTGTGTATAAATAAATATATATTGTATTTATTATTGCACAATATAAATACAAAATAATACAATGTAATATATTGTATTTACAAGAAAATTATTGTAGATACTTAGATTAGAAGATTATTGTAGTTAAAGAAGATAATTATTGTTTAGAAAGATTATTGTATTATAACTAGTAGAAGATTATTGTAGACAATAAATACAATAAGGGATATATTAGTTTTCATAGTGTTTCATTTTGAAGGTTGTCTGATTAGCCATATGTTACTAAACAATTCGGTAGCTCTGTTGAGCCCTCTACTCTAGAAATCATTAATATCCATTATGTGTTGATGTTGATAAATGTATTAATCATTGCTAGTCCTATAAGCCTCTTGAGAGGATGGGTACATAATGTTCTGTAACCTCACTGGAGCATGAGAAAGCCACTCAAAAGGTTGGTGCCGTATTTAAATAAATAACCAACAGAATGTAAAATTTTGGCCAGTTTTATTGTTTAAACCAGCGGTGGCCAACCCAAATGATCTTGCGGGCCACTTTGGAAATGCATTCAAACTAACTCCATGGGCCGCATGTAAAATTATATATCCCCATATTAGATTTAGACCCACTATAGACATTTATTTTGAGTGAAAAACTGAAACAAAATGAGTTATTCTTATTGTGTTTATTATTATTCTTACATGTAAACATAGATAATATAATAATAATGATACTAACCGCACATTGTAAAGAAATATATAATACTAAAAATTAAATATATATATAAAATATATAAAACATCATGAGTTCGCAGAATATAATTTAATTATTCTTCGAACTGATAACTGTAAACTCATAAATAAACAAGCAATATCTATTATTATTTTAAAATTAATTTTTAGTTAATTAGTTAATTTTTTGTCATAATTTCGACAGTTATTTTTTGATTATATGCATGCACAAATAATGTAGTTTTTTTAAAATACATTGGCTTTCACTACTTTGGCCATTAAAAAATAAATATATTTTGTAAAAATGTGATAATTCTCACTGGCCGGAAAATTATTCAAGGCGCATACTGGCCGCGAGTTGCCCCCCCTGGTTTAAACCAAAAGCATAAATGAAACGGTAAAATAATTGTTATTCGTGTAAAAGGCTAAATTTTTGTTTTTGAATACATTTCTGTAAGCATTTACCAGTGTTAAGAAATTTGTGATAAATAAATTAAGTACATTTTTTATAGTTTTATTGACTTTCTGCTATGCAAATAGGTGTATTTTTACAGTTAAGCTCCTCCCTCAAATGTAAACGAGTAACCAATTATGGGCTATTCGTGTTCAAAATCGATACATTCCCTCATCTTCTATTGGTTATCAAGTCAAGTCACGTCTGTTCAAGAAAAGTGCATTGCATTTTAAACCTCATTGCTTTTGACATACAGAATCATGAATCTCTTACAAAACTTTATTGATCATGACAAAGCAAAAATGTACTTCTGGTTAATGTTTGGATTTAGTTAAAGTTGATGATTTGCATCGTAAATCAGAAAGAAATATTTTTCTTCGTTTAAAGAAAGGGTAACTAGTAGAAAATGACACTTTTCCATCGTTGTATTGATTACTAGTGTTTTTAAGTCATAGGTAACATTTTATTATTGTATCTACTGAATTGTGAGGGGAAAAATTGTATTTACATTATAACACAAAATCCCTAATAATGTATCAAACAATCCCTAATAATCCCTAAATCCCTGATAATCTGTAATAATCACACTAATTTTAATCTCCACAAAATCCGTAATAATCACACAAATTTTGGGTAGAACAGTAATAGTTTTCTTAAACAGTAAATCTATGAATCCTAGTTTTGATAAAAATACTTGGTTCATTAATTCAGATTAAAATTATTATTTCAGGAATATATAATTATTTACAATAATCAATATGCCACATATGAGGGCCTGCATGGCTGAGTGGCCTCTGGCGATAGGTACCACAGCTTTCGGGTTCGAGTCGCGGCGGTGCCATGGATGTTTGTAGTGGTTCAGAATCCCCTTTAAACTGTAGGTCCCGGTCCTAATAGGATCGTAGAGCGTTGCGGGGGCATTGTTACTCCGCGTCCGTGGCTTATCTTCAAGTTACACGCGCCCCCTGGGTAATGCAAAGTGAGTAACGTCTGTGCAGCGCTTGCCTTAAGGCATCCAAGACCAAACTGTCTAAGTGTTTGCCAGCTGCATTAGAAAGAAAAACTTTTAGACGGAATAAACTGTCTTGTACACGAAAATTATTAGAAGGGGAGCATGAGGTACAGGACATTTTCAAAAACTAATAAAAATTATCAATTTGGCTTAAGAATTTGAAGTTTATTCTTATACAATAACAATAATATTAAAAAATTTTAATCTTTGTCAAAATTTGTATTCTTATGGGTTTTTTTTTGTTGAAATGATCGATTGTTATTAACAATAAACATTTTTTTTTTTTACAATTAAGATAATATATGAAAGGAAGAAAAATTATTGTTAATATCTGAAAGTTGTTTTTATTATTAAACTTCTAGTAATTTTGTGTTTAATGTTATCTTTTATTCGAAAATGGTAAAAATATATATTTCTGAAAAATAGTGTGATTTGCAAAATAAATTTTTCTATCGAAATTAATAAAAACACGGCATTTGAATGATAACTTAATTTTTGTTCATCATTATGTTAAACTGTAGGTCCCGGTCCTAAGAGGATCGTAGAGCGTTGCGGGGGCATTGTTACTCCGCGTCCGTGGCTTATCTTCAAGTTACACGGCCCCCTGGGTAATGCAAAGTGAGTAACATCTGCGCAGCGCTTGCCTTAAGGCATCCAAGACCAAGTTGTGTAAGTGTTTGCCAGCTGCATTAGAACAAAAAAATATGTAATATATAATTGATAATTAATATCAATATATGTTAACATGTAGAATCTTTGAAAAAAAAAAAAACACAAGCTGTGAATATTACCAAAACTTTGAGTCATTGTATTGAATATCGTAAGAATTGCATTATTGTATTCTTTGAATATTGTAGCTTTGTCATCTGCATTTGCCGTTCTTAAATCACTGTGATTTTATAAAAACCAGAAGTTAACACAAAAATTTCATTAGTTCCAAATTTTAATGTATGAATAAAACTAACTCACTGGCACTACAGCCCAGGCTGATTTCAAGACACTTACTGGCAGATTTCGAGACAGGAGATGGTTTCTTTTTACAGAGTAGTCTCAAAACTGTACCGTTTTATTGGACCGGGATCTACGGTTTAAAGTGGATTCCGAACCACTACATGCATCCATGGCATCCAAAAGGCATTCGAAGGCCAGAGCGCTTATCCCTCGGCCATCAGGTCCCTTTATGTATGAATAGTGGAGTAATATATGTAACGATAATCTATTACTTAATAAAATTCGCCGTAAAAAAGCACGTGTTTATAAATAATACGCTTTTTGATCAAATCTAACAGCTAATAAATGGAATATATTTAATCATAAGAAGAATAGAAATGTAAAACAATGAGTTTCGTTTACACAAAATGTTTTAAAATTTATTACTATTGCTTTTTAAGTGATGCAAAGATTTTCCTTAAACGTTAGAATGTAAATGAAAAATAAACCACTTATTGGCCAATGGTAATTATTAATACATTTTTAATAGATTTCTCCACCTTTTCACAAAAATTCTGAAATTCAAAAGTATTCTTTTTAACATTCACAATTTTAAGAGAATTTGTGAATGTCAAAAAGAATACTTTTGAATTTCAGAATTTTGGTTACAAATGGTTTAACCACTCTTTTGAGTGGTTAAACCATTTGTAAATGTGTTCCATTTTTTCTAGCTTAAAATTATTCCGCAGGATGTAAATTTAGCATGTTTTGACGATTAGAAACACTTTATTACTCGGAACGAAACCAACATAATTTTTCCCGCCTCGTATACCTCACGCGATTTCTCAAAAAGAACTCTTCTGTAACATATGGCCGGCACTCTTTTGAAAAAGAGAGAAGCTTCGATTTGGAACATAAACTATGTTCTTTTATTCGAAAGCTGGCATCGGTAACTGCAAGGATTAGTTTTAACGATCGTTTTTTTCCTTTTTGTGTTTGATTTTGGAGTATTTGTGATGTATACTTTTCTGAATGTTTCTTTTGAAAATGAAAAAAAGAAAAAACCCCTATGTTATTGAATTTCTCGAAAGTATTATGTAATAAATTAATAAGTAAGTGATTTATTAATAATTAAAATTAATTGTAATTTCATGGTTTACATTTTTTTGACTAAATTTGTGGCTATCAGTGTGAAGGCTACTAACTTTGATGCAATATGTTTTAGAATGGCATATTTTTTCTGGAATTTTCACATCATTTTACTTTTAGGAATCGCTTTAAGTGTTGTTGAATTAACTTTCTGTTAGATTAATAAGGAATGATAATAAGTTAATAAAAAATTATTAGTACTAATCCTGTAAATTTTAATGTGGCCTGATGGCATGTATATCAGCGTTCTGGCTTTTTGGTACCACAGGCTTCAAGTTCGAATCTTGACTGTGGCATGGATGTTTATTTGAAATCTACATTATACTGTACGTCCCGGTGTAATTAGCCCGAAATGTGCAAAAAATGACAGTAGAGCGACAAGCCAAACTTATAAACTTTGATGATATTTCCAAAAATATTTCCTATTATACGAAATGCACTTGTCCTATTTTTTTGTCTTCAAACACATGCTGGTAGCAATAGTTTGACAGCTCTTTTAAAATTCCCTCCCTTGCTTTCATTACTGCCCCTAAATATTTTTCTGAATGTGTTCCTTCAAATTCGAAGAAGAAAATATTCGTATGGATCTAGATCAGAACTATATTGGAGATAAAGAGCATACATGATGCTGATTTTTAACAAATATTTATCAACAAGATTAGCAACATGAAGCCGCCATTTATCAATGTGTAGCATCCATCCTGTTGCTTTAAATTGTTGGCTTTTAGGATGGATGCGGAGTAATTTCAGTACATTTCTAGTTACAGTTATCCTTGCTCCCAGTTCAGTACATCTTTATAATATACTCCAATTACTGTATAGTAATACTCAGTGGTGGTACGACATGTTGATACACCTTCTTTGAATATCGAAAAATTACATAACTATTACTTACCCAGCAGAAGAACCATTCTCGTCTTCTTTGGTGTTGGTGACGAAAGAGACTTCTACACAGAGTTCAGTTTGCTTGGACTCTGGTTTAAAAGAATGAATCCAACTTTCATCAGCAGTGATAATTTTCGAAATGAACATAGCATCATTTTGAAGCTTTGATTTCAACACCGTATACAATCTTCCACAAGCACATCTTTTTGTTCTGTAATGAGAATTCTAGGAATCGACCGTACAGAAATACGTGTTATGTGCAGTGTTTTCTGCGAATAATGTGTGAATGACACTCAATGAAATACCCATTCTTTCTGATAGTTCTTTTTCCCACTGTGATCCAACTTCACTTGACTTGACTTTGAGATTTATGCTCTCGTTAGCTGCTACAATTGCTCTTAAGAAGAAATCAGAAAAAAAGAAGAAATAAGAAAAGATTATACAAATAAAAAAGTTATTCAGATAATTAGTAGGTTTCGACTGATTCCAAAAGTAATTCGACGATCTTCTCTCACTTCGGGCGATGTTGATACTTATTTCTGTTAAAGCGGTTACCTTCCTTGTAATCGATTGTCTCCTCTCTTTAAATGTTGTCTGTTGACCAATTGGCTAGCGCTCTGGCCTTTGATACCATAGACTTCAGATTCGAATCCTTGCAGTGACGTGGATGTTTGTTAGTGGTTCATAATCCACGTTAAACTCTAGGTTCCAGACTAATTGGCCCAAAATGCACAAAAAATGGCCGTAGAGGGACAAACCAAACTCATCTTTAAACATTTTCAATCATGTTCTAGCTGTACTATAAGAAAGGACTGATTCTCAACGAGTTTCTTAAAGCATCACATAGGCTTCAGTTGACGGGTTTTAAGGGAAAATGTTTTTTTTTAAAGCAGCGTATTGTTAATCACGTGTCACATCCTTTTTTTGTCGTAGGTCTGCCTGCTGTCTAAGTTGCAACAATGATCACATGACCTACAAACTAGAGCCCTATATTCTCCATTTATCCCGCTACACATCAAATGTTAATTTTATTTTTCGTTTTTAATCATTTTTAAAAAATATTATGACCATTTTTAATGAATTGCCAACGTGCAACGAAATTTATCTAAAAAAAAAAAAAACTTCGATCTAAAATGTTTATTATAAATAAACAATATTGCTGTTAAGTGCAGCAAAATGCAAATGTCGTAAATACAATCACGTGAAAAAAGGAAGGTGAAATTATTTGTTTTCACCTGAAAAAAAAAAAGAATTTGCAATCAAATTTAGTCTTAAAATCTTTACTTATTTAATACAAAAAAAATATATTTTGAAAAAATAATTAGAATATGCATAAAAACAAAATAAACCAGCTATAATGGTTAACAACTTATCTGACAGATTTATTTGAAAAAACCCTTCTCACACTTCGTATCAGAATTACAGAACGTAATAGTAATTTTTATCATTGAAAAATCATCCCCAGAAACGAAACATAAACTTTGAAAATTTGTTATATTTTTTTCCAGCAGAAAATTGTTCATCAAAATAGCTAGAAAAAGGAGCCTGTTTTGTCAATTACAAATAATTTATCTCTCCAAAACAAAAACCAACATAATTTTTACAGCCTCGCATATCACGGATCATTATTTAAAAATAACTCTTCTGTAACATACATCTGGAACTCTTTTGGAAAAAAGAGAGAGATTTTATTTTGACTTTGGATTCGAGCGCCTTATATTTATTCTCAAACTGGCACCAGTCACTGCAAGGATTAGTTTTTACAACTTTTTTTTTATCGCTTTGATTTTGAAGCATTTTGGCTCATGATTTTCCAGAATGGTTCTCCTTAGCAATAAAGAGGTCGTTATCGATTTTTTAACATGTTTGCAAATTTTCATTCATAGAATGCTTCGGTCATAATATTAAGATGTACACTTTTTTTTATCTTTGCTACTTAAGATGTAAAATAAATGCCTCGTGAACAATATTTTAAGTGTAAGCGTTTAAGGACAATTTAAGGTCTTTGCTCTATTCTAAGGAAATCGGAAGATTTAAGTTCAGATGAAGAAAATAGGTTTATTGCAAAAGATGTTTAAAGGACCATTTAATATTATGCTCTTTATAGGTTTTTGTAGCCTCATGACATTTAGTAAGGACTTGATTTGACTTGACTGGGTGCTTTGAGATGTATGCTCGCTGACTCTGCTTTATCTCAATTTATCCAAATGCTTTTTTAAAATACAACAAACAAAACAATATGGCAGAATTGAAAAAGAAACTTTTACAAAGGAACTACTCTAAAACTCGAAATTCTAGAAATCATTGCCTATGACGGCTTAAAAATTCCTTTTAAAATATAAGAAACATTGCTTGTACTTTCTAGCAACTAAAAGAATATGAATAAGATGAGTAAATTTGAAAAAGAAAAAAATAGATAAAACTATAGATCAAGTAGATCATAACATTTTAACAGTTAAACGATGGTTAGAATATATGAAATACAACCAGTACTTGAAATAAAAAAATGAAAAATAAATAATAATCCCAGAAAGAAAATGTGGGGTACCCCATAGGTTGCAGCGTTACAAGACTTTTCGTAGAAATTGAAGTATCGTTGTTGTCTTATTATAAGCTTCCTATGGCATATCAAATATCCAAAAGCTCTTTGCAGTCTATTTCGTTCTGCTACATATTTTATGCATTGAAACAAAATGTATTCAACTGTTTACGGAGTTTTTGCAGATCGGGCATAACGGAGATGAAATCAGGTAAATTCTATGGAGTTTAAAATTAGTAAGGATATTTTTAGTCGAAGTTTTAAAAGTTATTAAATTTTTTATAGATTTAAATTTAATTAATTAAATTAATAGGCTTGTTCTTTTTATTGGTTAAATAACTCGAAGTATAAAAAATTATGGGCTAATTTTTAGAATTAAAATATTAAATGTGTTACCTATTTCGTCTCTGATTTATTTTTTGATGCAGTTTTAGAAATGCATGGAACATGGTGTTTATTGGTAAAACAAGTGACTTCCTGGTAACTATACTCGATTCTCAATGTTGGGGCGTGTAGAACAGGAGAGTTTTGGCATTTCATTTCCAGGTGAGAGGAATGTATGTTATTTGGCACGTATACAATAACAAATCACTCAAATTTCACAGCAGACAAGCTGTATTGTGGGTAGTTATATTTCATGAAATTAGTGTTTTGTACTAATGAGAAAAACTTGTCACTCAAATCTGACAACAGATAATCAGTGTCATGTATAATAATGAGACTTAGAAAATTAGTAATTGCTTGTGCGACCTTTACGGATCTACACAATTACAGAGGGAATATCGACTACGCCTTGAGTTGTTCCATCGTGATTGGTGATAGACCATGATCTAAGAAAGTGTCTCCTCCAAAGAGAAATGAGGGAACTGACCCCCCATCTCGACGGTTTTTTCTTAAAGGGAGATTTTTTTGAGAAGAAAGGAGATCTCTGCGACGAGCCGATCAGAAGTGTTGTTTTTCTTTTTTTCTTTGTCTGAATAGGCCGGAGTTTCCGCCTGTTCTTCAAAGTGAACTCCTTGTAGTTTCGTGTATGCTATATGATAATTAAGGCCTGCTTCAGACCAAGCAATTAAATTCGACGTAAACTCGAGAACTGTAAAAATTTCCAACCTTGGAGTAAACTATACTTGTGATTTAATCGTGCACTTTTGATCAACTTTTATTTTTTTTTTTCATTTCCTTGTATAATAATCCAGATTCCTGTATTTGTATATGTACATACATACATATACATATAGTACTTGTAAATAGGAATTAAAGTGTTCCCTTGAACTTCAAAGTGCCCTAAGAAGGTCTAATATAGGCCGAGACGTTACAGGTATGTTGCAGCCTCTAAAAATGGCATTTATAACATCTGCCTTATGGACAGGTGAACTATCAGATTGTCTTAACGATTCAAGACACACTATTGTAGAAAATAAGAGTATCCCAAGTTTTATTTTGTAATGGGCACATATATACATCCTATAATTATACACCCTGAAATATATGCCACTTTGTAGTAACTAGGATGCTGAAATGGTTTAACCTCAACAATTAATGGTATCATGTTAAAAATGCAAAATGTCCCAATTTCAGAAAAATGTCATGTTTGAATTTAGCAAACATCATGTTTGAATATAGTTAAAATTGGAAAAAAAAATCACAGCAAAGGCAAGATCCGTTTTGTCAATGGCTAGAGAAGAAAAAAACTTGTCCCCATCCATAATGATCTTAAGAAGACTTCGAAGAAGATGAATTCCCCTACAGGGAATAACTTTCACACATCGGTGGTGTTTCAGTTGTCAGTAGATTAGTAACTGGCGAGGAGGATTTAAGAGAGCTGGAGAAAGAAATCAATGGAATTCTCAACAGACTCGGAGAGATAAGTCGCAGAAGTCAGTGGTGCAAAAATCTCCACGTTGATGGGAAAAAATGTTATAGTTTGGATCTTTATTGTAGTGACAAATGTATTAGTAATTGGCCAGAAAATAGTGAAGAAGAAAATACATATAAAATAAATCGAAATGAATTCAATACAAATACATTTTAGGGAAGTTAGGAAAAAATAAATTGTTAAATTAATTGCAAAATTTAAACGGAAAATAATTAATGTTTGAAATCCTCTGCGCTTCTATTAAATGTATGTTAACAATCTTGCTATAGAGTTGGATTAATTTTTTTCGTCAATGCTTGAACTAAAATTAAAAATTTTAAATATCAAGTTTTTAAATCAAAAAATGGGTTGATAAGCATAAGGAAAATAAGGACTTTCTAGTAAACTTTTATAAGGAATTCAGTTAACGAATATGATAATCATATATTTAAAAAAAACTTTATAACGAATGCAAAACATTGACAATCATTAAAAATAAAAACATAAGACGCGATTACTATACCAGAAGCGATGTATCAGGCATGAGAAGCGAAAAGAGCCGTGGTGTCATTTTCTCTTCTTTAACTATTTTTTAACATTAAAAAAGTAATTTTTTCATTTAGCTGAAAAATAAGTAATATGAAAGTTTCTGTAATTTTTGGTTACGCATGATAAATTGAATAGAAGAAAATGAACTTTTGATTGTTATGGCTTTTAATTTTTAGGAAATATAGAAAGACGGATAGAATTTTTAAAAAGAGAGATATTTCTTTTATAGACATAAAGAAGGAATAGAGAAGTACTTTCGTTATTTTTTGACATTCTTAACATGATTTTATATTGAATCATTGAATTAATCATTACTAAAACAATTTTAACTTCTAATTTATTTATTTTTACTTTACAAATACTTTTAAATATTTTTATCTATTGCATATTTCATTAATTATATTGGGCATTTTTTATGTAACTCTAATTTTTATCATGATCTATTATTTTTCCACGAGTCCTATCTATTATTTTCGATATTATTTAGTCCGATCTATTATTTTCCAGAGAGTCTTCATATATCTTCATAATTTTGCCAAATATCTCTTCTTAATTTGTTAACTTGTCGCAATCTATAGCCTAATCAGTTAGAGTATCACAAAAATCTCAAGGTACCACGTGAGTGATCCACTTTTCTTTAACTAAGGTTCCATAAAATAAAAATAAGTTTAACTATAGGCGGTCTGATTATGTAGGTGCTTTAACATCTCCACCATTCTAGTGAAATAGTTAGTCAGAGTACCGCTACATCTATTACTAGTCTACTTTATTAATGGAAAATGTTCTCAGACCAAGTACATGGCATCCTATTTAATATAATCCTATTTTTATTATTTTAATATTTAATATTATCCTAGAAATATTACCCTATTTTGACAGCTACTTTCTAAAGTAAAAAAATTATGTTTACTTTATTGTACACTAATGCGTGATTGTAATTATATTTACTATCATGCATTTTCAGATGATTATACCTTCATAATTTTCATCCATATTCGAAAGTAAAATTTTATTTTTATTACTTACCTTTATAAAATGATGCCTGATGGCCGAGTGGCTAGCGCTCTGGCTCTCGGTACCATAGGTATCGGGTTCAAATCCCGGTTTGCCCATGGGTGTTTATAGTGGTTCGGAATCCACTTTAAGCCGTAGGTCCCGGTCCTAATAGGATCGTAGAGCGCTGCGGGGTCATTGTTACTCCGCGTCCGTGGCTTACCATCAAGTTACACGCGCCCCCTGGGTAATGCAAAGTGAGTAATGTCGTTGCAGCACTTGCCTGAAAGCATCAAAGACAATTGTCTAAGTTGGTTGCCAGCTACATTAGAACGAAAAAAAATATTAAAAAAAAAAAAAAAACCTTTATAAAATTTGGGTGAGACGGCAATCTTTAAAAACCATATTCTGCAATATACTTTATAGGTTTAGCCATTTATTCCAAATTATTTCTAGTTTTTTTAAGCTATTGCTCAAAAATGGATGGCCTTTTTTTCTTAAAGATACTATTTTCAAGGACTATTGGAAATTGATCTGGACTTTTTTATTTGTATTCCTAAATTTAAATTTTGTGTTGATTCTGAGGATTGTAATTCTGTTCACTATCATGTGTTTTCAGATGATATACCTTCGTAATTTTCATCCATATTAGAAAGTAAAATTCTATTTTTATTAATTGTTATTATAAAAAATTTGATAAGATTTCAATCTTTAAATATCACCTTCTGCAATGTACTTTATAGTTTTAGTACAGACATTAATTTCAAATTATTCACTAGTTTTAGCAGCTATTGCTCATAAATGGATTGCCTTTTTTCCTTAAAAATATTTTCAATGATTATTGGAAATTGATTTCGGCTTTCCTTTCTGTTTGGTTTATTTGTCACTCTACCGCCACTTTAGGCTAATTAGACAAAGACCCACAGTTTAACGTGGATTCCGAACTCCGAAAAAGCATCCATGCCACCGCCAAGATTCGAACCAGGAGTCTGTCGAATCAAAGGCCACAGCGCTAGTCAATTGGTCATGAGCCCTATTTTTTTCTGTTTATTTGTATTCCTAAATTTAAATTTTGAGTTGATTCTTCTTTAAAAAAATTGACAATTTAAGTTCTAGTTGTTTTGTTTTACAACTCGAAAGTTTTTAAGAAATGCTGATTTGAACGAATGTATTCATTTCTGATTTACATATAGTTATAAGCTTCATATTACGCCAAGAAAACTTTAACATAGACAAATGAAATAATTATATATAATTTTAAATAAAATTAATATATTAAATGACTGATTAATAATTTTAAAATAGAATTGTTTTGCTTGTATCTCTTTTTAAACAGACAGATTCATCTGAAGTGCAAATAAAAAGTATCCATGCAAATATAAAAATTTAGGGTGAAGTTTTAATTTTCTTCTGAATTTACTTCTGGCAAATCAATACTTGTTTCGAATATACTGCTGAATATTTGAACAAAATAAACAAGTGAAACAAAATTAAACGAAGTATCCTTTGGAACTCTTCCAATAAGTAAGATTTTGCTTAAGATAATGCAGATAGTGCTGGAAAGTATCATCCTATTATTCAGATTATTCTATAGAATTTCAAAGAAAATGGCATACCCAGTAACTACTGAAAGAGAAGGTTATTTATAAAAGATAAGCATGAAAGAAATTCTTTAAAAGAACACATTTAAGCTAATTTATTACTGACATCTGTTCTTGGCAGAATATTCTCATAAAAAAGCACTTCCAAAAAGACCGGGAACAATTCTAAGCAATCCAACTAATTAGGAATAAAAAGTAAGCGAAAGTGGAGGGGATACGTAACAAAATTATATTAATGAAGGATAATTTAATATTTTAATAGAATGTACAAAGTTTGATTTGGAGATAAGTACATACACAATGTAAAAGAAGAAAAATACTAGAAAGACAATAAAGAATTTTGATTCGAAGAATGAGTACTTTAAATAATGAGGAATTGATTTTGAATTCTAAAAATTGGAAAATTTTAGTTTTTAAATCTTAGTTTGTTTATATATTTATATATATATATATATACCACTGTGCCCAAAACGTAATCAAGGGGAGGGGATAAGAAGGTTATATGCCGCATGTGCTCATCGTAATTTGATCGTGGCTCGCTAATAAAACTAATAAAATACACATCGAAAATTACCAAACACATACATGCACACAATTACATATTTTTCTTATTTAGTGTAGAATCATATATATATATATATATAATGAGGAAAAGCAAATAAAGAAGTAGATGCATGCATCTACTTCTTTATTTGCTTTTCTTATTTTTTATTCTTATTTTTTGCACACTTTAGGCTAATTAGACTATGACTTAGAGTTTAACGTGGATTCCAGATCATTAATAAACATCCATACCACCGCCAGAATTCGAACAGGAAGCTTGTGGTACCAAAGGCCTGAGCGCTAGCCAAATGGCCGCTATAAACTGGGGAAGATTTTATATCAATGTGTCACAATATATATATTCAGAATTGAGTTTACTCTAAAAATAATATAAATATCTCAAAAACCACAAATTCTCGACATGCTATAAAAATATTGACATTTATTTAAATATATTTGATATTATAACATATATTTACATCGTATGTGTATATATATATATATATAGTGGGATGGTTAACAATAATACAATACTATACAATAATATATCACAAACAAATTAAACACATAATTGTTATATTGTTAATTTGAATTGTTATAATTGTTATTATTGTTTACAGTTATCTCTGTAATATCATGATATTACAGAGATAACTGTAAACAATAATAGTAAATAAACATAAAAATATTCAAATAGTAAAGATCTACCATGCATTCCCATAACAAATTAAGAAGGATGAAGAAAAGTTCAAGGTTGATAGATTCTCCTTTCAAAAACGGGTTGGCTCTTATGTTAGGCTTTGTACTTTGCACGTTTTTTTCGCTCGTTAAACTTTGGAACTGATATGGAGAGAGGGAGAAAGAAAAAAGGAAGTGCGCGGTGTCGAGTGAAAAGTTCCAGGCAGTATGAATGGTACAAATAACGAACTGGCTTAAACGAACCTTTTTAAGAGGATTTTTTAAATATTTTTTTATATAATTGTATGTATATAATGTATATAATTGTATATATATATATATATATATACAATTTTAATAAATATGACAGCTAATAATTTGGAAACATCATTTAAAGAAACAATTGTTTCAACCATGCAACAACACTGAATCGAAACCCCGAGTATATTTGGCCTTAACTCTTACTCAAATAGTTAAAAATCTTTTTTTTTTAAATATTTACGTGGAAAACTGTTTTTTCATGTAATTTGTATTGATCAAAACAGCCCGAGAGTTTTAATGTGTTATCTAGTAACAGAACTGAATTGAATAAAAGATTTATTATTTAGCGCTGTCATTCTTTTATAAGATAATTTTCGATTAAAATTAATTTAAATACAAAAATTATGTTGAGTGGAATTAATAAAAGCAGTTAAATCGGATTAAAATGAAAGAATTTGTTAATAACGAAGTAATATTTCAAACTATCATATAATAATTAATTGATGAGAATTTTTAAAATTTATAATTTGAAATCAATTCATTACTTTCTCTTAACTCATTATTTTAAAAATTAGTTAATATTTTGTAATTATTTCTCTCACAACAAATTCTATAAATATTTTATTACAGTATTTTATAAATAGATTCTTCCTTTTTGAAATAACGATGTATTTATTTTATTTTATATTCATTTCAAAAATTATTACTAACTTTGATAGGTTGTTGATAGTTGTTATGTCATTTGTAGTTTTCATTTAATGTTTTAAAATTTTCACTTGTTTTTATTGTTTTAATTTTTTTATATTTAAATTTCAATCTTATTATTTAATGATTAATGGATATTTTTGTTAAATATTCTTTTTTGTATTATTGATTTAATGATTTTACTTATTTTTATGATAACATTTAAATTGGAAAAATTTATCGATTATTTTTTTCTTTCAAATTTAAATTGAGTAGTTTATGAGATAAACAAATTCAATTAAAATAGATATTGTAATATATTGTCTTTTGAAACTTTTCTAAATTCAAATTTTTTAATTTTGAAATGTTTTCTGAGCAGAATTTGTTTTAAAACTTATTATTGTATTTTTATTAAAATTATTATTACTATTTTTTTATTTAATCTACATAACGCCAGGCAAATTCAGCTAGTAGGCAGTAAAATTTATGTATAAAAGAAATATTCACTTCAATATACTTAAAATAAAAAACAACCAAACAAACCTATGAAATAGGCATTGAGTTTTACTTTTTAAAATTTTATTTTATTTTAGGACAGAATATGTTTTTATTTGTAGTGTTTTCGTTTAAAAATAAATAACTAAATATACCTAGACTGACAGAGATTCCTACGCTAACTCTCAATTCATCAAAGTATACTAAAATACGACAATTAACAATAATAATAACATAATCCTTAAATCATTGCTAAATAAAGCTAGTACAAAAGGAATCTCCAAAACAGAGTCTCCCAATAACTTTCTTAGATCATCAATACCACAAATAAATTTATCAGGTTCGTAGGACTTCAGGGGTTTCATTTCTAAATAAAAGGAATACATACACATGAAATCTACATACACATAAAACTTGAAATCTTCATTTGATTAAAAATATAATTTAATAATTATAAATGGGTTTGGTTTGTTCTCTACGGTCATTTTGTGCCCACTTGAGGCTGATTAGACCAGGATCTACAGTTTAACGTGAATTTCGAACCACTAACAAACCTCTATGACATTGCCAAATTTCAAACCTGAAGCCTGTAGTACCAAAGGCTAGAACGATAGCCAATTGAACATCAGGGTGCTATAAAATAGGCAAGTTTTTATATCAATGTGACACAATAAATATTCAGTATTTGCAAATAATACAAGTATCTCAAAAGGACAAAAACAACAAATTTTCAACATGTCATAAAAAGTACTGACTCTCTTGAAAATCACACACACACACACATTTATATATATGTATATATATATATATATATATATACATATATATATATATATATATATATATATATATATATATATATATATATATATATATATATATATTGGGATAGTTAACGCACAAGTAAAATAATATATCATAAACAAATTATATCTAAATAAACTAAGTTTGATTGCAGAAATGACATATCAACTCACTGTTTAGTTTTAGTTCAAATTATTCATTAGCTCTAATTTCATAATTATTCTTTTTTTAAAAAGATTTAGATTTAAAAATATTTCTTACTTCAGAAGTTTTATGAAACTTTCAGTCAATTAAGCTAATACATTGAAAATAAAAGCTAATAATACCAAAGGGCAAAATTTGTCAATAAACAACTAAAGAAAAATATGAAAATAATACTATAATTGGTTAATATATATATTAAAATAAAAGTTTAGTTAAAGTACAACTTCAAGAAATAATATATCTTAATACCAAATTATGTTGTACCCCTCCTTGATGAACGATTTGGTGTCTACCAAAACGTTTATAATTTATATAAATGTCCCTCACATATTATGTGGATCTCGTGTCCACAATAAGCTATTTGAGAAATCTGGGGATGAATGGGATAATGATTCATTTCATACAAGATGTGAGAATCTGCTATCAAGGACTCATCCGCGGAGAAGCTTCTTTGTTAGCTTCGTCATCTCTTAAATTGGATTCCAGAACTTTAGGATTCCAGTCTCCTTTTCTTTTTCTTTTACTTCTTTTTTATCATGTCGGTGCTGGGAATCTCGTCTTCATTTTGTTTCGAGATCGTTCGGATTGATTTCCTATATTTTAAAGCTTCATCTCTTAGATCTCAATCTCAGAGTTAAGTTTTTTGACAAAAAGGTCTAAAATAGGGAATGTGTTGCCACTTCTTTTGGTCTTTTTTAATAGGTGGTTTTTCCAAACTGCAAAATGCAAGTGGTCAGATTTCAGATTGCGTTAGAGCTGGAGAGGATGTTTATCGAAGGTGGATTCCAGAGATTTTTGACGTTGACCTCTGTGGAGGGATGGCATTTGAAGATATTTTCAGCCAGGGGGTGGGTTTGCTGAAAAGGAAATGCTTGTTTGTATGGAAGTGAGAATTGAGGATGAAATTCTCGAGTTGTTTCTTGTGCGGGAGAATCCACCCTTGAACGTTCGAAAAGGCCCGCACCACATAGACCGTATTAGGTGACAAAACTCTCTCAATCCAATTACAGTCTTAGGGTGGTCTCAGAACGCTAGATTTGACCAATGACGTGAAGTAAATTAGGATTTAAAAGGAAAGAACTCGAGTAAGAAATAGGAGAGAGACCATAATAAATAAATATATAGATAGAGAGAAAGGGAGACCACAATAGATAGATAGAGAAAGACGTCGAGAAAACAAATTGTAAAGCATCAAAGGGAGCAAGCAGCAACATATTTCCTATATTCTATAAGGAAACAAACAAGTTTGGTCAGGGATTTGTTTTCCACAGGAAATGGTCCCTCATTGATTAAAGTCCCCTCGCATTCCGAAGGAGAATAGAAGTTTTCATACACAAAGCATTCGAATATGTATACATTATATTAAATATCACTAAAGAACATGATATATATAAAAATTACTAATAATTTTGTTGTTGTTGCTGCTTATCCCTTTGATTTAGAATCCTAAACCAAGTCCAGTAAATCATGCTGCATCAATAGATCATAAATGGTCCTCCCCTCATTCAACAGTTGCCTCACAGAGGCACCAATACAATCGATGAGATGAGAGGGAGACGCGATGGCCGAACAATGACAAAGGGTCTTCTCGCCTGCATTGAAAGTCAAACTCTTAGTGTGGCCAGTCCTTAGTCTAGCTAAAGCCGTTTGAGCAGATCTAGGACAGGAGCACTGCAAGGACATATCAGGATATTTAGCGGCGTACCATGGAGGAATTGGTGGCGACCTCCAAGCGGTATTCACTCTGGCTAAAGTCATGGAATGAACCTCTGAAGCTAACAGATTGGAAAAAGAAACTTTGGGAAGTTCGCAACCTTCCCTAGTGAGCAGATCAGCAATTTCATTTCCATAGATAACCACATGGGAAGGAATCCACTGCAAGCACACCGATCCGATCTGGTCCAAAACAGCTAGTTTAGAAACGATATCCTGCCCCAATCTGTCCAGGATGCTTGACCAATCTTTCAAAATACTGTATAGCTCTTACTATCAGTCAGAATCCAAACATCATGTACTTTAAAATCTAAAGCTAGACTCAGAGCTTCGCTTATAGCAGTTAATTCTGAGCGGAATACTGAGCTGTGGTCCAGGTTTCTAAAACAATATCTAAATTCTCCTGCGCTTGTCTTCATAAAAATTCCGCTACCTGTTCTTCCAGAGTCAGATTTGCTTCAGTCAATGTAAATAACCAGGGCCCGAAGAGAAATATCATTGATGATCTCGAGAGCCAACTGACGCAGCAACTCCGGGTATTCTTCGTATTTGATAAATTTCACTTTCAAGTCTTCATTAAAAGTTACATCACTAAGTACAGTAGTAGGTGTCAGTAGATTAAAAGGAACACTGGGCTTGACTTCAATATCTGCCAATCCCTGCTTCCATATTAAACACAGAGCTAATAATTTTACTCTGCATATTGAAAATATTTTTAAATATTTATCGACGCGTCAGAATGCTATCGTTTAAAAACAATTTTTAGTTAAAGGGGTAAATTTCTAATGAAGTGAATGCTTTAATGAAGCACAATATGTCTGAAAACATCGAATATTTCTGCTTTTCCTTCACGAATAAATGCTATAAATTCTTACGCTGGAAAGATTATACACTTGAGTTTGGGAAAAAGTAAAGAAATGAGTTCTTCGGAGCTTTAGGGTTATTTATACGTTCGGGAGACCAAACCTCGTTCACTAAATTAGTATTATAATGTAAAATAACTTTATAGTTAATCAGCAATGCTAAAAATTCTAATGATTCATTGACATTTACTTGACGGTTTTTGAATGAAAATCGAAGTTATAAAATATATTTTAACTTCTTCCGTAACTTTTTTTCGTAAATCATTTATTTTTCTTGCAAACGTTAAATTTTAAGTCATAATAAAACCGAAATTTTATTTTATTGAATGGCAGATGACATTATGACTATATGATCAGTAACTAAATAGAAAAGCATATTATCTTTCTCAAAGCTAAAAGTTTTCACCTAAGGCATTTTGAAAAATAAAATATTTTTATTTTAAAATTTTATCCAAATGCATTCATTAATATAAATTGAAATCAATAACAACCATTTTTGATAATTTTTATAACTGCAAGCAGTAAATGGAATAATGTATACATAATTTAACGGTGATAGAAATTATATATAGAATTAAGAGGAATTAGTATTAATTCCAGTCTAAAAAATAATTTTTTAATGATTTATATATAGTTATAAGAATTGAATTTTAGAAGTTTGTAAAATATTAGCGTACATTAGAACTTTGATGCATTTCATTCATCGTAATATTTCATAAGATATTCTACTATACATATTTTATTAGATCTTCTCTTTTACATGATATCTCTAATATTTTAGAGATACTATGTTACAATATAGGGCCTGAGTGACCGAGTGGCTAGCGCTCGGCACCACAGGTTTCGGGTTCGAGTCCCGGCGGTACCACGGGTGTTTGTAGTGGTTTGGAATCCACTTTAAACCGTAGGTCCCGGTCCAAATAGGATCGTAGAGCGTTGCGGGGGCATTGTTACTCCACGTCCGTATCTTAAAGTTACACGCGCCCTCCGGGTAATGCAAAGTGAGTAACGTCTGTGCAGCGCTTGCCTTAAGGCATCCAAGACCAAGTTGTCTAAGCGTTTGCCAGCTGCATTAGGAAAAAAAAAATGTTACAATATGCTACAAAAAGGATTTATTTGGTTAATTTTTATTAAAATGTTTCATATTCGATTGAAAGTATATACATATACACTAATTATATAAACTCTACATATAGAATATTAAAAAAAAAAATTAAATGTCATATAAAGTATATTAAAATTATATTTCATATACTAACTTTAAGTCTATCATTGAAAAGACCTTTTTTATTTCCTGTCGTAAAAATCTGTTTAATCCAAACTTTCGAAAAATTCTAAAAATGGATCTTTGTTGATTTAACACATATTACATTCTTATGGTGATAATTAAATGTTAATACGAGACGCTTACGTTAGTTATCTTATTGGTCATTGAGTTTTCTTTTCCCTGAATGCTATGATTGCAACGCACGCCATTAATCGATTGATTTATGGTAACTGCGTGCTCTAATACATAGTCAGACAATTTATAAATATGAATGTGAAATTTATACATATAAGAGCTTATAAGCACACATAGTTTTGTACTATTATATTTCTTTTAAATGATTTAGGATTTTTGAATAACAACAGCTTTATTTTGTTGATTTAAATTTCAGACAAATGTTAGATTAATGTCAGACATAGTTTTTAAATTATGAATATTTTGTGTTAATTTTATCGTGTACACATATTTTGATAAACGTACCATAATTTAATTTGCTTTATTTTATATGGTTTTAATTTTTATATATTTTATATATTTCTATTGAGTGATTTAGAAATTTAGAATAACAACAGCATTTATTTTGTTGATTTTAATTTCAGACAAATGGTAGATTAGGTTCAGACATAGTTTTTAAATCATGAATAGTTCACATTAATTTTATCTTATGTAAATGTTTTGATAAACATACCTTAATTTATTTAATTTATTACAGATGATTTAATTTATTATATATTTTATATAAGATTTTCTTTAGAATGATTTAAAAATTTTGAATAATAATAGTATTTATTTTGTTGAGTTTAGCCTCAGACAAATGCTTGATTAGTTTCAGATATAGTTTTCAAATGATAAAAATTTTATGTTAATTTTATCGTGTACAAATATTTTGATAAACATACTTAACTTTATTTATTATATTTTAAATAAGTGAATATTTAAAATGGAATATTTATCAAGAAAATAATAGTGATGATAGATTTCAGAGATCTAAACAATGGATACAATAAAAACAATTATGATATTCAAGAACAGAAATCATGCTCAACAAGTGATCATAAAATTTTAAAATTATTGTCTTATTTTTTTACCATGGGTTATTAATACTATTTTCCCTAATCGTGGCATTATGTTTAATAATAGATAGCATTCAAAGATTTAGATGAAGTATTGGGAAAATGAGTTTGTGAAATATTCGTAATTATTCAAGGTTTGGCTTGGTTTGTTGCTCTACGAGTCATTTTTTGCACACTTAGACTAGTTAGACAGGGACCTATAGTTTAATGTATTCACTGAAGTGACAAAATCCATCCGCCAATTCGTGTCGAAGCCCTGGTTTCGAGCGTTGGAAGTCTTCTGCACATAATATGGAAGCCATGCTGTTATTACAATCATTTTAATCTGGAACGTTGTTTAAAACATACCATATAACATACAAAAAATTTGTATATAATTAATCATATAAGAATTTAACGTATACATTTAAAGCAATAATAGTAAAAAAAATTGTTTCATGCTCATAATGCATTTCTTGAAAACTTACTTTAACTGATTTGATGGTTGTTGAACTATTTTATCATAAATAAAAAATCCAACTACTAGTTTGGGTAACATGAAGTCCAAGGACTTAAAAGGCTCATCGAATACCCCACTTTGATGGTTAATACTTTGCAATTTGTCGTTCTTCCCTAAATGCATTCGAGTCAAATGTGTTCTGAATGGCAAATCTCCCCCAAGATCAATTGCCAAATTTCAACGTCATCAGAATGAGTTGAAAAAGTCCGCGGTGCGTACGTCCGGTGCACATGATTAAAACCTGAAATGGTTGGCTGAAATGTTTTCGGATATTTAGACGCCAGATTGTACCAAAATTTTGAGTGGCAAAAGTTACAAAGCAACTGGCTAACTTTCTTTTAAAGGAAAACAGTGACGACGCCGGTAGTGGTTTTCAATGAAGTTGTTTTTCGAACCACTAAAAGCGTTTTAATGGTAGAATGTTTTGATGTTATGCCTTTAATTTAGAATATTCTCGGCACACTCTTGATGTGGTTTTAATCTGGGAATAGGGTTTTATAATATTTGTGGCGAGTTTTTTAAATAGTTTAACAAAGGAGTGGTTTCAATGTTAAAGGCAAAATTGTACAATTAATTTATTTATTCAAAAGACATTAACTCATTAAAATTGATAAACTTAAATAATAATAATAATAATAATTAATCATAATAAATACCTGTTCTAATTACTTCCATCTGAAAATTTGTATTTTAAATTTTGTCAAAGTGTACATTAAGAATGCGTATTATATACATTAAGAGTCTACATTAAGAATGCTTATTATATACATTAAGAGTCTACATTACGAATGCTTATTATATGCATTAAGAGTCTACATTAAGAATGCTTATTATATACATTAAGAGTCTACATTACGAATGCTTATTATAAACATTAAGAGTCTACATTAAGAATGCTTATTATATACATTAAGAGTCTACATTACGAATGCTTATTATATAAAAGAGTCTACATTAAGAATGCTTATTATATACATTAAGAGTTTACATTAAGAATGCTTTTTATATACATTAAGAGTCTACATTACGAATGCTTATTATATACATTAAGAGTCTACATTTGAATGTTTCTTATTATATACATTAAGAGTCTACATTAAGAATGCTTATTATACACATTAAGAGTCTACATTAAGAATGCTTATTATATACATTAAGAGTCTACATTAAGAATGCTTATTAAGAGTCTACATTACGAATGCTTATTATATACATTAAGAGTCTACATTAAGAATGCTTATTATATACATTAAGAGTCTACATTGGGTTTATTATATGCATTAAGAGTCTACATTAAGAATGCTTATTATATACATTAAGAGTCTACATTACGAATGCTTATTATATACATTAATAGTCTACATTAAGAATGCTTATTATACACATTAAGAGTCTACATTAAGAATGCTTATTATACACATTAAGAGTCTACATTAAGAATGCTTATTATATACATTAAAAAATTTTAGTCTTAAAATATTGCGCAACATTACGAATATCTATTATATACATTAAGAGTCTACATTAAGAATGCTTATTCAGTAATCCAATAGGCATGTTATTATATACATTAAGAGTCTACATTAAGAATGCTTGTTATATACATTAAGAGTCTACATTAAGAATGCTTATTATATACATTAATTTGTTTGCCATGTAAGAGGCAGTATTACGAACTCTGGCCCTGGAACAGGGAAGAAACTTATTAGTTGCGCGCGAGAGAGAAACGCGGAGAGATGGCTTATTATATAAGTCTACATTAAGCGCTGCGTGAAGCAGCGCGAGAAAATGGTTTGAATGATAAATTAAGAGTCTAATGTAAATATGGGATGTAACGGGATATCTCTGGATTAAAATATGTGTTGTTGAGAGAAAGCCAACGTTTCTTTATTTTCGCTTTGAAATACACATTAGATTGTCTGTCGTTAAAACTTTACTAGACTGGTAGAGAAATCTACATACATTAAGAGTCTACATTAAGAATGCTTATTATATACATTAGGAGTCTACATTAAGAGCGCTTATTAAGGATATACCTATTGGATTAGTAAGAGTAATGTACTATTGCCTATATGTAGTAACACAGGCAATAGTACACTCTTCATTAATCCAAGCAAATTTTTAGTAGTAAAATATTGCTCAAAGATTCGTATATCTGCATGAAAAATTGTATGCTATTTATCAGAAAAATAACACTGACTCTTTTACTTTTACTCTTAACATATTTTACTCTTTCATTAATCCAATAGGTATGAAAAAGTATTTAGCCAATAATAACCAATAGTACATTAAGAATGCCTATTAAGAATATGCTTTTTTATTACTGAAGAGTAATGTACTATTGCTTATATATATATAGTATTATATAGGCAATAGTATATTATTCTTCAGTAATCCAATAGGCGTATCCCCATCATGTGTTTATGCCAATTAATATTAGTTATTCTAGGCACACAAATGAGACGACGATTCAGCTAAGTACTGTATAGTATATCATGAACAACAGGCAAGACTTCTTGAAATGTTTTTACTAAATCGTACGGTCATCAGCCTACTCCTGAATGTATGTATGAGAAACCCTTACTTTTTCGTATATTTCAACTGCATTAACCACTCTTGATAAAGCACAGTTCTCGGTATTCATTTAACAACTCAAAACTCACTTCTTCTCCTTAATTGGATTTGTAAACAAATTCATCTGCAAATTACCCAGGTGGTGTTTGATGATCGGTGTAAAAGATCATTTGGGTTGAGACTATAATATGTTATATGAACTTCAGCTACTATTTAAAAAAATGAGTATACTTGATGAAGATTTTGACAAATAGTCTTCAACTGATAATTAAATTGTCTGATTGAAGTTGAGCTAAATAAAACAGATTTGCTTCAGGTGGTTTTATTTAACTATTACTTGTTTTTAATTGTGCCTAAGTCAACCGATGGCAATCGGTAAACTTTAGAAAAATAGATTTCTTGAAAATAAGAGAAATTTATGAAAGAAATTCTATTTACAGAGTTTTATAAATTTCAGAGATATCCTCCTTTATAAACATTTAATTTTTTTTATTTATTCTGATTTTGTTATATGTATTAAAATATTAATATATTTACTGCCGTAGCGAAGTGGTAACACAGGTTGCAGAAATGTTTAGCTACTATGATTTATCGTTGCAGTGACAACTGTAGTAGATATACTCTACTATGATAAAATTATAAATAACACAGGGCTCACAATTGTGACAATTAGTCACAGTAGTATATAAAAGTGATTAGTACGAAACAGATTTCATTTATTAAATTGTTAACAAATCTTGCGTCCTACTCGTGGCTAAGTGGCATTGTGTGCCGCTGGTGAGTGAGTCCGTCGACGGTTTGTTAAGACACTGAGCGTTCAGTCCGTCGAGCGCGTATTTCCTATGAGCATGCGCGCTTGGGAGAAAAAGCTAAGACACTGTTTGAAAAACTATTGTTTCAAAAAGAAGGCTTGATGGCATTTGTGATGCTCGGCATCTTGCCTCGTTAGTCGGACTACCTGGTGGGAGTTTCCGGATTTTCTCCCATACGATATGCAAATGCTTCGTACTTAACCGCAAAAAGACGTCTCCCGAACTCACTGCCATCCTTCTTCAGCGACACGGAGTCTTCTATCTACGAGTGCTCTTTCACAACAGATGATGCAGCCGTTTCCCTCCTTCCATGAGACCACACTGGTTCATGGACTTAGTCTAGATATTGCTGTCGACTAAGTGGGGTAAGAAACAACAAATCTTGTTAAGTAACTTTTTCAGTTTAATTTAAAGTGGGAGTTTCCGGATTTTCTCCCATACGATATGCAAATGCTTCGTACTTAACCACAAAAAGACCTCCCCGAACTCACTGCCATCCTTCTTCAGCAACAAGAGTCTTCTATCTACGAGTGCTTTTTCACAACAGAAGGTGCAGGCGTTTCCCTAACTTCCATGAGACCACACTGGTTCATGGACTTAGTCTAGATATTGCTGTCGACTAAGTGGGGTAAGAAACAACAAATCTTGTTAAGTAACTTTTTCAGTTTAATTTAAAGTGGGAGTTTCCGGATTTTTCCCATACGATATGTACTTAACCACAAAAAGACCTCCCCGAACTCACTGCCATCCTTTTCAGCGACACGGAGTCTTCTATCTAGTGCTCTTTCACAACAGAATGCAGCCGTTTCTCCTTCCATGAAAACTGGTTCATGGACTTATCAAACAACTAAGTGGACTAAACAACAAATCTTGTTAAGTAACTTTTTCAGTTTAATTTAAAGTGGGAGTTTCCGGATTTTCTCCCATAGATATCAAAGCGTCGTACTTAACCACAAAAGATCTTTCCCCAACTCACCCATCCAATCCGCAACGGCATGCTGTCTTTTTCACAACAGAAGGTGCAGGCGTTTCCCTAACTCCTGACTGGTTCATGGACTTGTCTAGATATTGCTGTCGACTAACATCAAATCCATCGCATTAAAATATTTTTCAGCTTAATTTAAAGTGGGGTTTCGGATTTTCTCCCATACAGAACCAATGCACAAAAAAGACCTCCAACTCATGTGCGGTACTTGACGGCGACTCGAGACAGCGCTTTTTGGCGTGCGAGCCGAACTCTTAAGGCAACTGGTTCATGGTCATCTGTGCATTTTCTGGACTAAGTGGGGTAAGAAACAACAATTCTTTTGTATTTTTTTCCCTTGTTATTTTTTTATTATTACTATTTTTATTCTTGTACTTGACTTGCCATTGGACATAAAAATAAACCCCCAACTAGTCTTTAAATTAAATAAGTCTATTTAATTCTATTTGTGCTGGAAAAGCCTTTTGGACAGTTGAGCTTCAGAACCAAGCAAATGCTTTGGAAGTGAGAAGTGACTCCGAATTGATAATTATGTCGGGGATAGGGACAAAAAATACTCGTGTCCATAGTTGGGATAAAGAAGATGCAGAGGAAGGCTTGGATACTCGAGTCCATAGTTGGGATAAAGAAGATGCAGAGGAAGGCTTGGATACTCGAGTCCATAGTTGGGATAAAGAAGATGCAGAGGAAGGCTTGGATAAGTCCATATGGGATAAAGAAGATGCAGAGGATTTTCTTGGATACTCTGGTCCATTTTGGGATTGCAGAGGAAGGCTTGGATACTCGAGTCCATTTTTATAAAGAAGATCTTGGTATTTGTCCATAGTTGGGATAAAAAGATGCAAATACTCCAGTCCATAGTTTAATTAAATGCAGAGGAAGGCTTTAATTCTATTTGTGGAAAGCCTTTACTCGAGTCCATAGTTGGGATAAAAAAGATGCAGTTGGAAGCTTGGATACTCGAGTCCATAGTTGGGATAAAGAAGATGCAGAGGAAGGCTTGGATACTCCAGTCCATAGTTGGGATAAAGAAGATGCGCTCTTTGGATTCCAGTCCATAGTTGGGATAAAGAAGATGCAGAGGAAGGCTTGGATACTCAGTCCATAGTTGGGATAAAAGATTCAGAAGTTGTGCCTCTCTCCTTTTCATCCTCACCAATAGGGATACTCGAGTCCATAGTTGGGATAAAGGAGATGCAGAGGAAGGCTTGAATGCTCCAGATGCCATCTTTGAGATTGTTCGTTCTAAGCTGCAGCGGCAAAATGTAGGTGCAACGTTAGGTGCCCTGGATAACGTTATATCTGCTACATCAGTGGAGAATAATTTCAGTTCGAAATGCCCAGCTTTAGAAAGCAATTAAAAAACTATTTAATGCAAATATTGTTTTTTATATTTTTGTGACACAAGTCGTAAATTTAAAGTAATTAATTGTTTTTATTAAAATCCATCAACAAGCGAATGGAATTTTAACTGAGTTTCGATAGTGAAAAAAAAATAACTGATATTTTATTAAGTCGTCGACTAGGACCGATCTAATGAAGGACTTCCTGTCATAAACGTTGGCTTTAAAATGGCGTGACATAACCATCGAAATTTACGAACGTCACATGTTAACATTTAAATTTATTTGTGATAGAATGTTACAACAGAGGTCTCCATAGCCGTATTTTTCCATTTAAATTATCTTTGTCTTGATGAAAAATTCAGTGTACGGAGTTTCCGCGACTTTTAATGCCAGTGGTTATGTGGTGATTGATGTTGCCCTTTTTGGCATCATGCCAAGACGACGGCAAAAGTCCATTCATTTACTGTCTCATTAAAAATGTATTATTTTTTGCATCACTATAACATTCATTAAAAAAAGCAAGTTTCATTCATTCTTTTTTTACCATTTGTAATGTTTTTTTGTACAGCATAAAAAGAATGACCTTTTAAACGCATATGCTAATAGTTATATATTATTATTATTTTTTTTTTTGAGTTGTTTAATAATAATTAGCGGAAGAAGCTAATTGGGAAAGTATTGAGAGTAAGAAAAGAACGTTATTAATAAAAAATGAATTTATGTAAGACATTGTAACTTTTGCTTTGTGATATGAATTTCTTTTCTCCGAATTGTTCTGGAGAGCTTTTTTTTTTTTGATGGAGATAGAAGAATGAAATAAAAATTCTATTATTAAGTTTGTATGATGGATTATATTAATAGTTCTTTTATAAAAGTAAGAAATGCAAAGGTCAATTTTTGTTGTTATTCAAATAACGAAACACATTTTATTGATTAGTGAAATTCATTTTATTAATAGATTAAAAGCAATCTATTTAATTTCAATACGTTTAATTGTTAATTATGTTAATGTTAATAATACGTTTAATTGTTATTGTTAATTATGTATAACAATAATTAAAGTAACACATATACATTTTATTAGAAAGGAAGTGCCTGTTGGCCGAGTAACTGGCGCTCGATGCCACGGGTTTTGGGTTCGAGTCCTGGCGGTGCCATGGATGTTTGTAGTGGTTCGGAATCCATTTTAAAACGTAGATCCTGGTCTAATACGACTGTAGGGTGACAATTGTACCCCGGAAAAAAGGAGATATCTCCTGTTTTGAAATCAGCCATTAGGCAGGCGGACTTGGTCCACCATGGGGCTGTTGCACCAATGAAGAACAAAATATTGTAACTGTTAAGAACACCATTTTAATTTACATGAAAAGCACAAATTAATTTATTCAATTCATGTAATTGTATTAAAATGGTAAAATGTGAATTTTTAAGGTTAATTATTTTATTTTCTATCAGAAGATTAACTGTTATTTTAATTAATTTATATCTTAATTTTTGTGCATTATCAGTAATATCATACCAGAACGATATGATGTACACCCAAAATAATAATTCGTCTAGTAACGACCAATCTAATTAAGGACTTTCTGTAATAAAAGTTGGTTTATAACATAACCATTGACATAACCATCGAAATTTACGAGCGTCACATGTTAACATTTAAACCTGCCAGAATTTATTATGTGATAGAATGTTACAACAAAGATCTCCATAACCGTATTTTTCCATTTAAATTATTTTTGTCTTGATGAAAAATTCAGTGGACAGAGTTTCCCCGACCTTTAATGCCAGTGGTTATGTGGTGATTAATGTTGCCCTTTTTTGGCATCATGCCAAAACGACGGAAGAACTACATTCATTTACTGTCTCATTAAAAATGTATTCTTTTTTCATCGTTACTAACATTCATTATAAAAAGCAAGTTTCATTCATTCTTTTTTTTACCATTAGTAATGTATTTTTTTGCACAGCATAAAAAGAATTGTCTTTTTAAATGCATATGCTAATCGTTCTCTATTAATTGTTTTTTTTAAGTTATTTAATACTAATTAGGGGAATAAGCTAATTGGAAACTATTGAAGTAAGAAAAACGTTATTAATAAAAAATGAATTCTTGTAAGACATTGAACTTTTACTTTGCGATGTGGACTTTTTTCACCGATTTTTGTTTTTGTTTTTGTTTTTTATGATAAAAAAAGAATGAATTTAAAATCCTATTGCTAAGTTTATGTTATGGGTTATATTAATAGTTTTTTGTTAAAAAATAAAAATGTGAAGGTCAATTTTTATTGTTCATCAAATAATGAAACTTATTTTATTGATTAGTTTTAAAGATGCAATCTATTAAATTTCATTACTTTTGTAAATTTGGTATAACAATAATTTTTGCAATAAATATAAACTTTATAAGAAAGGAGGCCTGATGGCCTGACTAGAACTCTGGTGCTCAATGTTCAGGGTTTCGGGTTCGCGTCCCGCTATGATTGTAGGCTTGTAGTGGTTCGAAATCCACTTTAAACAGTAGGTCCCGGTCTAATATGACTGTAAAGTGCTAAGCATAAGGCTGACTACTCTACGCCGTAAAAAGAAAGCATCTCCTGACTCGAAATCTACCAGTAGCCAGACGACCTTGACCCACCATGGGTCTATTGCCTCAATGAAGAAGAAAAATTATAGTGAATATTAGGAACACCAGTTTTATATTAATTTACGCTATTCATGCAATTGTATTAAAGTGATAAGTAACTTTTATTTTTTAAGGGAAACTATTTTATTTCGTACCAAAAGATGAACTGTGGTTTTAAATAATTTAATTTTTCGTTTTTGTGTATTATCAGTAATATCATACCAGAACAATATGATGTACACCCAAAATAATAATTCGTCTAGTAACGACCAATCTAATTAAGGACTTCCTGTAATAAAAGTTGGTTTGCAAAGCTGGCTTGACATAACCATCAAAATTTACGAGCGTCACATGTTAACATTTAAACCTGCCAGAATTTATTATGTGATAGAATGTTACAACAAGATCACCATAACCGTATTTTTCCATTTAAATTATTATTATTATTTTTTTTTGTCTTGATGAAATATTCAGTGGACAGAGTTTCCCCTTGACTTTTAATGCCAGTGGTTATGTGGTGATTGATGTTGGAATTCTGGCAGCGTGCCAAGCAGACGGCAGAAGTACATTCATTTACTGTCTCATTAAAAATTTATTATTTTTTCATCGTTGTGACATTCATTAAAAAAAGGAAGTTTCATTCATTCTTTTTTTTGCCATTTTTAATGTATTTTTTTGCTCAGCATAAAAAGAATGATCTTTTTAAATGTATATGCGAGTAGTTCTGTATTAAGTATTTTTTTGAGTTATTTAATAATGATTAGCGGAATAAGCTAATTGGGAAAGTATTGAAGTAAGAAAAACGTTATTAATAAGAAACGAATTTATGTTAAGACATTGTATCGTTTGCTTTGTGATGTGAACTTCTTTTTCGGGATTTTTTTTTTTTTTTTTTTGATGATTTTTTTTATAATGGAGACAGAAGAATGAAATAAAAATCCTGTTGTTAATTTTGTATGATGGTAAAAAAAAAAAAATAAATAAAAAAGGTAAAGGCCAATTTTAATTGTTTCAAATATTGCAATTCATTTTATTGATTAGAGTCGAAATAAATTAAAAGCAATCCATTAACTTTCGATACTTTTGTGAATTAAGAAGGAATTAAGGTATAACAATAATTATTGTTATACCTAATTCATAACAGTTATTAATGTTATATTAATTATTGTTTTAATTAATTAATTATTGTTATTTAGTTTTAATTGCATAAACTCTGTAAAAAGAAAGCAATTTGGGTGTCTAGTTTTATCCAAGAGGGGCGCTCTGGCGCTCGGTACAACAAGCTTCGGGTTCGAGTCCCGGAGGTGCCATGGATGCTTGTAGAGGTTCGGGAATTTAAAGCCATAGGCCCCGATCTAATAGGATCGTAGAGCGTTGCGGGGGCATTGTTACTCGGCGTACGTAGCTTATCTTCAAGCTACACGAGCCCCGTGGTGAGTGAGGAACGTCGGTGCAACCCTTGTGGCATAAAAGAACATGGTCTGAGTATTTGCCACCTGAGTTAGAAAAAAAAAGTTTTATCGAAGAAGATAAAGTGATAAAGATTCGTTAAGTATAATGAAAACGATTCATAATATCTTATCAATAAGTATATTGTGTTTTATCCTTCACATAACTTCATATAATTATCAACATAAATTAAAATTAGAGAAATTTAAAAAACAAATTTAAGCTGCATTGTGTCCTTATATCTTTATTATTGAAAAATCCATAAATTAAGTATGCATAGCCCTGGGAGAAAGCTTATAGTTTTATTTTCTATTAAGTCAAGCTGTTATCTATGAGAGACGTAGTAGTGTGATAATTCAGTAGGCTGGCAATTTTTTCATCTTCTTCATTGAGGATGTTGGGAACTCTATTGATAGACATTCACAGGTACAGGACAAAGGTCTGCAAGAGGAAATGCTCTGGTTTCAAAAAAACTTCTGAAAGAAAATTTCCGCATTATTATTCTAAACAGCTAAATTGATGGCAAATAAAATATTCAATTTCTTTTTATACTTCTATAAAATATTAAATTACAGAAGTCAGATAATAATTATGTCTTTTTCCACCCCGAACATTCTTATCTGAAGTCCTTTGTACGAAGAAAATTCAGCTTTTACAAGGGGTTCCAGTCTATGGGTAGTTTCTGCACCACATACACATTGTGGCATCACAATTTAGTACAAACAAATCAGAATTTTCTCTCTTCTTTGTAGAGCTTATTTGAATGACTTTCTAGCTTATGGATTTACAATGAATTTATTATGATTGTGAATGGGTGAGCGTGCGTATGTGTGCATGTATGTACAAGTGTATAAACGTGTAAATTTTCGTGTGTATATATATGTACATATATATAAATATGTGAATATGCATATGCTTGTAAAATTGAGTGTGCATATTTACGTACGTACTTGCATTTATACGTTTGTTTATAGTGAATGTGCATGATTACACTTATCTGCATAAATGCAAACATAAACACCTGTATACACACTAACTTACATACATACACACGCACATACATATATAAACATGCACACGCACATACATACACCACACACACACACACACACACACACACACACACACACACACACACACACACACACACGTATAAGGGTAATTATGCACTCATACACATGAATATGAATATATGCATTTAATATAATAAATTCGTACATATCTATTAAAATAATAGAGAGTTTTTGCATACCGTACGTTAGTTACCGTAGGACGTCCGTTAGCTTTTTCTCCCTAGCGCGCAGGCTCATAGGAAACATTATTACAGATACGCATGCTGAGTTTCCTATGAGCATGCGCGCTAGGGAGAAAAAGCTAACGGACGTCCTACGGTAACTAACGTACGGTATGCAAAAACTCTCTAATAAAGCCTTCCTTTCACTTCTTTGAATGCAATCATACGCAAAGCCATGTTTAACCATTTTTTCAATGTAACACGCAAGTAATCAAAGCTACGAGTCCCATACAAATCAATGTGAGAGTAACCAAGTGGTTTTCTGAAGTATACACCCATCACGTGACGAGCATACAGGCAACCCCTATGCGTGCTCCGTTTTATTGCTACTGAGCACAATAGTAAAAATAGTTACTATTGTAACTATTTTTATTGGTTATCAATAGCTTCATTACAATAATGAAGTTTCGTGAAATAGCAATAGATGCTTCTGAAAATATGTCGTGTGCACAAATTAAATATTTAACTAAAAAAGGTACTTATCTTGATTGCCTGGATTTTTTTGCCACAATTCTTATCCTGACACCAAATAATTTCCATTCATTTTGCACCCTAACTCAGATTTGGTAAAATAAAGAATTCGAAAATAAATCCTTCGATACTATATTGCTAGTTTAAAAAAAACCTAAGAACAAAAAAAAAAAAAAAAAAAAAAAAAAAAAAAAAAAACCATTTTTTCAATAGTAACTAAGTGAATTGATAAAATGCTTTAAATTATTAGCAACTTAATTAATTTTCAAATACATTTCTGTAAGATACCCACTTAAAATGTACAAAACATTTTCTAAAATGTTTGCAAACAACGGTTTGTTTAAAGTAATAGTTTATACAAAAAGTATTACTTATATAAAGTACTTATGTACTTATAAGTACTTTATATTACTATTATTTAGTACTTATTTTCTTATATAAAGTAATAGTTCTTGTATAAATTATTACTTTAAGCAAATTGTTATTTAAAAACATTTTAGAAACTATTGTTGTAACCTTTAGGGCGGTATCTTTGAGAGATGTATTTAAAAATTATTTAAGTTACTAATGAATTAAAGTAGTTTATGAGTTTACTTAGTTAATATGAAAAACAATTGATTTTTTGGCTGCATTTTGGCAGTTTTAGGTTTAGGTTTTTCTCGCTAAAAAAGGCAGTGATTTTTATTTCCCTATTTAATTAAAATATATATGATAAAACTGTTCATAAACAGAGTTATAACAAGAGGAAAGCTATTTTTATTAATGAATTTATTCATCATTTTGACAACGCCGAATATAGAATAATAAATAAAGTCATGTTTGTGAAAATTGCAACACCATGAAGGAATAGTCATAATTGAATGAAATTTAATACACAGTTGAGTGGTAGTGGTACAAATAAATGATTAAATGTTCAATGCAAACAAACAATAACAAGAGATCGGAATCAGTATTTTGTGTAGCCACCACGCGCCGCAATAAGTGCTACTACACGACGTGGCACGGAGTCAAACAAATTTTGAATGTCTGCCTGAGGAAGAGCATTCCATATTGTTTATATGCGCACCCAAAGTTCGTCTGCAGAAGCAACAGGACGAGGATCACGAGCGAGACGCCGACCAGCGAAATCCCACACATGTTCAATCGGCGACATATCCGGGGAATAAGCAGGCCAAGGAAGAAGCTGTACCTGCCGCGTTGCAAAGAAGGATTGAACAGTCCTAGCGATATGAGGGCGGGCATTGTCCTGTTGAAATACAGCGCCTGGCAAGCTTTGATGGAAGGGAACAGCTTGGGGCTGTAGAACTTCACTGATGTACCGGTTGCTGTTCAGATTGCCCACATTTCTTAGCAATTGAGATCGTCCATGATATGCTATGGCACCTCAGACCATAACTCCGGGTGTTCGTCCACTGTGGCGTTCGATAATGCACTCCGGAAGGTGGCGTTCACCGGCATAGCGTCTGATACGAATGCGGCCATCATGGTACCACAAATTAAAGCGGGATTCGTCAGAAAACACGACATGCTGCCAATCAGCATGCCAGTCTCTATGCTGAGCGGCCCATTGTAGCCGCAGGCGGCGATGGTTTAGCGTTAGAGGGATCCTGTATAAAGGAGTCCTTGCGCGCAGTCCACGCTGCAGCAGACGTTTACGAATTGATGAAGCACACAATGAAACACCTATAGCTATTGACCACTTTGCTGCCAATTGTCTAGAGGAAGCTATACGGTCCGTCAGCGCCATGCGGACCAGGTGTCTATCATCGCGAGCTGACGTCACATTTCAGGGTCCGCTCCCGGATTTCCGAGTTGTCCGACACTCGTCCGTCCACTGCTTCCAAAGACGCATCACTGTGCTGCTGTTACGCTGCACACGAGCGGCTACTGCACGATAAGACAATCCAGCTTCACGAAGGCCGATGATTCTCCCCCGTTCAAACTCTGTAAGTTGTTCAAATCTCGCTCTCTTTCGTCGAAGAGGCATAAGTAACGATTGAGCTAACGTTTACCACTAGCAGATAACCATACACGCCTCGCTACAGCCAACCATACACGCCTCGCTACAGCCGTCTATTTATTCGGATCCATCCGCCGTTCAGAGGACGCTGCTCAGCATACGCATGCGCTACGGATTTGAAATTCTAATCGTTTGCATATCATGCGCTAATTTGCATTTCCTGAAAATTTCAGCTCACTCGCGTATGTCCTTCATGGTGTTGCAATTTTCACAAACATGAGTTTATACTGAATTGTATGAAGAAAGAAAGAAGTTTCTCTAATTTTAAATTCTCAGTTTCCTTTCAACAATCTCAGCCAACGAAGGTTTTTTTTAAAATTAGTTTTAACTTTTATTTTAAAATTACCAATCGTCTTAATTAAAACCAGAATTGTTTTTGCCGTTGTTATAAAAATATTTCTATGGCTGCCCCATCCAAAACATTTACTGCCCAATTGAATTATAAAAATTCACATATTCTCTTCTCTATTCACTCATATATAAATTATTAACATAAAATATTTTGATTGTGAAACTCAAAATAAATCATGTGGGATAAACTGAAGTAAAAAGTTAAGCTGTATTATTTGTAATATGGTTATATCCAGATGGAAATATGCAATGGATAATTAGTGAGGTTTCACTTTATTACATACATATCAAACACCACTATGAGGGAAATTGAGTATTGCTTTAGCAACCGCATCATTTCAAACATTTTTAATGATTGTATTCTGAAATGCAAGTCAAAGACAAAATAATCATGACGGAAAAATTCCAGCAACAACAGCAAAAATACCGATGAAACTGTTCAAAACATGTAAACTACGTTAAAGGATACTTGAACAAAGCTGGCAACTTCTGAAATACTTTCTCATCATGTATTACACTCGAAATGTTTTATGATTTATTTTCTGCTAGATATACAGTACTTTTATCGGTATTAAGACTATTAAAGAAATATATAATTCTATTACCAGTGGTGCATCTTGCTGAAGCCATTTCAATACATCAACACTGAAATAGACATACTGGTAAGAGTCTACATAACCCTTTATTCAGGGATGAGGCGTCAGGTAAATGTTAAGTAGTTGTCTGCTGTAGATATCTGTTAGTATGCTGTAAATATCTGCTAGTAGTTGTCTGCTGTTAATATTTGTTAGTACTTATCTGCTTTATATATTTACTAGTGGTTGTCTGCTGCACATATATAACTAAGAGTTGTCTGCTATAAATATCGGCCAGTAGTTGTCTGCTGTAGTTATCTACTTTTGCACAACCAGAGAAACATATAAGGATAATTTTCTAATTTTTTAAATTTTCGTTTTCTTCTATATGTCTTCGGCGTTCTTTTATTTTTTATACGTCCCCCAAATACATCTTTGACTTCCCTCTTGACCATTCCATTGTATTTTAGGTGCTATAACTTCCACCCTATGACTTAGTGCTTAGATTTAAATTTGCTGTTATGAATATTAATACAAAAACAAAAATGTCCGTTTATGATACTGTCTTTACTCAAAATAATTTATAAATATAAACCTAAATAATAATAAATAAGCTGGCTTAAGGAACCAATTTCAAATATAGCTATAGACTTTAATTACTTTCTAATGGTGTCGAATGAAAATAATTAATGAATGCAATTTAAAGATTAAATTTGTAATCATACAATGAAATAATGAAATAGTTTCTAAAATGAATAAATAACTATTCAATAAATTAAATTATATTATATTATTATTATTTGTTTATAAAAATATTTCAATGAATTAAATTATATTATATTATTATTATTTATTTATAAAACTATTTCAATAAATTATTGAAATAGTTTTATTAAGATATTGAATAGTTTAACTATAGACTTTAACTACTTTTTGCAGTGTCGATTGCTGAGATATATCTTAAAAAAATTATCAATGCTTTAAATTAAAAATTTTTTTTTTGTAATGATACAATAAAATAATGAATTAATTCCAAATACAATCATAGATTTTAGCTACTTTCTTGTAGTGTCGATTGCTGAGATATGATACCTTAAAGAAAATTATCAAAGCTTATAATTTAAAGATTAACTTTGTAATGATATTCAACAAAATAATTAACTTATTCCAAGAATAAGAATAGATTTTAGTTATTTTCTCGTAGTGTTAATTGCTGAAATGTGATAGATTAAATAAAATAATGAATGCCTAAAATTTAAAAATTTTGTAATCATACAATAAAATAATGAAACAATTCCAAATATAGTTGTAAACTTTAACTACTTTCTTCTAATGTTGTTTTCTGAGATATGATAGCTTAAACAAAATTATCAATGCTTAAAATTTAAAGATTAAGTTTGTAATCCTAAAATATAATAATGAAATAAAATCCAAACATAGCTGTAGATTTTAATTAGTGTTGATTGCTGAAATATGATACCTTAAAGAAAATTATCCATGGTTTAAGTTTAAAGATTAAGTTTGTAATCCTAATATAAAATAAATGTATGAAAGATACATTATAAACGCACGTTCGTACTTAAAAAAAAAAACATTATATCGTTTTCAAGAATGATTGTTCACGTACCCAGAAAGTTGATGAAAATTATAGTTATGAAAAATCAATTTATTCAAAATATTGTTATCGTAATAATAGAGTACGTATCTTCAAATGTTTTGAAATGTGGTTCTATTTTTCCTGATATGTGCTATGTAATTATTTAAAAATTTTCACTACATGGAATTAAGGAAATTATCATCATTTTGATAAAAAGAAAAAAACATGTAAGGGATAATTAAATAAGCCTAAACCTGAAGTTTAAATTTATTTTCTATCTCCATAATTATTCATTTGAGAGATTTAAAGATACGATTTATTTTAATCCCTCCATTATTATAAGAGTTGTTTGATATATGTAATTAAATATTACATTAGAAGAGATGATTAGTTTTCAAAAATGTAGAAACTAAAATTAATTCTAATAAAAATACTAATTTTGAAGAATTAATAGCTAATCATGAGGCTTATAATAAATACTGTCAAATGTAATAGAGCTCTTTTTGCTTGACCTTTTCAGGATTTATAATGTTTCTTAAATTACTATTATTAGAAACTTATGAATAAATGAACTTATTGAATTATTTGTTATCTTTCAGTATTATACTTACTTAATAATTATTTATTAACTTTTAATATTAAACTTACTTAATATGTATTTATTGCTTAACTTTTGACAATCTTAGATTATTTTCATATCCAAATTGTAAGTATATATAAAATACTATAACATTCCAGAGTTTTGCTTGAAACATTGCAAACACATTATATGTTTGGTTCATAATAACATGGTAATTGTAAAATGTGTTGCAAATATGTTTTAGGATGTTTAGGGATACACTTTTTAATATGGATTTAATTTTAATAATATGGATTAATTTTTAATTCTTAGGATCTATTAATGAAAAATAACACTGTTGAAAAATTTTTTTCCATAGAATTAACGAAATAAAAATAAAAATTAGAATTTTTATAATCTCATAGAAGAAAAATAAAGAAGTAATATAAGCGATAATGAAGTAAAGAAATAATATAAGCTATCATGATGCTTATAATAAATATTCTCAATTGTAATGCCGTTCTTTTTGCCTGACTTTTTGAGGAATTACGATGTTTCTTAAATTGCGATTAATAAAAACTTCATATGCTTATGAATAAATGAGTTCATTGAAATATTTGCTAACTTATATATTTGTTCCAATCTTAGATTATTTTCATATCTTAAATAATTATATATATATATATAAAATATACATAAAATAACATAATATTCCAAAGTTTTGCTTGAAATATTGTAAGCACATGATATGTGTGCCTCATAATAATATGGTAATTGCAAAATGTGTTTCAAATAAAAGTTTTACCTGGGTCTTCGGATCCGTTAATGAAAAATAACACTGGTGAACAATTTTTTTTAGATAGAAACGAAATGAAAATAAAAATTTGATTTTTCATAGGATCATAAATTAAAGAAGTAATATAAGATGGAGTTTTTTGGAGGAAGGTTGAATAAAGAAGTAATACAGCACATAGTCTTCTTCCAAAAATTTTATTTATTTTTTTATTAACAATGATAAGTTTAGAGGACAATAAATATCATAAATAAGAAAAAAATACAAAGAGCAAGATAGAAACAAATGGCAGCAATCAATCCATCGAGTTAAGTCTGGCAATCCAATAGCGCTTCCATAAAGAAACAGGGGGCAGTTGCAGAACAGGAAGCAAGGTGAGGCAAGTCCATTTCTTCCCGGTTATCACATAGGAGATAAAAAGGATCAGGAATCAGTTTAATTCTGTGAAGGTGCTTGCAAAGAATGAATATAATCATACCAGGGCTTGCAGCGGCAGCATCCTGAAAGTAGGAGCCTAAGGGTCTTTTTAACTATCGGCGGTCTTTTTATTGCAGCGGCAGCATCCTGAAAGTAGGAGCCTAAGGGACATTTAACTATCGGCGGTCTTTTTATTGCAGCGGCAGCATCCTGAAAGTAGGAGCCTAAGGTCTTTTTAATTATCGGCGGTCTTTTTATTGCAGCGGCAGCATCCTGAAAGTAGGAGCCTAAGGTCTTTTCAATTATCGGCGGTCTTTTATTGCAGCGGCAACATCCTGAAAGTAGGAGCTTAAGGGTCTTTTAATTATCGGCGGTCTTTTTATTGCAGCGGCAGCATCCTGAAAGTAGGAGCTTAAGGGTCTTTTTAATTATCGGCGGTCTTTTATTGCAGCGGCAGCATCCTGAAAGTAGGAGCTTAGGGTCTTTTAATTATCGGTGGTCTTTTATTGCAGCGGCAGCATCCTGAAAGTAGGAGCTTAAGGATCTTTTTAATTATCGGCGGTCTTTTATTGCAGCGGCAGCATCCTGAAAGTAGGAGCCTAAGGTCTTTTTAATTATATGCAGCGGCAGCATCCTGAAAGTAGGAGCCTAAGGGTCTTTTTAATTATCGGCGGTCTTTTTTATTGCAGCGGCAGCATCCTGAAAGTAGGAGCCTTTTTAAAGGGTCTTTTTATTAATTATCGGCTTAAGGGTCTTTTTTTTGGTCTTTTTATTGCAGCGGCAGCATCCTGAAAGTAGGAGCTTAAGGATCTTTTTAATTATCGGCGGTCTTTTATTGCAGCGGCAGCATCCTGAAAGTAGGAGCCTAAGGTCTTTTTAATTATAGGCGGTCTTTTTATTGCAGCGGCAGCATCCTGAAAGTAGGAGCTTAAGGGTCTTTTTAAATATCGGCGGTCTTTTTATTGCAGCGGCAGCATCCTGAAAGTAGGAGCTTAAGGGTCTTTTTAATTATCGGTGGTCTTTTTTATTGCAGCTGAAATAGGAGCTTAAGGATCTTTTTAATTATCGGCGGTCTTTTTTATTGCAGCGGCAGCATTTTTATTGCAGCGGCAGCATCCTGAAAGTAGGAGCCTAAGGGTCTTTTTAATTATCGGCGGTCTTTTTATTGCAGCGGCAGGCAGCATCTTTTTAATAATCGGTGGTCTTTTTTATTGCAGCGGCAAAATAGGAGCCTAAGGGTCTTTTTAATTATAGGCGGTCTTTTTATTGCAGCGGCAGCATCCTGAAAGTAGGAGCCTAAGGTCTTTTTAATTATCGGTGGTCTTTTATTGCAGCGGCAGCATCCTGAAAGTAGGAGCCTAAGGGTCTTTTTAATTATCGCCTTAACGGAATGATAGACCAACTCCTGATTATTTAGATGTAAAACAGATGTCCCCTTTTTGGTACAAGCCACCTGCTTCCACTGCAGAACTCTTAGGAAAATCCACACTGAGAGCCAGAATAAAGACCAAATTTGCAGATCATTTTGCCGTATTAGACATTGCTCGAAGTGCACCACGTGGAGGTAGATCTACGTTGCACTCCTCTTCCAAAAATGCAGAGGAAAACCTTTTATCAAACTAAAAGTTTGACTAACGTATAGATCAAGCACATCAAATACTGAAAGCAAGAGAATATGAACCCTACAAATGCCATTGTGTAGATATAATTTATCTCACTACGGTATTTTTTTTGCACACTTCAGGCTAATTTGTTGTTGTTGTTTCTTATCCCACTTGGCTGGCCAAGACCCCGAGCCCATACGTATTCATGATTGAAGGGGAAGGAAGCAGCTTCTGTTGAGATGGAGCATCCGTAGGTAGAAGTCTGACTTTTGCTCCGTTACGCTCTTACAATCATATGAGACCGGGACCTACGACTTAAAGTGGATTCCGAACCACTACAAACATCCATGGCACCGCCGGGATTCGAACCCGAAACCTGTGGCACCGAGCGCCAGAGCGTTAGACACTCGGCCATTCAGATCCCAAATTTGTGAATGCCAACGGCACGCGGTGTTCCCAGGTGGTCACCCACCGAAGTACTGACCGCGCCCAATGATGCTTGACTTCGGTGATCTAACGAGAACCGGTATATTCAGCATGGTATGGCCGTTGGCTTAGGCTAATTTAACAGGGACATACGGTTTAAAGTGGATTCCAAGCCACTAACAAACATCCATGCTACCGCCGGGATCCGAACCTGAAGCCTGTGGTACCAAAGGCCTGAGTGCTAGCCAATTGGCCATCAGGTCCCTGCCATTGTGTAGCAAGTTGTGGTAGCAAAAATGACTGCAGTGTAGTAAGAACCTACATAGTGCAAATATGTGCATCGCTGAATCTTCTATATACTGTTCAAAGAGTGGCATCAAAGTGTCTGGCATTAAAAAATATCATCTTTTCTGGTCAAGACATTGTAATAAATATTAAACTACATTTAAACTAATTCTGTTAATTTATAAAACGCTGTTAACGAAATAACAGACATTTATTTAAAAATACTGAAATTTCAATTTAGATAACTAAACTTTTCAACTAAATAAAGATACATTAATTTTCATTAAAGCTCAAAAACAAATAACTATTTTAAATGATGTTATGAATAAACTTCTAATACAAATCTGAAATACGTAATAATATAAAATTATTTTCAACTCTTCAAAGTTCATAATCAATTTCAACAACAATAAGCAAAGTTTATGGGCAATAAAGATGTTAATATTACATTCAACAAGATTCTATCTGGTATTTAATATTACATAAAATAATTTAATGTTTACAAAGCCAAAATAATAATTCTGAGAGTTAATCAAAATGATTTATTTTTGACAAATAAAAGTCTTTTTTCTGCTCGAAAAGAAATTTGAAAAATATCATAAACCTGACAACAACAGTCTTCTGTATTTCAATACTTCCAACTTATTGTCTGCATCAACGATTTTTTAAAAATCCAAACAATACATCACTTTTATTTAACATGGATTCCGAACCATTAACAAACATTCATGCCATCGCCAGGATTTGAACCGGAATCCTGTGGAACCAAAGGACAGAGCCCTGGCCAGCAATCGCCAGAACAATCGGCCCCCAAAATGTAGAGGAAGACATTTTAGGAAGTTAAAAGCCTTACAAGCGTATTGATTTAGGATATAAAAATGCTAAGAAATGAGAATAAGAACCCTACAGATGTTATGGTGGAGGAGTTATTTCTAAGTTGTTGTGGCAAAATAGGTCTGCAATTTAGCAGAAGCCTATATGGTGTAAATATGTGCATCGCCGAATCTGCTATGACATCAGGTCAAAGTACCTGGCATTTAAAAATATCTTCTTTTCTGGTCTGTACTAAAGTTGTGCTGTACATTTTTTGTACTAAATCATCATTGGCACAACAGCCCAGAGTAGGCCAAGGCCGTCTACCTTCTGGTAGATTTCGAGATAAGAGATGTTTTTCTTTTTACGGGGTAGGGTTGTCAGCTCTACGCCCAACTGTCCTATGAGACCGGGACATACTGCTTAAATTGGATTCCGAACCACTACAAACATCCATGCCACCGCCGGAACTTGAACCCGAAACCTGTGGTGCCGAGCGCCAGCCACTCGGCCATTCAGGCCCCGTACTAAATATTAAGCTAAATTTTTACAATTTTTGTTATTTCATAAAATGCCGTTAACGAAATACCAGACATTTATTTATAAATAATGAAGTTCCAGGTTTAATTTTGCTTGCAAAAGAATTAAATAAAGATATAACAATGTTCATTAAAGCTTTTTTTTTCCTAATGCAGCTGACTCAGACAGCTTGGTCTTGGATGCCTTAAGGCAAGCGCTGCACAGACGTTACTCACTTTGCATTACCCAGGGGCGCGTGTCACTTGAAGATAAGTCACGGGACGCTCTACGATCCTAGGGACCTACGGTTTAAAGTGGATTCCGAACCACTACAAACATCCATGGCACAGCCGGGACTCGAATCCGAAACCTGTGGTAGGGAGTGCCAGAGCACTAGCCACTCGGCCGTTCAGGCCCTTAAAGCTTAAAGTTTAGATAACAATTTTGTTGTTTGTTGTTTCTTATTCCACTTGGCAGCCCACGCCCTATGGACTCATGATTGAAGGGGAAGGAAGCAGCTTCCGGGACCTACGGTCTTTACGGCTTAAAGTGGATTCCGAACCACTGCAAACATCCATGGCACCGCCGAGATTCGAACCCGAAACCTGTGGCACCGAGCGCTAGACACTCGGCCATTCAGGTCCCAAATTTTGCCAACGGCACGCAGTGTTCCCAGGTGGTCACCCACCCAAGTACTGACCGCGCCCAATGATGCTTGACTTCGGTGATCTAACGAGAACCGGTATATTCAGCATGGTACGGCCGTTGGCAGATAACAATTTTAAATTTCATGAATACAAATCTAAAATGTTTAATAATATAAAATTGTTTTCAACGTTTCAAAGTATATATACAATTTTTTTAAAGTAATAAAGTTGTTAGTATTACATTCAACAAGAATATAATATATTATATTATATAACTTCAATTTTATGATTACTAATAGAAACAATAATTCTGAGAGTCGGGAAAACCCAAAATGATTTATTTTTGACAAATAAGAGAAAATAAAGTAAACCTGACAACAACAGTCTTCTGTATTTCCGTACTTCCGGTTTATTGTCTGCTGCATCAACGATTTTTTAAGAAACATTCCAAACAATACATCACTTTTATTTTTTGTGACAAGTGAAAAAAAAAAGACAGAATTTTTATACGTAGTTTTATTTTATAACGAATTACGTTGTGTTTGTTTTCTTAATAAGGGAAACATTTTATTTTTTCCCTTCAAATCAGAAGGATAATAAATGTCCTCAGAAATTGCTTATTCAGACGTTTGATTGCCAGAAGCTATTTAATTTAAATTTTCCTACTCACTATGAAAATAGTTTTTTTATTATCCTTGATAACCTGCTAAAGTCATCTAGGATGAAAATGTTACAGTAATTTATTTTTCATTCATTACAATACACTTTATTTGCTTTCTTAGATTATATATATCTATATAAATTAATTCAGGATTCTAATGTATATTTTTTTCTAAAGGGATTAAAAAATAACTTCGTTTAAAGAAATCACACAATGTTTTTCCAACATTTAATATCATCAATTTGTTTCTTGCAAATTGTAGAAAGAGATTTTGTTTTCTTTAATATCCGCCGAGTTTTCAGTTAATTGTAATGGTTCAAACATGAAATTTTGTCTTTTCAATTTTTGCCCAGACAAAAACGTATGAATAAATTATGAATGCTTCTCGTTATAAATTATGAAATAAAAGAGAATTAATGAGTTTTTTTAAGAAATTTATTTTGGTTAAAAAATAGCTTAAATACAAAATGTTAACAATCAAACAAGGTTTTAAAATACTAAAAACGTTAAAAATCACACAAGGTTTCTGAATTATGAATGTTTTTTAGAAATAAAAGAAAATTAATGAGTTTAAGAAATTTATGTTGAACACTATCTATATGCATTAAAATAAATTAAAAAAATCTTTAATTAATATTTTGATGATGATGAATGAAGTGGTATATGGGGATATGAAGCAACAAGGACTATAATCCCTTAATCACTATACATATGAACAGTTAGTTTTTCACTATTTTTAATATCTCACTCTCCACAACGCTCTACGATCGTGCTAGACAGGGACCTACGGTTTAAAGTGGATTCCGAAACCCTGCAAGCATCCATGGCAACGCCGGGACTCGAACACGAAACCTATGGTACCGAGCGCCAGAGCACTAGCCACTCGGCCATTCAGGCCCCAATTAATATTTTGTTTAAGAATGTAGAAAACATAATAGCTGCTGTATTAAGTATATTGGTAAAAAACACATAAGATAACCATAGAGTGACAAACCAAACCAAACCCAATTATAAAAAATAAATTTAATAGCGTTTGAAAGTATCTTGTAAGGTTTCGAATCCTGCCTCACCGGTTCAAAAACCCAACGCGTTATCCACCACGTCACTCTGCACGTTTTGCAATGTATAATGAGATACATTTCTAAGATTTTGCGATATTTTTTTATAACAAAGAAATACCAGTAATAAAAATGAATAAAAAAAGAATTAGAAATTGTATCCAAGATTTTTTAAAATTTATTTTATAAATTAAGATTGTTTTAAAGCCGTGATTTTTCTCTTGCCCATAATTTATTAATGAAAGAAAAAACTCTTTTTTACGATGCATTAGTGCTTTGCAGATCAAATGTGTCAATTACTGGGGTTTCAGCAATAACTTCCGTGTTTACTTGAAGACATTTTTACTTCGAAAATTATAGAATTTCTTGGATTTTGCGTCTTATTGAAAAAATAGTTACATATAACACTAATTATAATGGATTTTGTATATATTAACGCTGTTTTATAGTTTTCCTAGAGCAAAATAGCTGGATTAAACATTCTTTTTATGGCATTTTTTATAATGCTGTCAGTTTGATTTTTGCTTTAAATCTGGCAACGTTGAATTACTACATCTACTTCAGCTTTCTTACATTTATTTTTGCTATCTTGTGTCGGAAATTTATAAGAGTATTTTAAGACATGCTATAATTAGTGAATACATTTTAATTAAAGTGGTGTGCCCAAAAGTGATCAACAAAGAAATGTAAATGACATACTTGAAAGTGGAATGGCTTACTGAAGTAGAATTTAAGGACTGGACTTAACAAAAACAACACGGAAGGACTCAAGCGTTGTAAAGCAACTCTCAAAAATCTAAGTAAGCCTATAACATAATGATTCTATGGAATATAAAAGAAATTTTGAGGTTCCTAAAACAAATATTAATACTCTATTTAAAAAAGTTGTACGCTAAATTGAAGTAATGGTCAGCAGTAAACCAATGCCCGCTGCATATTTTTCTGAACGTAATTTACCATTTAATAACATTGACCACTTTCTACTGCTTTTTCAATTCTGTAGAGTGATATACATCGATCGAAAAATTGCTGAACGTTTATCAATGAAACTTATGAAACTCTTACGGGATTAAGATGGAATAGCTGTTGAAAAATAAAAGCGCGTATTGAATTATGTAAGAAACACGTTCTGAAAACTGAAACCATGGCTGAAAGGACAATCATTTATATTACACATACATTTTAGCAGCTGCCGTTTGATATTTTTACTTAACAATGTTTCGCAACAAGATATTATGGACAATTCTTTAGGTTAACGTTGTTGCTGAATTTGGAGTCGCCGTTGGCATGTATGATACCGTTAAGTCATTGTTAAACAACTAAATGAATCAGAAATAGATCCTAACATTCAAAGCAGTCAAGAAGCTAAATTATTTTTTTCCAAAGGGAAAGAGTATCAGCACATTTTGAAAATGAATTCTTTGATAAACATATTGATTTAAAAATGACAGACTGAAATTCTTAGTATAACTTTGTAAATTCAGGAAAAGAATTTCTTTCAGTGAGCCAATTTTGGATGCGAAATTCATTATATTGGATCTTAAGATAACTTTCATATTATTCAACAGCGATTGAGCGCATTTGAACTGCGTAAAAACTCAGACGAACTCTTTTAAAGCAAATACTATAAATGATTGAATTTTTGCAATGCAAGCAATCAGCAGAGGAAATAATAATTGTACAACATGGACAAACACGCAAAGAACTTGTAACAAATATATGGTGTCATTAGTGCAGAATATTTAAAAAGGACAGATCAGAAAGTCATCAGGGTCGATGAAAATTATCGAAGATTCATTAAAGGTAAGTAAATGTTTAATCTAATATCTTTAAAACACTGTTTTTAGATCTTGAGAATTTTGCTAGTCTAATCTTGAGTTTTGATAAAAATTGCATGTATAAAATACATTAAATAACTATACAGAAGTTATGGTTCAAAAAGTCTCAATGTTGAACAATTCCACCCAACGACTTTCGATTTAAACATTCCAAGAATTCCGTTTAGTCGCTTTCTGCGATGTAGTGCAATTAGAAATAAGTGAATATTCACGAAATACTTTCGCAACTTGCTTAAAGTTAATGAATCCCTTTTCAGACAATATATCGATTACGTTTTGAATTTCTTCCCACTTAGGTATTTTGGTTAAATTCATTTTCTTTGAATTTCTCTGTGCTTAATTTTTGTTTTTAAAAGGGATAGAAAGATCGCAATTTTTGTTTTTCTGATTTCAAATATTGCTCATAATTTGCGACATCTCCATGAGCTACGTTAAATTTTGTACGACACTTCATATCTGACACCTAATGGAGTACTTTTTTGATTTAAAAAATGTATTTAGTTTGTAAATTAGCATTAAATTTACACTTGCATTTAAGCGTCGTTAAAATTGAGGGTTTAAGGACTAGAAATTTAAATTGACTACAATAACACACTTCGAAAAAAATCTTCAAGAAAGATGCACGTTAATTCGAGATGCACGAAGCGAGCGTATATGTGAGATATATCTCACATGCCATCATTGCCATGCTACGTGGCACTTTCCAGGGGAATCCTGTGGTATTCCAGAGAAATAAGTAGTCATATATAAAAATAAATATAGCTACTCTTTTTTTACTGTCAGTTTCCCCATTCAAAGATACTTTTTATTATAAACAACCAATCTTTCAGGTTACTTTCTGGTCTTTCTTCACATAAGTCGCCAAATAGCAATAATAGGCCAAATAAAGTTGGGGTGGGGTAACTTCAGTGGTTGGTTACTAATAGCGCGAAGTTCTATGTGATTTTCAATGTTCAAAAAAAAAAAAAATTCCATTGTAACTTCTGAGATTCCGCTATCTGTAAGTAGCGGTCTGTGGAGTTGATCATATGGACATAAAATCGTAAGGTTTTTATAGCGGATGGTTATTTGTCAGAAATTTGTATAGAATGCATCTACAGTAATTTGTAGGTTTTTAAATGGACACCAACTTTATAAAGTTTAACAATCACTGTATTAAATAAATAACTGAATATATTTATATATTCTTAAGATTAAAAAAGTGAATGAACGTAAATTTAAAGTTTTTTTAAAAATGAGATTTGCTTTGTATGAAACTATTAAGTTAGGTTCGTTCAAATTGGACTTAAACCTCTTTTGTTGATTCAATAATTGATCCATTAAGTGATAACAGAGGAAGAGAAGTTATATTCTCTGCATTCCATGAATTGTGAAACATGAAGAATAAACAAATATCCTTTAATCAGGTTGATGCTTGTAATAAATATCACTAGACATACTTTGCAATTAAAATTAAAATTCATTTTTTATTACGTAAATTAAATATGTAGTGTTAATTTAAATGGTTACAATGTTGAATCATTTAATAAAAAATTGATGTACTATGATGCAATTAAGCTAAACACGTTGTGGAAAATTAAAGTATGTAATATTCTAAAATGCATGCCATTAATTATAAAAGCGTACAGTATTCTATTAAAAATTCATTTAATTGACTCAATAGAGAAAATATATCTATTGATCACTACTATCCCAATAGATATTGATCACTACTATCCCAATAGATATTGATCACTACTATCCCAATAGATATTGATCACTACTATCCCAATAGATATAGATCACTACTATCCCAATAGATATTGATCACTACTATCCCAATAGATATTGATCACTACTATCCCAATAGATATTGATCACTACTATCCCAATACATATTGATCACTACTATCCCAATACATATTGATCACTACTATCCCAATAGATATTGATCACTACTATCCCAATAGATATTGATCACTACTATCTCAATAGATATTGATCACTACTAACTCAATAGATATTGATCACTACTATCTCAATAGATATTGATCACTACTATCTCAATAGATATTGATCACTACTATCTCAATAGATATTGATCACTACTATCTCAATAGATATTGATCACTACTATCTCAATAGATATTGATCACTACTATCTCAATCGATATTGATCACTACTATCTCAATCGATATTGATCACTACTATCCCAATAGATATTGATCACTACTATCTCAATCGATATTGATCACTACTATCTCAATCGATATTGATCACTACTATCTCAATAGATATTGATCACTACTATCTCAATAGATATTGATCACTACTATCTCAATAGATATTGATCACTACTATCTCAATAGATATTGATCACTACTATCTCAATAGATATTGATCACTACTATCTCAATAGATATTGATCACTACTATCTCAATAGATATTGATCTCTACTATCTCAATAGATATTGATCTCTACTATCTCAATAGATATTGATCTCTACTATCTCAATGGATATTGATCTCTACTATCTCAATGGATATTGATCTCTACTATCTCAATGGATATTGATCTCTACTATCTCAATGGATATTGATCTCTATTATCTCAATGGATATTGATCTCTATTATCTCAATGGATATTGATCTCTATTATCTCAATGGATATTGATCAGTACTATCTCAATAGATATTGATCATCATCTCAATAGAGATAATAAATACAAATCATTACAATTATTAAATTTAAAAGCGTGATTAAAACAATGCCATTATTGCATTTACATAAGGATGCGTTGTGATTGGCGTCTACAAGAGACAATATAGACAGATACATCTTGATTACACGATTATATACACACGATGCAGCTTGCTGTGTAAACAATGGGGTTGTTGCGGTTTTATAAATCTGTGCAGGGATTCACAGACTAGGAGCATCTTCATGGTAACTTGATCCTAGGTAGCGTAAATGAAGAAACCCTTGAAAGTTATTTGTATAATCGATTTTTTATTTACATAATCATTTGATTTAGAAATCAACCAAAAGGAAATGAATTTTAGAAAGGATCCACCTATAAAATATATTCTCGTCTAAAAAACACTCTTTTAGATTTTTTTCATGTAATATTGTTGAGTTTCATTAACATTCTTTATTTTGATAAGTTTTGTTGATAGAGAAATTTAATAAAATTGATGATTTAGAATTAAGGAAAAATGCGCATATTTTATAATATATCTTATATGAAATATCGCAGCTTATCCTATTTTTAAGCGATTAGAGCGATCTCATTAACAAAATATTCAATGCAATATGTATCTATAATTTCATTGTGAAAAAGAAATTAAAAATAATAATTAACTTCCAAAAAGCAAGCAGTAAATAAACAGTAACTAAGATAGTAAGTTAAGATTTTCATTATCTTTGTTAGCTATCGAAATAAAAAATGATGGAACAAATTCTATTCAGAATAACACTCTATATTAAAAGCACAGAGCGACATTTATTTAATTTAGTAACATTTCCTTTATATTTTATTTGTTTCGTCCATTTCCTTTTAATCCCTATTCTTTTGAAAGAACCCATGAAGCAGTCACAAAATAAAACCTCCTTTGCAACTATCTTTAAAAAATATAAAGAAAGTGATTGTATTAATTTAATAAGTTGTAGCTGCTTCCATTTCATTACCATGATATATTTGAAGGTTAAACACACCAAGGTCACACACGGAAAGAAAACACGTAGGAAGATGTGTCCAAAAATAGCATCGTTTTGATTAAATGTTTCGGGTATTCCATATCGATATCGCACGCAACTGAGGTATGTTTTATTTCTGTCTTCGATACATTTTCGTTCACCTTTGATACTATTTTTCTAAAAGATCGTTATCTATCATTTGTGACTTGCTGACACTACGTTGTCATCGATCCGCTAAACTATTTTCTGGTAGAGCTCGATTTGATTTAAGTGCAATAGTTTAATAAAATATCATCACACTATGGATTTTTTGTAAATATAGATTTCTTTGGGGAATGGTGAGATTTAAAATTGATTGGCATTATTGCAAAACGATTTATATGTTTTGAAAAATACGTAATATTTAAACATTTATTAAAATGTTTTGTTTCAAATAAGGTTAATTCATGCTCTATTCATAATTTATGCTCCATGCCAGATGAATTTTAAGAGCTTGTTGACCACTCTACAAAGAGTACTACTTCGATAAGTGAGCAGTGGTTTCTTAGCATCATAAAAATTCGAAACGAACGTCACTTTGGAGGTTCCCATCCTCTTCTTCGAGCGCATTTGAGGAATTTTTCGGCCTACTGATTTTTCTTGCATGTTCACGGGATCCTTCAATTTGCTTTGCATGTTGGTCTTTAAACTAAAGTTCCTTCATTCAGAAGTCTTAAGTAAAAAGGCCTTGAAGATAATGCGTTGGTTTCTGAGGTATCTAACTAAATTAGCAATGCTCAACAAAACATTCAATATCTGTGTCGGAGGGACAGAGGAAGCAGTGGTGAAAGGTGAGAACCCCACTACTTTGAGAGAAGGAGATGTTCATTCAAGGTTGTAGTCGCATGACTTTAAACATTCATTCCATCATCAAATCATTCCCAAAGATTTCATAGCACCTGTTTACGAACTTGTCTAGGCACTTACAGCAATTGTTCATTCAATTCAAGGTTGCAGTGGCACGACTTCACCCATATCATTCAGAAAGATTTCACAGTACCTGCTTATGAACTTGCCTAGGAACTTACAGCAAATATTCATTCAAGGTTTCAATGGCCGACTTTACCTACATCATTCCCAAAGATTTCACAGTACCTGTTTACGAACTTGTCTCGGCACTTACAGCAATTGTTCATTCAAGGTTTTAATGGCACGACTTTACCCCATTCTCAAAGATTTCACAGCACCTGAGCCCATACTTGTCTAGACACTTACAGCAAATATTCATTCAAGGTTTTAATGCACGACTTTACCCACATCATTCCCAAAGATTTCACAGCACCTGTGCCCATACTTGTCTGGGTACCAACATCAACTATGTACGTTATACATCAACTAGGTACCTACAGCAACTTGTCTAAGTAGCTACAGCAACTAGGTACCTACAAATAACTATGTACAATAAATGTGAATGTACTTGCTTAAGGACCTACAACAACTGTATACGCACTTGACTAAGCACAAAGAATACCTAGTAGAAGTTATAATAAAAAAACCAATGCTTGAACTACCATAACATCTTTCACGATCTTTACTTAAAATTCATTCATAAACTTTCAAAAATAATCAATTTATTTTTAACCATTTTTACAATTTCCATTTGAAATGGAAATTCAATAAAATATGGTTATAGTTATACAGTATTTTACAAAATAATAAGAAAAACAAATAAAATAAATAAAAAATTGAAAAGAAAAGTTTTTTAATTGATGCAAATGCAGAATGTTATTCATATCTTTAAATATAACAACGTAAGTTTACTGATATTAAATTTTAAAACTGAACAATTGTAAATGCATATAAGAAATATATTTTAAAAATCTAATTACATGATTAAATTTAATGATTTAGAAAAGAATGTCTCGAAATTGTAAAATCATACTATAATAAGCATAACCACCTTTAATTATTTAATTTAATTTCGCAATTCTAAAATTCCGATTGAAATGCTAGTTGATCTGATATGTTTTATAATAGCTGCGACTTGAAATTAAATTATTAGCGAAGAAAATAAAAAAAATTTAATCCATCTCAGTGTTTTACTTTTTAACAAGCATGCTACTTTGAAATGTCAAAATTATTGATAACCTTGTAAATTAAATTGGGAAATATAAATTCAATACTTTTTAAACTAATTTTACATATTCCTTTACTAGAAAAGAAAATTCATTATTTCTCAAACATCTTTTTTTTTTCTTTCTCATTACTTCAAATCAATCAGAAATATCAAATATCAAATCTCCAATATTTTAATTTAAAATATAAATTACAGGAAACAATTCGTGATAGGTTTTTTCCCAAGTTATTATGTGATATGTGGAGATTAAATAAGTTTTCTGAACTATTTCGTTACGGTGTTCCGTGGTACAAAATTAAAAGTATTAAATTTAGAATAAAAGTGATGTAATAGTTAATTCTTTGGAAGCAATTTCGTTATGCAAAGATATGCGAGAAATGTTATATCTGCGATTCCAATTGAAATAAAAGTATTAATTCATATAATCAATGTTATATGAATAAAAAAGTTCTTCATTTCATTAATTTAAAATTAGATTTAGCAGAATTTTGTTTCTAGATTGTCATGTTGTTAAGTACAGGTTTTCGTCTAACATTATAATATAAACCCATTGGTAACTACACTCATGTCCATAAATTAAGGATAATTCAGAATCACACAGAAATTGAACTCTAAAATAAAAATTTCACCTGTTGAATTATCACACACATCTTGAAGAAGAATATGCAAATTACAGGAAACCACCAGATGGCGCGGATAGTCCGTCACAATCACGAGAGAGTAAGAGATGGGTATATAAGGAACGGTGGCAAAGAAGTAAAATTGTTCACAAGCGCTTTAAAAGCCTTTCAGTGCAATAACCGCATAGTTATGGCACAAAGGAAGCATTTGGATGATTTTTTACGTGGTAGAATTATCGGACGACTGGAATGTGGACGTACCCAGCTGGAAGTATCCGAGGAACTTGGAATCGCCCAGAGTGTCATCTCCAGGCTTTGGCAACAATTCCAAGATGATGGTAATGTGAGTAGATGTTACAGCACAGGTCGCTCCCGAGTTACAACACCGAATGAGGACCGGTATTTAGCAGTTACTGCCAAAAGAAACAGACGGAGCACAGCATCAGACCTGTCACGTCAGCTCTCTTCAGCTACCGGTACGACAGTTGTGCACAGAAATTCTTCATTTCATTAATTTAAAATTAGATTTAGCAGGATTTTGTTACTAGATTGTTGGCTTGTTAAGTACAGGTTTTCGTCTAACATTATAATATAAACCCATTGGTAAATAATAAGTAAATGTTATTGATATACCAAATTTTGCATTCTCCTTATATTCTCCTTGTGATGGCAATATAATCAAAGATCCTTATCTAGCGCAAATATATCTTTTTTTTGCTATTCACTGTAATTAATTTGAATAACTGTTAACAGACAGTTTGCTTAGTTTACTTGTTTAGTTAACTATTACTTAATCAATCACTTGATTAGTTTACAATTATAATTTGTGCATTTAAAAATAGTATTCATGGAAGTATTTCATGACCTTCGTATTTTTAATAAAGGTATCATATGGAATTACATAAGTTAAAAATATCTAAAATAAAGAAAAAGGGGAAAATATTTTCATAGAAAACTAATTTTTAGAAAGGAGCTGACGGACAAGTTAATACCCATAAATTCTCAAGGTAATCATTGAAATTAATCCTTCTGCCAGTTTAAATATATGGATGTTTTCTCAAACATTGTCTGAAGGAAAATTTATTGGTATTTTAAAAGGAATCTTCGATTTCTGCCAAATTCTAAACGTTATTTTTCAAGCTGTGCTTTGATATTAATACGATGTTAAACTTGGTGTTCAAACTTGTCATCCTTCTTAGAGCCGCTAATCGTTGTGGGATATTTTCTTATTTATTATTTTTTTCAAAGTAATTACAGCATCAAGAATTAGGTTCGCAGCTGTTAACTCTGGAAAATAAATTTGTAATAACTGAGATACAAATCGAACTTATAGTAATATTATCTCGAACATATTCTTATAGATAAAGCTATGCATGCATGCTTACTCAATGACCATATTTAAAAGGATAATTGAAGATA
>BPLQ01000347.1:0-173686 GCA_021605075.1 Caerostris darwini
ACTGTAAAAGATAATATACAGTATGTTTCTGAAATTATATTATGTAAAGAGGATAATATAATGATTAGTGAATTATTTAGCACATCTGAAGCTAAATCTTTCAAGAATTGGTTAAAAATTTCTCACTAAAAGACATCCATTCTGTTTATTCCAATATCACGCAATATCATCATAAATTTTCGAAATATACATATAATTTAATTTATACATGTCAGTTATACTCATTGTGATAATTAAAAAAACATTGATTAGAATATAGAATTCTTAAGATATATTACTGACTCAAAAGATTAATATTAATTGTTTTATTAAAAATTAAAAACAATTTTTTTAATTTCGCACTAAAAGAATTTTGAGTAGTTCATTTAATGTTATATTTTAATTTATACAGTATATTTGTTATACAGTATATACAATGTTATATTTGCTATAACATTTGTGACATAGATAGAAACAATTATGATACAGAGGTTTATTGAAAATGATATTTAATACGTTTTTGAAATTATATTATGCAAAAGATAATCATTGGTGATTTATTTAATCTAACTGAAGCTAAATTTTTTAGAAATGGGTTACAAATTTCTCACTAAAAGACTAAAGTTCATTTAATGTTATATTTTACATTATATGGTACTAGGGATTGCAATACCGGGATACCGAATACCGGTATTTTGAGCCATTTGTACAATTTTGTAATACCGGTATTCACAAGTTTAAAAACCGTTTTTTCGGTATCCACTAGAAATTTAGAATTCTTATCTGTGAATGAATTTTTATCTGTAAAATTCTTATTCTTATCTATGAATTCTTATTTAGAATTCTTATCTGAAAAATAGAAATTCATATCTGTGAAAACAAGGTTGTGGTTGTGAAGAAAGTGTGTAATATTTCGATATTTTTTAAATTGGTGAGTTTGTTATCGTTATTTGCATATCATACTTTAGACTTCAGATTTATTATATATTTATATATTCATAAGTAATACCCTTTAATAATGAATAAGAATAACTTTAAAGAACGTAAAAAAACAGTTGATAATACTTCGGTTTGGTTCCATTATTTATATGAGGAAAAGAATATGGTGGCACAATGTAAAAAATGCTCAAGAGTTATTGAAGTACAAGCGGACTCCATACACATTTAAAAACGAAACATGATACAAATTTGTTAAAGAGGAAAAATCGCTTTGCGATGAAGGTACAAACTTAAGCACAGTTTCTAAGCCCAAGCCCTCAGGGATTTTAGATTATTTAAAAAAAAAAAAAAGATAATTTGGATGAAATTATAAGTAAAATGACAGCATTAGATGGTTTGCCATGTCGAGATGAGAAAGAGCGTTTTCGACAGCTGGTAAATTTTGCACATAATTACGTTCCAGGCTTAATGATAGTACAATTGATGCATAACGTTTTTTTTTTAATATCACATTTCTAAAATTTTTAATAGTACCACAGACTGAATAGTGATATTTACACTTTTTTGTGATTTAAATAAATAAGATGTTCCTTTACTTCTTTGTGATCTTTATATACTGTTATAATTTATAAATTACAAATTTTTTTGTGATATTTACATTCTCTAATAAGACTGGCAAATAAAAAAAACACCTGTGTTTTCTGTCTTTTTCTAAAATTTCTACTACCGGTATTAAAACCGGTATCCCGGTATGAAGATCTAAAAAATACCGAATACCGGTATTGAACTTTTGGTCCGATATTGCAATCCCTGTATGGTACATTTAATGTTATATTTGCTATTGTTTTTATGACATTGATAGAAACAGTTATAATTTCGAGGTTTTATTGAAAATGTAAAAGATAATTTAAAAAATAAATCGAAGATAATCTAAGATAATTCAAAGATAAAGCAAGTTTTTGAAATTATATTATGTAAAAGATAATATACAGCAAGTTTCTGAAATTATATTTTGTAAAAGACAATAATTAGCTATTTATTTAGTACATTTAAAGCTGAATTTTTCAGGAATTGGTTAAAAACTTCTCACAAAAGGAAAATAAATTTTTGAAAACTAATTTAAACACGTCACGTATTTATTGTGATAATTAAAAACTTTGATTAGAATATCGACTTCTTCCGACATATTACTGACATCAAAAGATTAAAATTAATCGTTTTTATCATGAGTTTAAACGATTGAAAGTATATATCGATTGAATGCTGAGGGAAAAGAATTATTATCGGAAAACTTCATTCACATAAGAGGCATTGTCGTTTATTGAATACTGGAATTGACAAAAGAAGAGATGTGTTATTGAATTTAGCAGTTATATCAGTGGGAATATTGGCAACTTAATTAAATTAATGAAAAGTGAACATTTATGTTAAACTAATACTTTTCAATAATTGATAGTGCAGGATTTCGAAGAAAAATTTGACGCACTTTCACAGCATGATACGTATTTTCGATTTAAACAAGTGCTTTAGCTTTTAAAACTAATCAATAAATGATAGTAAAAATCATAAAATCATAAAATAAAATAAAATAAAATCATAAAATAAAATCAAAAAATAAAATAAAATCATAAAATAAAATCAAAAAATAAAATAAAATCATAAAATAAAATCAAAAAATAAAATAAAATCATAAAATAAAATCAAAAAATGATAATTTAATTCTAGTTTCGACAAATCAGTGGATAAAATGTAGATATAAAGTAATTAATTGTAAAACCTAATAAGTGTATTTCTTCTGTAAAGAGATAAATTGGTTACATTTCAGTTTTGAAACATTGTAGACTATCTGATTGGTATGTTTTTTAAAACACAAAGCCTTATGTCACGTGACTAAAATTTCTATGATAGCTCAATGTTAACACTAAAGAACATATTTTGCCGCCACTAATAATTAACCATCATCATCATAATTGGCACAACAGCCCCATGTTTGGCGAAGGCCGTCTGCCTGCTGGCAGATTTCAAGACAGGAGATGTTTTCCATTTTACAGTCTAGGGTTATCAGCCATACGCCCGACAGTTATATTAGACCAGGGCCTATAGTTTAAAGTGGATTCCGAACCATTACAAATACCTATGGTACCGCCGGGACTCGAACCTGAAATCTGGGGCACAGAGCGCTAATCACTCGGCTATCAGGCCCCGCCAGTAATAACTGTTCCCTAGTAATTGATTTCTTTTAGAAATGAGTAAATAATATTAATAATTATTCAATTCCTTCTATTAGCTCACACTCTCCCTATATATATCTTGTTCGAATTTTCAATCGTTCATAAAATACTTTTTATTCATCCACTCGTGTTCAAATACTTTTTTTTTAACTCTGTAGTAGATGACACTTGATGTTCATACAATTTTTCAAATGTTAATTCAGTAATTAAATTAATTAAATAATTAAATTTTTTTTTAGATTTAAGTTGCGTATATCTACCAATAGAGGGCGCCAGATAAACTTAAAAAATTGTATGAAAACTATTTATAAAGTACTCTCTGCGATAAAGTGAAAAAAAGTAAGAATTGACTTTAAAAAAAAAAAAATTTATATTACTTGTTTACTCATTTAATTTAATTAATAGTTAATTAATAAATAATAAATTTTAATTAATGTTTACCTAGTAAGTGTCATTATACTACAATGGCATAGTTTTTTTAGGAAATTTTTTTTATACATTTAAATTTTAATATTTACGTAAAAATGTTTAAATTTGTAAAGCTCAATTAGTGCGCTATATTGTCATTAGAGAGTTTTTGCATACCGTACGTTAGTTACCGTAGGACGTCCGTTAGCTTTTTCTCCCTAGCGCGCATGCTCATAGAAACTGCGCATGCGCGCTAGGGAGAAAAAGCTAACGGACGTCCTACGGTAACTAACGTACGGTATGCAAAAACTCTCTATTATCTCAGAAATTTTCTCACTGCCTCTACAACAAGAGATACACGATTGGATGACATTGATTGTCTTCTGGCAGATTGGAGACGTATCATTGAAGGACAGAATTGTTTTTGTATCTTTGCATCCCACGATTTTCTGTCAACAGAAAGGTCATAGTTGGCTCAATACCAATATAACAGTTTGTTGTAATAGTTAATTACCAGTTTTAAAAAATTTAATTCATAGTTAATTATTATTTAATAGTTAATTGTTTAAATAGCAAGTAATTTTTAAAAAAGTGGGAATTCAAAGTGATCTGGTCAATTGCGCTTTAGGTTCAGGATTGAAATAGCTTAGTTTGATAAGCTACGGCGGCAGTTGAACGTAAGTCCTCTGTCTATGATGGAAAAGAGTAATGTACTCTATCCGTTAAGATCGGTAGAAAGGCAGGATATAACTCCAGGAGCCAATATTGAGGTTCTGCGTTCCAATTTCAAGTAGTGTAATATGGTTTCAATTTACATCCTTCTCATTCTTCACTCAGTATAGAGCTGAATCGGCGTTACATCTAGTATGAACTCTGGACAACTTTGTATTACACTATTTATATGTACGCTATCTATACTCCATGAGGATAGTGAATTTTTAGGTTGTGCTTTCCAAATTGAACTAGTGCGATATGGTTTCAATTTACATCTTTCTCATTGTTTACCTTGTGTAGCCTGAATCCGCATTATACTTGTCATTATAATGGCAAATGAACACGAGTCAACTTTGTATTTCGCTATCTATAAGAAACAAACTGGCCTAGTGACTAGCTCTCGGTACCACAGGTTTCCGGTTCTTTAGGTTCGAACATGTTTCCCGAGTGTAAAACGCATTATAAATGTGGCCGCTAAAGAATGACCAGTAATGTCGAATATATAATAATAGTTTAGTTTTGTGTTTTGCAAATGTGGTGTAATTGAATAATTGTATAGATTTTAATTTCTTTCTTTATGTCCCATATATTTTTTCTAAGATCGAATATGTCACATAATAAGACCATGATTATATGTTTTTAAGCCATAACTTTTTATGTACTTAATGGTTATCAACGGGTCTGATAACCGAGGTTCGAAGTTCTGGCGCATGGTTCTCCAGCTTTCGGGTTCGAGTCCCGGTGGTTACAGGGATGTAGGTCCAAATCCACTTTACACCATAGGTCCCAGTCTGATATGACTATTACTATTACTACACCCCACCACACCACTGTGCCTAGAGCTAGTTGCCCCTTTACAGTTTTGGAATGATGTGGGTGAGAATCTGATTGGGCTCTGTGACGCTCTACGGCCCCATGAGACAGGGACTTACGGCTTAAACTGGATTCCGAATTACTACATACATCCATGGCACAGCCGGGACTCGAACCCGATACCTGTGGTACCTAAGGCCAGAGAGTTAACCACTCGGCCACCAGGCCCCTCGTCTAATACGACTGTGAAACGTTGGTCGTAGAGCTGACTACTCTAGCCTGCGAAAAAAAACATCTCCCGTTTGTGAATCTGCTAGTAGGCAGACGGCCATGGACTGTAATACCAATCATGGACTGTAGTGCCAAGAAATTAATTAACAAATGTCCAATCGATGCCAAAAACATCACTTAACTTGAGGATTTTAATTAAGGTGTCTAATTAGTTTCGTTGTAATACGATACTTTGCATTTTAAAATTTATTCTCATGCCAATTTTCAGAGAATTGTCTTTCCTAAAAAAAACTAGAGCTAAAAGCGTTATTCCCAACAAATCAACATGGAAAATAATTTCGACTCTAAACCTTAACAAATAACACTAATTGATTAAAATAATATGATTATATACATGATGACAAAATCATTTCGAGACGATATTCATAAATTTTCATTCAACGGTAGGATTATTAATTTACCTTCCCAAAATTTAATTCAGTGGATTTATTTTTTTCTCAAGAGATGCTGAGGCATTCAGTCAGACTTCACTCTGGTATTCATGGGGAGCCTTTCGACACATTGATGAGCCTGTAGGAATGGAAAAGCGATCAAACCGGCGGTGAATTTGAATACCAAATCAGTGACAACCTGTTAGGGCCGTGGTGGTAGAGCTCATTTGCATGGCATAACGGGAGATTGCAATGGATTAGACGGAAATTCCTTTGCAATCGAAAAGTGATGCATATTAAGTACGAGCTGAAAGGGAACATCGAAATGTAAATTGCTCAATCTTAATAATTGAAGGAATTTTTTACCTATATTTAGGAGAGAAAATATTATATACGATCTTTTCAAAATCTAAAATACATCTTTCCCTTTAATATAATATTTTCGTAAAGTCAACCTAATCCCATTAACTTCAGGTTAAAGTTATATAAGCAGTGACAGTTTATCTTTATGAGTGCACATTTCTTCTTCATTGGCGCGACAGCTTCATGGTGGACCAAGGTTGTTGCCTACTAGCAGATTTCGAGACAGAAGTTGTTTAGTTCTTATAGCGTATGGTTTTCGGATCTATGCCAAACGTTCTACAGTCAAATTAGACAGGGACCTCCGGTTTAAGGCTTCAGGTTTGAATCCTGGCGATGGCATAATGTACTAAGTCCCTAAATCTAAGTAATACTACTATACCCCTACCCCGTAAAAAGAGTCCATCCCCTTTCCCAAAAATCTGTCAGTAAGCAGACCCCATTGGCCCACCAAGGGGCTGTTACGTCAATGAAGAAAGGAAAGGCAACCTGTTCCAAATGTTTAAAGGACCTAATGGTCGAGTGACCTGGCATGGAGCTCTATGTTCCATGTTTCGGGTTCAAAACCCTGCGGTGCATGGATATTTGTAGTTGTTCAGAATCCACTTCAAACCATAGTTCCCGATCTTATATGACTGTTGCGCTTAGGGCTGACAACTTTACCCCATATAAAGAAAACATATCCTGTCTCGAAGTCTACCAGTAGGCCCATAGGGCTGTCACGCCAATGGAATAATAGAAGAAGATCAATATGAACTCCAAAAAAAGGATTATCACCTTGCTCAGTTAATGTGGTAATGATTAAATATCCTGTATTAATAAGATTTGCAAAAACAGTTATTGGCATTTAGACTAAATTTTAAGACATAATATTTCCATTAAAAGACTGAAGTTATAATTGATTTAATTTTTGTACCATATGTTTTAAGGGCCAATTATATTTATGAAAGTTAATTTAATTACTTGGGGACTGATGGCCATAAACTAGCACTCTGGTGCTCACTGCCATGGATGATTGCTGTGGTTTGGAATCCACTTTAAACCGTAGGTCCCAATCGAATATGTCTGTAGAGCTTTGGCGTAAGGCAAACCACCGCACCCCATAAAAAATAAAGCATCTCTTGTTTCGAAATCTGCCAATAGGTAGATGGCCGTGGACCACCATGGGGCTGTTGCGCTAATGGTGATAATGATGATGATGATGATGCTGAATTTAATAACTTAACATTGTGTATTCAAGTTCCATAGACACAACAAGAGATAAAATATGTTTCAAATTATCGTATGACATTTTGAAATTCGTAATTTATTACAGTTTTTTTTTCTCATTTGTTTTGCTGTGTTCTTTCAGATATCTTAACAATTTTTATTCTACATTTTGAATTAAAATGGCGTGTCAAACTTTCATTCGTTGAAATAGTGTATTCCCTAAAGAAATTAAACTTTCCAATAATTAACTCTAACTTAAGATAATTTTTTTAAAAAAAATAGCTCAATTATTAATCAAATTTCATTATATGGTGATATATAATTAAGGGACGGTGCTTAATTAAATTACATGGTTTTATGGGTTATTTAAGCTATTTTAATTATGTTGAACCACTTTCAGCAACCAGCTGTTTTTCTAAATAATGTCTTGTATTTAGTTAACTTTGAGTCACATAATATTATTAAATTTTTAATGAAAATACATTTACTGTTGATCATAATTGGGTATTATACCAAATCATATAAAAGTTATATAATTATCGTTGGTAATGAATTTATAATTATTTAATTTAACGATATAAATCTTAAAATTATTGTGATCATTAACGTATAAATTGGAGAAGAAACAACTTAACTTTCCAATAATAAGAACTGTATTCTAATAAGAACATTTAAACGTTAGTGAAAAGTGAAGAAATATAAAATATTAATTAAAATAATTGAAGATTAAATAAAAGAAGTTGCGAAAAGGACAATTGCTCAATTTTGCAATTATTTAAATTATCGGTATAACGTGTTTAAATTTCATATGCAAATAACATTCTTAATTTCTGTTAAGAACAAATTTTAAGAACCTTTTTTTTAAAATTTTTTTTTGTATTTTTTTTTTAAATAGCTCGATTATTATTCAGAATTTCAAATATAAAAAAATTAAAATCATAATAATTCGAATAATTAATTATATACCAACATTTTAATTAACATTACGAAAATTTCGAAAATTTTTAATTAAAATGGTGATATATAATTAAGGGTTGGTACTAAATTAATTACATAGTTTTAGGAGTTGGTTAAGTGATTTTAATCATATTTTATAATAAACCACTTTTTGCAACCAACTCTTTTTCTAAATAGTGTGCTGTATTTAATTAACATTTATTCACGTATTATTATAAAATTTTCAATGAAAATACATTCACTGTTGATCATAATTGGTTATTGTATGAAATCATATAAAAATTATGTAATTACTGTTTTTAATATATTTATACTTATTTAATTTAGCGATATAAGTCTTAAAATTATTGTAATAAATTGGCGAAGAAACATTTTAATTATTAATAAAGACAATTACGCATTAGTGAAAAATGAAGTAATAAAAGATAGATTAAAAAGAGTAAAGATTAAATGAACGAACTTGAGAAAAGGAATTAATTTTTCTTTCTAGCAACATAAACCTTCTAATACATTAAAACGTTCTTTTGTATACAGTTAACATCTATTCACATGATAATATTAAATTTCAATGGAAATATATTGTTGATCATAATTGAGTATTATACCAAATCATGTAAGAGTTATACAATTACTGTTGCTTATTAATTTATAATTATTTAATTCAATGATATAAGTTTTAAAACTTTTGTAATGTTTAACGTTTAAATTGGTAAAGAAACATTTTAACTATTAATAAAATCATTTAAGCAATAGTGAAAACTAAAGAAATAAAATATGAATTAAAATGATTAAAGATTAAATAAAAACAGTTGCGAAAAGGACTTCCTTTTTCCTTTTGGCAATATAAACCAGCTATTATATAAAAAAATTTTGATAAAATTTTCATTATTATAATCATTTAAATTATGTGTGTAATGTATTTAAATTTCTTACGAAAATAATAGTTTCTAAAATGATATAGCAAATAAAAATTGTAATTGCTCATTTACTAAAACGGGTCTGCATTGATGTGCCTATAATCCATTTCTGTAATAGTGGTATAAAAAATAAACTACTCTCAGTTCTAATGACTAGTTTAATTATTAAAAGACTATTTAGATATGAGCCGTCCCTATATATAAAGATATTGATAACAGCCCTTTCCGTAAGTTTAATGAGATAATCTTTTATGTTTCCATAAAGCCAGCAATATTCAAAAAAAAGTCTTCAATATTTACTGACTTCTTGTTGTCTTCATGAATGTTTAACCAATGATGTTCCTACAAAGTATTAATGTCCACATTTAGTGATGACAATAGCTCTTTGCACAGCACGTTTCCTGCATCATTAATAACAAAGCAGATTCAGCATTAATGACCTGGAAACTTATTCCGTAGCTGTAAATAATTACTCCTCACATTAGCTCAGGAGACATTAAATCACCCAATGGTCTGAAAGGGTGAGTGTTAATATCTTCATCATATGCATACTACTTCGTCTTCTAAGGTGTTAAAGAGTCACCATCTTTAATGGCTGTAGAAATGTTTAAAAAAGAGATCCACAATCTTTCTTTAAAGAAAAATAAACGATCCTTCTTTTTAGAATATTTTTTAAACAATTATTTCTCTACTTGAAGATTTTTAGAACAAAAGTTTAACGACCGAGGTGTTAGGAACTTAATTAAGATGCAAATTAAAACTTTTCAAATCTCCAATGAAATAGATCGTAACCAGAACTGTGAACAAAGAAAGACAAAGAACGATGTTGTAAGGAAACACAAAACCGTTCCAGTGTTCTTAAAGCAGTTAAGTTTGAGACACTGCGAAAAGATATTAAAAGTGGTTCTTGAATACCATAAAGTTGGAAAATTTCTAAATTTCTGTTAAGAGCAAATTTTAAGAACCTCTTATTTTATTTTATGATATGAAATGCTTAGAAGAATATAAAGAAAAATTATGTTCCCGAATTTCATGTTATATCTTTTTGGGTCCGTACTGATTTTTAAACAACTAATTTTTACCATCGAGATAATTATAAACTATAAATTTATATTTCATGAGAAGCTGATTCGTTTAAAACAAAAAAACGAACATAATCAGATTATTTTTTTACAAAGTCCTTAATTATTGAACGATTATTATATCCTTCTTATTATTATATTCAAATTATACGAGTTTTATTATATGCTTATTAGTATTATATATGTGATTATTATATTCATTATTCTATTATTAAATTCTTTACAAACAAATTGTTATTAAAACTTACGAACAAAATATTTGATGTTCCTTTACAATGATATTTATGATTTCAATTATCTTCGAAACAGTATATATAATTTTGTCAAAATTATAATGACGCAATATACAACAAACTGAAGTTAAATTGGCATAATCTATTACATTGTACTAAAGGTTTAATACATTTGAGAAAAAAAATAGTATAAATCGTTTTCATCAAATTAATGACCGAAATTCAAAAATTAAAAACATTAAGGGTCTATTAACATTATTAATTATTAAATGACTATTTAGCAATGAGCAATCCTTGCACATAAAGATATTGACAACAACTCTTTCCATAAAGTTCATGCGATATTCTTTTATACTTCCATAAAGACAGCACTATTGTAAAGAAGTCTTCAATATTGACTGACTTCTTGCTGTCTTCGTGAATGTTTAATACTCTGTAGGAACATCATTGGTAATGGGCACCTTTAGTGATGACGATAGCTTTTTGTATGGCGCGTTTCCTGCCTCATTCATTACAAAGCAGATTCAGCATTAATGGCCTGGGAACTTATTCCGTAGCTTTAAATAATTACTCCTCACATTAGCGCTCACGTGACATTAAACCTGAGTGACCTTATGAGTGCTAATATCCCAATCACATGCATGATTCGCCTTCTAAGATGGCGTTAAAGAGTCGCCATCTTTAATAGCTGTAGAAATATTTAAAAAAAGAGATGTGCAATCTTTTTTCAAAGAAAAAAAAAAGATCCATCCCTTTAGAATATCTTTTGAACAATTACTTCTCTACTGGAGGATTTTTAGAATAAAAGTAATTAAAATAAATTTAATTAAAATACAAATTAAAGCTTTTCAAATCTCCGATGAAATAGATCGTAACCTGAACTAGGAACAAAGAAAGACAAAGAACGATGTTGTAAGGAAATAGAAAACCGTTCTATCGTTCTTAAAGCTGTTACGTTTGAGATACTGCTTACGAGAAAAGATATTAAAAGTGGTGTTTTAATACCATACATTTGGAAAAATTCTCAATTTCTGTTAAGAATTTTAAGAATATTTTTTTTTATTTATGTCATTGTTTGGATATAGCAGTTGCGAAAAGGTCTAAATTTTTTCTTCTAACAACATAAGTCATCTAATACATTTTTTTTTTTTTTTTTTTTTTTTTTTTACAAATTGTTCATTATCATAAACATTTAAATGATGTGTATAATGTGTTTCAATTTCGTATGAAAATAACAGTTTCTCAAATGATATGTCATTAAAATATATATGTTATAAAAATTGTAAATACTCCTTTGCTGAAAAAGATCTGCATTGAAGTGTCTATAATCTATTTCTGGGGCCTGATGGCTAGCTCTCTGGCACTTGGTAGCCATTCGGCTACCAGGGTATCGGGTTCCCCGCTGTGCTATGGATGTTTGTAGTGGTTCGGGATCCACTTTAAGCCGTAGGTCCCGGTCCTAATAGGATCGTAGAGCGTTGTGGAGGTAAGGTTACTCGCATCAGTAGCCTATCTTCAAGCTACACGTGTCCCATGGGTAATGCTAAATGAGTAACAACGGTGCAGCTCTTGCTTATGGCATAAGGATTAACTGTCTGTATTGCCAGCAGCATTAGAACAACAACATAATCCATTTCTGTAATAGTGGTTTAATTATTCAACTACCCTCGGCTCTAATTACTACTTTAATTATTAAACGACTATTTAGCAAAGAGCCATCCTTGTACATAAATATATTGATAACAACTCTCTCCAAAGGTTAATGAGATATTCTTTTATGCTTCCACTTCCATAAAGCCAGCAGTATTCAAAAGAAGCCTTCAATATTTACTGACTTCTTGCTGTATTTATAAATGTTTAATATTCTGTAGGAAGATCATTGGTAATGCCCACATTTAGTGATGACGACAGCTCTTTGTATAGCACGTTTCCTGCATCATCAATAACAAAGCAGATTCAGCATTAATGGTCTGGGAACTTATGCAGTAGCTATAAGTAATGATTCCTCACATTAGCGCTCAGGTGACATTAAACCACCCAATGGTCTCAAAAGGTGAGTGTTAATATCCAATCACATGCATGCTTCCCCTTCTAAGAGGACGTTAAAGAGACGACATCTTTAATGGCATTTCGCATGCTGTGGAAATGTTCAAAAAAGAGATCTGCAATCTTATATAACATATAAATTTGTAAAGAAACATAATAACTATTAATAAAGACATTTACGCATTAGTGAAAAATGAAGAAATAACATATAAATGAAAATGATTAAAGATTAAATTAAAGCAATCACGAAAAAAACATAAACCATCTAATACATTAACATTTTTATTACAAATTGTTCATTATGACAATTATTTTAAATAATGTGTATAATGTGTTTAAATTTCGTAAGCGAATAACAGTTTATCAAATGATATGCCAAACAGAAGTCTTCAATATTTACTGACCTCTTGCTGTCTTCATAAAAGTTTAATACTCTGTAGGTACATCATTGGTAATGTCCACATTTAGTGATGACGATAGCCCTTTGTACAGCGCGTTTCCTGCATCATTAATAACAAAGCAGAATCAGCATTAATGACCCGGGAACTTATTCCGTAGCTGTAAATAATTAATCCTAACATTAGCTCAAGTGACATTAAAGCACCCAATGGTCTGAAACGGTGAATGTTAATATCCCAATCACATGCATGCGTCGTTTTCTAAGATGAAGTTAAAGAGTCGCCATCTTTAATGGCTGCAAAAATGTTCAAAAAAAGATATCTGCAATCTTTCTTTGAAGGAAAAATAAAAGATCCATCCTTTTAGAATATCTTTTAAGCAATTATTTCTCTACTAGAGGATTTTTAGAATAAAAGTTTAACGACCTAGGTGTTAGGAAGTTAGTTAAAATGCAAATTAAAGCTTTTCAAATCTCCGATGAAATAGATCGTAACCAGAACTACGAACAAAGAAAGACAAAGAACGATGTTGTAAGGAAATACAAAACCGTTCCAGTGTTCTTAAAGCAGTTAAGTTTGAGATACTGTTTACAATGAAAGATATTAAAAGTGGGGCTTTAATACCATAAAGTTGGAAAAATCTTCATTCCTGTTGAGAACACATTTTAAGAACCTTTTTTTCATTTATGTCATTGTTTGGATATAATATGAGATGTTTTAGTAAAGAAAAATTATTTTTGTTCCCAAATTTCGAGTTATCTGTTTTAAGTTCTTAATGATTTTTAGACAATTAATTTTCAGCATCTAGAAAATTATAAATCAGAATTTTATATATTTCTTGAGAAGTTTATTCCTTTAAAACAAAAACGAAAGATACAGACAGATTATTGATCTGCAAATTCCATTGTTATTCAGACGATTATTATATGCATTAAAACGCATTATTTACACAAAAAATATTATTAATAAATTTAAATGCTGTTGTTAAGAAATGCTATTATGTTAATGTTTTGGTGTGTATATAATCCATTTCTGTAATAGCGGTTTAATAATTAAACTACTCTCAGTTCTAACGGCTAGTTTAATTATTAAAAGAATATTTGGATGTGAGACATCCCTATATATATAAAGATATTGATAACATACCTTTCCATAAGGTTAATGACATAATCTTTTATGCTTCCATAAAGACAACAATATTCAAAAGAAGTCTTCAATATTTACTTACTTCTTGTTGTCTTCATGAATGTTTAACCAATGATGTTCCTACAAAGTATTAATGTCCACATTTAGTGATGACGATAGCTTTTTGTATAGCGCGTTAATAACAAAGCAGATTCATCCTTACTGGCATGGGAACTTATTCCGTTGCTTTAAATCATTACTCCTCACATTAGCTCAGGGGACATTAAACCACCCAATGGTCTGAAAAGGTGAGTGTTAATATCTCAGTCACATGCATACTAATTCGTCTTCTAAGGTGTTAAAGAGTCACCATCTTTAATGGCTGTAGAAATGTTTAAAAAAGGGAACCACAATCTTTCTTTAAAGAAAAAAAGATCTATCCTTTTAGAGTATCTTTTAAACAATTATTTCTCTACTAGAGGATTTTTAGAATAAAAGTTTAACGACCGAGGTGTTAGGAAGTTAATTAAAATGCAAATTAAAGGTTTACAAATCTCCAATGAAATAGATCGTAACCAGAACTAGGAACAAAAAACGACAAAGAACGATGTTGTAAGAAAATACAAAACCGTTCTAGCGTTCTTAGAACATTAAATTTGAGATAGTGTTTGCGCGAAAAGATATTAAATGTGGTGCTTTAATAGCATAAAAGTTGGAAACATTCTTCATTTCTGTTAAGAACAAATTTTAATAATCTTCTTTTTACATTAAACAAAAGAACATTTTTTTAATTTTTTTTTATTGTTTGCATATAATATGAAATGTTTTAGTAAAGAAGTATCATGTTTTATGTTCACAAATTTCATTTTAACTCTTCTATATTCTTACTGATTTTTAAACAATTAATTTTCAGTATCAAGGAAATTATAAATCGATAATTTGATATTTCTCGAGAAGTGTATTCCTTCAAAACAGAACGAACGTGGTCAGATTATTTGTCTACAAAGTTTTTTATGATTCAAAACATTATTATATGCGTTAAAAGACATTCTTCGCAAACAAAACTGTTATTAAGAAATTTAAATGATCTGGTCAATGTATGTTATGTATGTGGTGAATGTTAATGTATTGGTGTGTCTATAATCCATTTTGTAATAATAATTTAACTACCAGCAGTTCTAGTGGCTAATTTAATAATTAAGCAACTATTTAGATAAAGAGCAATCCTTCTGTATGAAGATATTGACAACAGCTCTTTTCATAATATTAATGAGATATTATTTTATGCTTCCTTAAAGCTAGCACTATTCAAAAGAAGTCTTCAATATTTACTGACTTCGTGCTGTCTTCATCAATGTTTAATACTCTGTAGGAACATCATTGGTATTGTCCACATTTAGTAACGACGATGGCTATTTGTGTAGCGCGTTTCCTGCATCATTAATAACAAAGCAGATTCAGCATTAATGACCCGCGAACTTATTCGGTAGCTGTAATTAATGACTCTTCACATTAGCTCAGGTGACATTAAACCACCCAATGGTCTGTAAAGATGATTTCTAATATCCGAATCACATGCATGATTCGCCTTCTAAGATGGCGTTGAAGAGTCGCCATCTTTAATGGCTGAAGAAATGTTTTAAAAAAGAGATCCTCAATCTTTCCTGGAAGAAAAATAAAAGATCCATCCTTTTAGAATATCTTTTAAACAATTACTTCTCCACAAGAGGATTTTTAGAATAAAAGTTTAACGACCGACGTGTTAGAAGGTTAATTAAAATGCAAATTAAATTCTTTTCAAATCTCCAATCCAATAAATCGTAACCAGCATAGGGAACAAAGAAAGACAAAGTACGATGTTGTAACGAAATACAAAACCGTTCTAGCGTTCTTAAAGCAGTTAAGCTTGAGACACTGCTTTCGCTAAAAGATATTAAAAGTGGCGCTTTAACACCAAAAAGTTTCATTTTTGTTAAGACCAAATTTTAACAACCTTTCCTTTTATTTTTGTTATTGTTTGGATATAATATGAAATGTTTAGAAGAATATAAAGAAGAATTTTGTTCACGAATTTCATGTTATTTCTTTTATTTTCGTACTAAGTTTTAAAGAATTAATTTTTACCATCGAGAAAATTATAAATTATAAATTTATATTTCATGAGAAACGTATTCGTTTAACAAAAAATGCACATAGTCATATTATTTGTCTACCAAGTCCTTTATTATTGAAACGATTATTATATGATCATTATTATTATTATATTAATATTATACAATTATTATCATATATGTATTAATGTTGTAAATGTTATTATATTCATTATTGTTCATTATTCTATTGTTAAATTCTTTACAAAATTTTGTTGTTAAAACTTACGAGCAAAGATTTAATGTTTCTTTACAATGATATTTATGATTTCAATTATCTTCGAATAAGTATATATAATTTTATCAAACTTATATTGCTATAATCTACAAGAAACTAAAGTTAAATCGGCATAATCTACAACAAACTAAAGTAAGAATGACATAATCTACTACATTAAATTACAGTTTCAAGACATTTGGGGAAATATAGTATCGACAAATCGTTTTCATAAAAATAATTACAGAAATTTAAAGTTAAAAAAATTCAGGATATATTAAAATTACTATTTATTAAATGCTATTTAGCAACAAGTAATCGTTGTGTATAAAGATAGTGTTAACAGGCCTTTCCATAAGTTTAATGAGGTATTCTTTTATGCTTCCATAAAGCCAGCCATATTCAAAAGAAGTGTTCACTATTACTGACTATTATATTAATTTACTGACTTCTTGTTGTGTCCATCAACGCTTAACACTCTGTAGGAACATCATTGGTAATGGCTGTAGAAATGTTGAAAAAAAGAGATCTGCAATCTTTCCTGGAAGAAAAATAAAAGATCCATCCTTTTAGAATGTCTTTTAAACAATTATTTCTCTGCTAGTGGATTTTTATAATAAAGGTTTAACGACCGTGCTGTTAAGAAAGTTAGTTAAAATGCGAATTAAAGCCTTTTCAAATCACCAATGAAATAGATCGTAACCAGAACTAGGTACAAAGAAAGACAAAGAACGATGTTGTAAGGAAACACAAAACCGTTCTAGTTCTTAAAGCAGTAAAGATTGAGATACTGTTTACGCGAAAAGATATTAAAAGATGTGCTTTAATACCATAAAGTTGTAAAAATTCTTCATTTCTGTTAAGAACAAATTTTAAGAACCTTTTCCTTTTATTTATGTTATTTTTTGGATGTAATATGAAAGGTTTAAGTAAAAAAGAATTATGTTCACAAGTTTCATGTTATCTGTTTTATATTCTTACTGATTTTTAAACAATAAATTTTCAGCATTGTGAACGGTTTTTATTATATGCCTATTAATAATAGATATGTTATTATTAAATTCATTGTTATATTATTATATTCTTTACAAAAAATGGTTATTAAAACTTACGAACAAAATATTTGAATTTTTTTTACCGTGATATTTATGATTCCATTTATCTTCAATTAAGTATATATAATTTTATCAAAATTATAGTGAGATAATCGACAACAAACTGAAATTAATTGACATAACATACTACATTGCATTAAAGTTTTGACACTGCAAAAAAACGTTGATAAAGTCGGACATCGTTGACAAAGTCCTATATTGGTGCATCTATGATCCATTTCTGTAATAGAGGTTTAATAATTAAACTTCTCTCAGTTCTAACGCCTAGTTTAATTATTAAAACACTATTTAGATATGAGCCATCCCTATATATAAAGATATTGATGACAGCCCTTTCCATAAGGTTAATGAGATATTCTTTTATGCTCCCATAAAGACAGCAATACTGAAAAGAAGTCTTCAATATTTACTGACTTCTTGTTGTCTTCATGAATGTTTTAACCAATGATGTTCCTACAAAGTATTAATGTTCACATTTAGTGATGATTGCTCTTTGTATAGCGTGTTTCCTGCATCATTGATAACAAAGCGGATTCAGAATTAATGATCCGGGAACTTATTCCGTAGCTGTAAATAATTACTCCACACATTAGCTCAGATGACATTAAACCACCGTATGACCTGTAAAGGGGATTTCTAATATCCGAATCAAATGCATGATTCGCCATTAAAGATGGCTTTAAAGAGGCGCCATCTTTAATGGCTGCAGAAATGTTCAAAAAAAGAGATCTGCAATCTTTCCTGGAAAGAAAAATATAAGATCCATCCTTTTAGAATATCTTTTAAGCAATTATTCCTCTACTGGAAGATTTTTATAATAAAGGTTTAACGACCGTGGTGTTAAGAAAGTTAGTTAAAATGCAAATTAAAGCTTTTCAAATCTCCAATGAAATAGATCTTAACCAGAACCGTGAACAAAGAAAGGCAAAAGAACGATGTTGTAAGTAAAACAAAACCGTTCTAGTGTTCTTATAACAGTTAAGTTTGAGATACTGTTTACTCGAAAAGATATTAAAAGTGTTGCTTTAATACCATAAAGTTAGAAAAATTCTTCATTTCTGTCAAGAACAAATTCTAAGAATCTTCTTTTATTTTTTATGTTATTGTTTGGATATATTATGAAAGGTTTTAGTAAAGAATAATCATGTTTAATGTTCACAAGTTTCATGTTATCTCTTTTACGTTCTTACTGATTTTTAAAGTACTAATTTTTAGCATCGAGAGAAAATTATAAATGAGAATTTGATATTTCTTGAGTAGTTTATTTTTTAACACTAAAAAAATAGAAGATACAATCAGATTATTTGTCTACAAATTCTTTTGTTATTCAAAAGATTATTATATGCATTAAAAAGCATTTTTTCTAACACATTAAAACTTTTTTTTTGTGAAATTTTTCATTATCAAAATTATTTTAAATCACAATTAAACAATAATGTGTTTCAATTTCGTATGCAAATAACAGTTTTTCAAATGATACTAGAGGTCAAATGAAAATTGTAGATGCTCATTTGTTAAAAAAAATCTGTATTGGTGTGTCTAAAACCCATTTCTATGATAGTGGTTTAATAATTAAACTACCCACAGTTCTAATGGATACTTTTTAGCAATGAGCTAACCCTATATATATAAAGATATTGATAACAGCTCTTTCCATAAGGTTAATGAGATATTCTTTTATGCTTCCATAAAGCGAGCAATATTCAAAAGAAGTGAAATGTTTATTACTCTGTAGGAACACCATTGCCAATGTCCACGTTTAATGATGACGATAGCTCTTTGCATAGCGCGTTTCCTGAATCATTAATAGAGAGTTTTTGCATACCGTATTTTGGACGTCCGTTAGCTTTTTCTCCCTAGCGCGCATGCTCGTAGGAAATTGCGCATGCGTATCTGTAATAATATTTCCTATGAGCATGCGCACTAGGGAGAAAAAGCTAACGGACGTTCATAATACGGTATGCAAAAACTCTCTAATAACACAGAAATTCAGCATTAATGGCCTGGGAACTTATTCAATAGCTTTAAATAATTACTCCTCACATTAGCGCTCAGGTGACATTAAACCACCCAATGGTCTGAAAAGGTGAGTGTTAATATCACTATCGCATGCATGCTTCGTTTTCTAAGATGAGGTTAAAGAGTCGCCATCTTTAATGGCTGTAGAAATGTTTAAAAAAAAGATATCTGCAATCTTTCTTTGAAGAAAAAAGCAAGATTCCTCCTTTTAGAATATCTTTTAAACAATTATTCCTCTACTGGAAGATTTTTAGAATAAAGGTTTAACGACGAGGTGTGAGAAAGTTAATTAAAATGCAAATTAACGCTATTCAAATCTCCGATGAAATAGATCGTAACCAGAACTAGGAACAAAGAAAGACAAAGAACGAAGTTGTAAAGAAATACAAAACCGTTCTAGTGTTCTTAAAGTAGTTAAATTTGAGATGCTGTTTACGCTAAAAGATATTAAAAGTGGTGCGTTAATATCATAAAGATGGAAAGATTTTTCATTTCTGTTAGGAACAAATTTTAAGAACCTTTTCTTTTATTTTTGTTATTGTTTGAATATAAAATGAAATGGTTTTAGTAAAGAAGAATTATGTTTCATGTTTACAAATTTCCTATTATCTCTTTTATGTTCTAACTGAATTTTAAACAATTACTTTTCAGTATCTAGAAAATTATTAATCAGAATTTCGTGATAAATTTATTCCTTTAAAACAAAAACGAAAGATGCAATCATATTATTTATCTACAAATTCCTTTATTATGTAGAAGATTATTATATGCTTCAAAAAAACATTAGTTTAAAAAAAAAAAAGTGTTATTAAAACTTACTGACAACAGCTTTAATTTTTCTTTACTGTGACATTTAAATTATTAGAGAGTTTTTGCATACCATATTTCGGACGTCCGTTAGCTTTTTCTCCCTAGCGCGCATGCTCATAGGAAATTGCGCATGCGTATCTGTAATAATGTTTCCTATGAGCATGCGCGCTAGGGAGAAAAAGCTAACGAACGTCCGAAATATGGTATGCAAAAACTCTCTATTATCTATGAAAAAGTATATAAAATTTTATTAAAATCATACTGACATAATCTATAACAAACTGATACAGTTGCTGATATATTATTATAAACAATGTAATATTTTACACAGATGCAGTTGCAAAGTAAAGCATTAATGTTTTGCAACATTTATTTTTATTTTATTTATTTATTTTTATTTATTTTTTTTGTAGAATGATATGAATAATTCGTTTTTCATAAAAGTTAATTACAGAAATTTAAAAATTTAAAAAAAATTAATTTATTAAAATTATTAATGATATACTTTTACTAATTTCAATAAAAAAATTAACTGCAATTCAAAGGTGTCCTTAATTTAAGTATTAGAGAGTTTTTGCATACCGTACGTTAGTTCGTCCGTTAGCTAAGAACAGATAAGAAAAAGATCAACAGCATAGTAACATAAAATTGAAACATAAAAAAAGAAAATTGTAATCGGTTCTGCCGATATACAGAACAAGACACATAACAGCAATCTTAAAAATAATAGAGAGTTTTTGCATACCGTACGTTAGTTACCGTAGGACGTCCGTTAGTTTTTTCTCCCTAGCGCGCATGCTCATAGGAAACTGAGCATGCGCGCTAGGGAGAAAAAACTAACGGACGTCCTACGGTAACTAACGTACGGGTATGCAAAAACTCTCTATTATATAAATATTATTGTTCTGCTTAAATGTATTTTCATTCCAAGTAGATGATTTAAAATGTCTTATTTCTTTTAACACAATTTTTTAATTCGAGAAAACGATATTTTATTTTTTATTTTTATTCTGAGTTACAAACAATCAAATTCTGAAATTAAAAAATAATTGTTTTTCTGTATAACAGCACAAATTAATTCACAGAATTAATTATGAAAAATATAGTAATAAATATTTGTTATAAACTTTGAAAATTATAAATCATGCACTTTTAATAATGTCAGTAAAAAAAATTAACTGCATTTCAAAAATGTCATGAATTTAAGAATTGTATAAAAATTATTATCCTGCTTAAATGTATTTTCATTTCAAGCAGACGACAAAATCATATTTCTTTTTAACACATCATTTTTATTCTGAGAAAACGATTTTGATTTTTATTCCGAGTTATAAATAAACGAATTCAGTAATTAAAAAAGAATTGTTTTTGCGTTTAGCAGCAGGAATTAATTAACAGAATTAATTAAGCTAAATACTAATTATGAGTATAACATTAAAAACGATACTACAGACGATTTGAAAAAAGATAAGAATTTTTAATAAAATGTGGATTGATAACTTATTTTTATTCTAAGGATTGTATAGCTATGTGTAAATTGATTTTATGGTTATATGTTCAAAAATATTAAAATAAAATAAATATCTGAAATCCGAAACTCTGAACGAATTGTTTTTTGTATAATTACACAAAATAACAACGTGTAATCATAATGAATTCTACATAATACAATTTTCTAACTTATATTCTCACTCAAAAATAGTTTGATATTTTAAGCCGATTTTGCATTTCAAATTTTTTCTTGTTTAGAAATATTGTATATTATAGATATAGATGTAGATTTTTAGTTCTTTAATAAACTTTTCTTTCTTTATTTTCTCTATGATCGTTTTGATTTAATTGTCAATCAATTTCTAATTAAAAAAGATTATCCAAATTTATTTCAATACATTGAATTTAATTATAAAAAAATAGAATAGAGGACATAATTTATGTGAAAATCAAAATTTCATTCTCATAATTATGGAGTTTAATGTTAAACTTGTAAATTACCTGGATTTAGTAAATGTCATTTTTTTTTTTTAATTTAAAATTTTTTTTTATTATATAATCAAATTATTATTTAATATGTCAAATAATAGCAAATAATATGTCAAATATTTTTCGTTCATTTATACACTGAAGTGACAAAAGTCATGGGATAACAATATGCAAATTTTCAGATGGCAGTAGCATCGCGTAGAAGAGGTATAAATGCGCAGTGCTTTCGTAGAGCTTTCATTTCTGTTCAAGTTATTCATGTGAAGAGGTTTCGACGTGATGATGACCGCACGACGGGAATTAACAGACTTTGAACGCGGAATGTTAGTTGGAGCTAGACGCATGGGTCATGGCATTTCGGAAATCGTTAGGGAATTCAACATTCCCAGATCCACTGTGTCAAGAGTGTGCCGAGAGTATGAAATTTCAGGCATAACATCCCACCATGGATAGCGCAGTAGTCGACCGCCTGCACTTAACGACCGAGACAGGCGACGTCTGCAAAAAGTCGTAAATTCTAACAGACAAGCAACACTGCGTCAAATAACCGCAGAAATCAATGTGGGACGTGCAAGGGACTTGTCTGTTAGAACTGTGCGGAGAAATTTGGCTTTCTTGGGCTATTCCAGCAGAAGACCGACTCGAGTGCCTTTACTGACAGAACGACATCGCTTGCAGCGACTCTCGTGGGCACGTGAGCATATCGGTTGGTCCCTAGATGAATGGAAAACCGTGGCCTGTCCGATGAGTCACGATTTCAGTTGGTAAGAGCTGATGGTAGGGTTCGAGTGTGGCGCAGACCCCACGAAGCCATGGACTCAAACTGTCAGCAAGGCACTGTTCAAGCTGGTGGTGGCTCCGTAATGGTGTGGGCTGTTTTTTCATGGCATGGACTTGGTCCTCTGGTACGACTGGACCGAACCTTGACTGGAAATGCTTATGTTCAGCTACTTGAAGATCACTTGCAGCCATTCATGGACTTCATGTACCCAAACAACGATGGGATTTTTATGGATGACAATGCGCCATGTCACCGGGCCACAACTGTTCGCGATTGGTTTGAAGAACATTCTGGACAATTCCAATGAATGATCTGGCCACCTATATCGCCCGACATGAATCCCATCGAGCATTTATGGGACATCATCGAGAGGTCTGTTCGTGCCCAAAATCCTGCACCATCAACGCTTTCACAATTATGGACGTATATCGAGACAGCATGGCTCAATATTCCTGCAGAAGACTTCCAACGATTTGTTGAGTCCATGCCACGTCGAGTTGCTGCACTTCGCTGGGCGAAAGGAGGGCCGACACGATATTAAGAGGTATCCCATGACTTTTATCACTTCAGTGTATGCTGTTCATTATATTCATTCATTATAATTCCGTTCATTTCCGTTTATTTTTCTTTATCTAAGGGTTGAATTACATGCATGCAGGACATTGTTTAATATCAACAATGTATGTTTTAAATCAGGGCTGGCCAAGCCAAATGATCTTGAGACTCACTTTGGAAATGCATCCTAACTCCGCATATGAAATTATACACCCCCTATTAGATTTAGACCCACGATAGACATTTTTTTGGAGTGAAAAATTGAAACATAAGGAGTTATTATTATTGTGTTTACTATTATTCTTACATGTAAACATTGATAATATAATAATAATGATACTAAACGCACATTGTAAAAAAATACATAACTCTAAAAATGAAATACAAAAATAAAAAATAAAAAAAACATGTAAATTTAAGTGAAGCAAACAAAAATGAAATCATTAAAAAATATTTATTTTACTATTTATTTTATTCGTTTCTCCACTCTTTCACTTAGCTTTTGCTAATCGATGCGCGCGCATCATGAGTTCGTAGAATATAATTTACTTATTCTGCGAACTCATAACTGTCAACTCATAAGTAAAACAGGCAATATCTGTCATAATATTATACCGAAGAATACTATTGTAAAATCAAAGTTAATTTTTAAATTTATGAATGCACAATTAACGTATTTTTTTAATACATTGTTTTTCATACTGTTATAAAATGGCATTTATCATGCCATTACAAAATAAATATATTTTGTAAAAATGTGATAAAACTTACGGGCCTCAAAAATGTTCAAGGCAGGCCGCGGGTTTGCCACCCCTGCTTTAAATGTATCACTATTGCGGGCGACGTTTCTAATAATAATTCTATCACATTTTCAGAAGATTGGATTCTATTCATAGCATTCAAGAAAATATTTTTGTTGTAAGTTGAAATTTAATTTAAAGAAATAGGAACCATATCACATGGCCTAGTGTAAATGTGTAGATATCTTTATATTTTTTATATCTTAAAATCATTGGGCGCGGTCAGTACTTGGGTGGGTGACCACCTGGCAACACCTCGTGCCGTTGGCAAATTTGGGACCTGAATGGCCGAGTGTCTAGCGCTCTGGCGCTCGGTGCCACAGGTTTCGGGTTCGAATCCCGGCGGTGCCATGGATGTTTGTAGTGGTTCGGAATCCACTTTAAGCCGTAGGTCCCGGTCACCTATGACTGTAAGAGCGTCACGGAGCAAAAGTCAGGCTTCCACCTACGGGTGCTCCATCACAACAGAAGCTGCTGCCTTTCCCTTCACCATGAGTATGTATGGGCTCGTGGGCTTGGCCAGCCAAGTGGGATAAGAAACAACAACAACAATATCTTAAAATTAAGTATAAATAAATATTTTTAACAAAATTAATTTCATATATTTTTTATTTGATAGAATTATAGCTATTTAAATTAAGGAATTTAAGTTAACAAAAAAAAACAGTTTACAGTTTTTTACAGTTTAATACAAAAAATATTTTTCCATAGTTTTTTTTATGATTTAATAATATTAGATTTATTCGAATGTTCCTTTTAAAAATTTTAATGTATTCTGATCTTTCGCTTTTACATTTATACTGGTACTGTTATGCATTTATATAAAAGAAAGTGATTTTTTAAATATAAAAATACAAAAGAAAGCGATTTTTTTAATGTAAAAATACAAAAGAAGACGATTTTTTAAATGTAAAAATACAAAAGAAAGCGTTTTTTTTAATGTAAAAATACAAAAGAAGACGATTTTTTAAATGTAAAAATACAAAAGAAAACGATTTTTTAAACGTAATCAAAACACAAAAATATAAGAGAAAAGTATTATTTTAAATGTAACCAAAATTCAAAAATATAAAATAAAACGATTTTTTTTAAAATGTCATCAAATTGCAAAAATATGAAAAGCAACAGACGATAATTTTAGTTATGATTTTATTCGAAAATGTTTTGGTATACTATCACCTATACCACCTTTTTCTCTACCTCCTTGCATTTTCATTTTTATAAAAAGAATATGAGTGTATTTTGAATAAAATTGTTCTATTTTATTCAGAATCACATGAAAATAATATGAAAAAATAATGGATTTTATATTCAAATATAATTCCAAGCTTCAGCACTTTATCTCTACAATTTTTAAAGCATACAAATACTTTTAGGAGCCGCTATAATTGATAATTTTAAAACATTGCAATCATTAATTTGTATTTTAATTACATTTATTCAATTCCTTCTATTAGCTCACACTCTCCCTATATATATCTTGTTCAAACTTTCAATCGTTCATGATATACTTTTTATTCATCCACTCAACTTCAAATAGATTTTTTTTTGAACTTGTAGTGGATGACACTGGATGTTAATACATTTTTTTCAAATATTAATTCATTCGTTACAATTAATTAATTAATTTGATTTTTTTTTTAGATTTAAGTTGCATATATCTACCAATAGAGGGCGCCATATAAACTTTAAAAAATGAATGAAAATTATTTACAAAGGACTTTCTGCAATAAAGTGAAAAAAAAGTAGGAATTGACTTTAAAAAAAGTTTTTATATTACTTGTTTTCTATATTTTTATATTTTAAAATGAAATTCAAATAAATATTTTCAATTAAATTAGTTTCACATATTTTTACTTATTTGATAAAATTATAATTAAGTGATTTAAGTAATTTTAAATAATTAAGTAATTAAAGTTCACACAAAAAAATTACTTTTAAAACTCCCATTTTCTTACATAAAATATTTTTCCACAACATTTTATGATTTAATAATCTGAGATTTATTCGAATGCTCCTTTTAAAAATTGTAATATATTCTGATCTTTCCCTTTTGCATTTATACAGGACAGAAATAAGGTTATTTAAAATCTTTACATTACCAAATATAGATCTTACATACTGTTGCTATGGTAACGAAAAAGGCGCGAAATATTTCAGAATATAATTTTCTTTCGTCAAAATGAAATAGGACAAAAAAAGAGATATTTCCTTTTTTTTTAGAATAACATAAATGAGGTTTTCTATTCAATAACAAATAGCTGTTTTATTTATTATTATTTTTTTAGGAAATTGGGATTGATATTAAAAAACATTTATTCAAATTTATTCAGTAGTATTTGGGATGCACTGAAAAATTATATTTTGATATTTTGTTTCTAAGCAACTTTTGAATTAGATGGTTTTGAACTCTAAGATATTTAAAGATATTAGTGAAAGACATTTTCAAATTACTGAAAAACTATTTATTTTTATTTTTTACAATACAGATTTTAGAAAAGTTTTTCATGAAGTTTTTTACACATTAATTTGCGCTAGAAAAATATTAAATTAGAATATTTTTCAAATTGGGTTAATTACAAAATTTCAATGCAGACGTAAAAGAGTACATAAACTTTTAAGAAATGTTTTTGGAACTATTTCACTTTTTCTATGTTTATGACTGTTTCTTGGAAATAGATATTTAGGCTTTCAAAGAAAATATTTAACAGGATTTTTATACCATTTAGTTTTATTTATTTTTTAGAATTCATTATAAATTGTATTTTAAACAAATTATCTATTTATTTATGAAAATTAAACATTTTTTTGCTACTTTGTGCATGAAACACTTTTCATTAGCTGTAATATTAATTATTTTTTCCAGAAAAATATGTAATGAGACTTTATAAATTAGATATTTATATAAAGTAAAAAAAAAAAAAATTTCCTGTATCTTTGTTTATATGTTTTACCACTGTTTTATATTTTTATGGCTGTTTCTTAGAAATAGATATATACGCTTCCCTATAAATTATTCCGTAACAAAATATGTGGGGCCTGATGGCCGAGTGATTAGCGCTGTGGCGCTCGCTGCTATAGGATTCGGATTCGAGTCCCGGAGTCCATGGATGTTTGTAATGTTCAAAATCCATTTCAAACCATAGGTCCCTGTTTAATATGATTGTTGGGCGTAGGGCTGACACTCCTACCTCGTAAAAAAGAAAACCTCTCGTGTGTCGGAATCAGTCTGTAGGCGGACGATCCTGGCCCACCATGGGCTGTTACGCCATTGAAAAGAAGGAAAACGAAATACGTTTTGTAATTCAATGATCCATTAGAATTTTTAATAAAGTAGAATGAAATAATTTTTTTATGTTTAAGAGATTTTATATTTTTTATTTTTTTATTTTATAGGAATATGAATACAATTTTCTTACATCTCTTTCAACCTAGTATCATTTTAATATAAATATGATAACATTCTAAAAATATTTTAATGGAAAAAAGTAACTTTTTTTCCATAAATAAACTGTAAATCTTTGATCAAGTACAATTAGCTTTGCTAGACAACCTATTTTTTATATCTTAACGATATTTCAGAACTTATTTACTGCTTCCATAATAAATTTCCGAATGCTGTTCGCTGTACGAGTGATTTTTAAATAAGAAATAAAATATAATGAAGTAAGCAAGCAAAGAAAGAAAATGTAGAAATTCTTATAATAGAAATATTTAGAAAAAATAAAGAAATTATTAGGAATTTAGAAATTTTTACAACAAAATCGTGGATATAAACTATAAATCTTTGATAAATTTTAGGTAGCAATTATTTTAAATGTCATAAAAACGCAAAAAAAGAATTATATATATTCCCAAAAACTTATCAAATCACCAAATCACTTATATATATCAAAAATATCACCAAAATGAAAGAAATATAACGAAAACAATTTTTTTAAATGTCACTAAAAATCAAAATTATAAAAGAAAACGATTTTTTAAATATAATCAAAATGCAAAAATATAAAAAGATAACGATTATTTTAAATGTCAGTAAAATACAAAAATATAAAAGAAAATGTTTTTTTAAATGTCACCAAAATACAAAGATCCATTAGATAGTTTAAGAGATTTTACATTTTTTATTTTTTTATTTTATAGGAATATGAATACAATTTTCTTACATCTCTTTCAACTTAGTATCATTTTAATATACATATGATAGCATTCTAAAAATATTTTAATGGAAAAAAGTAAGTTTATCAAACCAAATGATACATATATTTCCATTTTCAACTTTATTCTAAATTTTAATTTTTTTTTTCCAATTTCCAGTTTTTTATGATATAACAATTTTTACTAATATACATATTTACTAAAAGTAAGAAACTTATATCAGAAAATAACTCTACGGAAATGATATGTTGAAAAATAACGTAAAGAAATATCTTCGCCATTGAATAATACACAATTTTATCTTCTAATATTATGTATACGTTTTCTGCGATATACATATATTGTTTTTTGTATGTTATTTATGTTGGAACTAAAAATTTTATTAATTTTTTCTCTCTTTTTTTTTCATGCTGCTATTCAAACACAGAAAATGAAAGTGTCAGAAGTGCTTTTGGAAGAGGTAAGAAACATTCCTTTTCTCTTCAAATTATTTTCTTAAATTGCTTTTATATAAAAATTTCAATTTATTATTCATAAAAAAGATAAATGAAAGGTTTAATTTAAGCATACTTGCTTTCAATTAACTTTGCATGAAGTAATTAACTCATTTTGTATCCGACTCGTGGCTCAGTGGTAAAGTGCACCACTAGTGAGCACTAGTGTGGAGGTTCAATCTCCAGGCGACTTTGTTGTAGATACTGTTTCCAAAAAACGAGGCGACTCGATGGCGTTTGTGATGTTCAACATCTTGTCACATTCATCATATTACCAGGATTTCTCCGGGTTTTCTCCTATACGATACGCAAATGCAGGGTAGTTCCCCCCTAAAAGTCCTCAAAGGAGGCATTCCTGCCCCCTTCTTCAGCATCTATACGCTACAGGTTTCGGGTTCGAGTCTCGACGGTACCATGGATGTTTGTAGTGGTTCGGGGGATCCACTTTAAACAGTAGGTTCAGGTGTAATATGATGTAGAGCGTCTGGGCGTAGGACTGACAACCCTACCCCGTAAAAGTCAGCGTCAGGAAGTCAAATCAGACTTCTATCTACGGGTGCAACATCACAATAGAAACTGCGCCCTTTTACCTTCTTCCATGAGACCACATGGGTTCTTGGAGTTTCTAGATGTTGAAGTTTACCAAGTGGAATAAAAAAAACAATTGTATATTTTATTTTGGCTTCAACAAGGCAAATACAAAACTGTCCTTAAAATATGCATTATTTATAAAAAATGAGCGACGATGTGTCATAATTTTCTTAAAAGAGAATAAAAATAGTATATATAAGGATCAGGATATTTAATACATTTTCTTTTGCTTAAAAGTAAAACAAATTAATATACTATCCCAATTTTAAATTTGGAGAACTTTTTTCAACTTCAATTTTAATATTAAAGTATTTAAATATGAAACAAGATTTCAATAAATAAAGCAAACGTATTAAATATTCCTACATTTTTTTAGTTTGTTCCGCATTGTAGAAAAAAACAGGGTTTAATAATATTTTTAATTTAAATAATTTTTATTAAATATCTTCCTTTTTTAAAAACTGAACTGAAATTAACAATAGAAAGTTGCATCAAAACATTTGTTTAAATACGAAATAAAATCTTAATTGTACGAATTGAATTCCAATAAAACCATAGATATAATGGAGCCATAGAGATATATTTAGATGCGAAATATGATTTTGTAATAATAAATTGCGAAGAAATAAATTTACAATAGCAAAAAAAAATATTAGTTAAATGATTGCAAAACCTTTCGATCCAAGGACCGCATTGAATACTTTGCAATGATAATCGATATATTATAGGAACAAGACCAATCATACTCTACCAACACGTAGAACTTTTCTATTAAACAAATGTGTTCTTTGAAATTAATTTTTTTTTTTTTAATAAAAATAGAATAGTATTACATAAGAATAAAACATATTGCACATTTAAAATAATGGTCTGCAATAATAATCAATATATTTATTGAATATAAAGATAGATTAATATCGATATATTATACGAAAAAAACTGATCACACCCTACCAACACACAGAATTTCTGTAATAAACAAAAGCATTCGTTGAAATTTAAGCTTTTTAATAAAATTAGAATAATATTGCATAAAAATAAAAAATATTGTACGTTTAAAATATTGGTCTGCAACGATAATCGATTAATATTGATATCTTATACGACAAAGATAGATCACATCCTACCAACACACAGAACTTATCAACTAAACAAAAGTGTTCTTTGAAATTTAATTTTTTTGAATAAAATTAGAATAATAGTACGTAAGAATAATAAATATTGTACGCTTAAAATAATTTCTTGTTTAAAAATGCTAAATTCATATACAATATGAAAATCAATTTAATTTAAACTTACTAACAAACAACGCTATTCTATTTACATTTTAAAGTCCCTGTAATATTTTTAATTCATTATTCAATTTACATTTTTTTAACAGTCGTGATTTAAAAACTTATGTGAACCGTAAACAGTAATTAACGAAAAAAAATTATTGCGTAAATTTCATGAAATGAAATGAATAATAATCAAGAATAGAATCAATGAATAATCATGAATAATGAATGAATAATCATGAATAATCATGAATAGAATGAAACTTAATAAATAGAGATTACGAATATATGCTTGTATTTTTCTTAAAATAAAAACATTTCATTATTGCTTAAAAATTTCACTAAGTATACAAAGTTTTTATAATTGATTTCTTAATTGTTTCTAGAAAATATGACTATTTTTATTAAAACAGCTCAGATTGCTGTTCTAAAATATAGTTTGCGTAAATAAAAAAATTAATTTATATTTTAATATTTTAAAGTGATTATTAGAACTTAAATTAATATAATTAACAAAAAAATTAAATTAATATAATTAAATTAATTTAAAATTTAAAAAAAATATAAATCAATTTAAAATTTACTAATATTGTAAATGCAATGTAATTAATTTAAAGTTTCAAAAAACTATAAATAAATTTAAAATTTACAAAAAATGCAAATAAATCAAAAATTTACGAAAATTGTAAAGATAACGTAATTAATTTAAAATTTACGAAAATTGTAAATAAATTTAAAATTCACAAAAAAATATAAATAAATTAAGTATTTACCAAAATTTTAAACGTAATAATTAATAAAGTTTAAAATTTATAAAAAAATGTAAATATATTTAAAATTTACCAAAATTGTAAATGTAATGTAATTAATTTAAAATTTACAAAAAAAGTAAATAAATAAAAAATTTACCGAAAATGAACCGTAATGTAATTAATCTAAAATTTACAAAAAATGTAAATGAATTTAAAATTTGTGAAAGTTGCAAATGTAATATAACTAATTTGAAATTTTCAAGAAATGTAAATAAATTAAAAATCTACAAAAATTATAAATGACTAAATTTTACAAAAAAAGTAAATGAATTTAAAAATTATCAAAAATATAATTTAATTAATTTAAAATTTACAAAAAATGTAAATAAATTTAAATTTTATGAAAAATATAAAATGTATTTAAAATTTACAAATATTAAAATAAGTATTCCGATTTGACATTAGTATATATTGAAAAATGTTTATTAAATGACGTATCTAAACTTGCAAAGAAAATAAAATTTTTATACTAATTATTGAAACGTTAATCTATTTCTCTTTATCTAGTAAACATATTATTTTGTTATAAAATATTGTTATAAATAATTTCAAAATACACTCACTGTTTAATCACAATAACTTCTGAAAAAAAATGTCCGATTTTATTGATTCCCAAATCAATTTACGTCAACTTCGCAGATTTATGGGAATCATTTAAATAATACTCTTTTCAACATTAAAACCATCAATACTTCCTAAAAAAAAAAAAAAACTGGAAAACTGGATTATGCGAAAGTTGGGAAGCAAATAAAACTCTCATGAAAATAATAAACGCATTCCGGTAAAATCTAAACGAGCGTAAAAAGGAAGTTAACAGCCGTCATTAATCAGACAGAACCCGAAGAATTCAATTAAAGGACTCCTTTTGTATTGCGGGAGGAATCCTCCTTTTATTGTTTACGAGGTTTATTTTTAGATCAGGAATCAATACAGAGTTTTTGGAAAGTATTGCCATTTTGTAATAGTTTTTGTGGTATTTGAATAAATACTTAAAAAAATAAAATTGCTTTAATTTCTGCATATAATATCTAAAGCAAAAGATTTGCCCTGTTATATATATTTCATAAAACGTAATAAATATAGCACTTAATAATCCATTTTTTTTTCTGTAAATTGAATATTTGTTTGTATAGTGTTTAACCAAAAATTATGAAAAAAACATTTAAATATTAAAAATTATGAAAAATTATTTACCAAAATTGTAATTATAATGTAATTAATTTAAAATTTACAAAAAAAAAATGCAAATAAATTAAACATTGTAAAAAATTGTAAATATAATGTAAATAAATTAAATATTTACAAAAATGTAAATAAATTTAAAAATTTATCAAAATTGTAAATATAATTTAATTAATTTAAAAATTACAAAAACTGTAAATACATTTAAAATTTGCCAGAATTTTAAATGTGATGTAATTAATTAAAATTTAAAAAAGATGTAAATAAATTTAATATCTACCAAAATTGTAAATATAATATAATTAATTTAAAATTGACAAAAAATTTAAATAAATTTAAAATTTAAAAAATAAAATAAGTATTCCGATTTGATATAAATATGGACTGAAAAATATTTAACTAATGACGTATTTAAACTTGCAAAGAAAATAAAATTTTGATATTAATTATTGAAGCTTTAATCAATTTCACTTTAAGTTAGTTAACTTATTTTGTTAAAAAAAATATTCCAAAACACATTATAATTTAATCATGTGCACAATAATAATTTCTGAAAAAAATAACCGATTTTTATTGATTCCCAAATCAATTACATCAACTTCGCAGATTTATGGGAATCATTTAAATAATATTCTTTCCCATTAAATCCATCAATACTTCCTAAAAAAAAACTGGAAAACTGGATTATGCCAAAGTTGGGAAGCAAATAAAACTCTCATGGAAATAATAAACGCATTCCGGTGAAATCTAAACTGGCTTAAAAAGGGAGTTAACCGCCATCATTAATCAGACCGAACCCGAAGAATTCAATTAAAGGACTCCTTTTGTATTGTGGGGTTATTGTTTGCGAGGTTTATTTTTAGATGAGGAATCAATACAGCGTTTTTTGAAAAGTATAGCCATTTTTGTAATAGTTTTTGTGGCATTTCATTAAATAATTTTAAAAATAAAATTGCTTTAATTTTTACATACAATAGCTCTCTCCAAATACAAAGGCAATATTATATTTACAGTTTTACAAAATTGTAGATAAATTAAAAATTTTCCAAAATTGTCTATATATTGTAATGTATTAAAAATTCGCAAAAAATGTAAATTAATAAAAATTTACCAAAATTGTCAATATAATGTAATTAATTTAAAATTTACAAAAAAAGTGAATAAATTAAAATTTTACCAAAATTGTATATGGAATTTAATTAATTTAAAATTTACAAGAAATTGCAACTAAATTAAAAATTTTAAAAAATTGTAAACACAATGTAAATAAATTAAAAATTTACAAAAATTTCCCAAATTTGTAAATGAATTTAGAATTTAAAGAAATGTAAATAAATTTAAAAATTTCCCAAAATTGTAAATGAATTTAGAATTTAAAGAAATGTAAATAAATTTAAAAATTTCCCAAAATTGTAAATGAATTTAGAATTTATAAAAATATAAATGAATTTAAAATTTACAAAAAAAATAAATGGATTGAAAGTTTACAAAAAATTATAAATAATATCAATTATTATTATTATTATTGTACCGATTTGATACAAGTATGGATTGAAAAACATTTATCAAATGACGTATTTAAACTTGAAAAAGGACATAAAATTTTGATATTAATTATTGAAACATTAATCTATTTCTTTTTATCCTCATAAAGATATTATTATTTTATAAAAAATTCCAAAACAACCTCACAATTTAATCACGTACACAATAATAATTTCTGATAAAAAAAATTGTCCGATTTTTATTGATTCCCAAATCAATTTACTTCAACTTCGCAGATTTACGGGGATTAATTAAATAATATTCTTTTCATCATTAAAACCATCAATAATTCCTAAACAAAAAGCAAAACTGGAAAACTGGATTATGCGAAAGTTGGGAAGAATATTAAACTCTCATGAAAATAATAAACGCATTCCGGTAAAATCTAAACGAGCGTAAAAAAGGAAGTTAACAGCCGTCATTAATCAGACAGAACCCGAAGAATTCAATAAAAGGACTCCTTTTGTATTGCGGGAGGAATCCTCCTTTTATTGTTTACGAGGTTTATTTTTAGATGAGGAATCAATACAGAGTTTTTGAAAAGTATTGCCATTTTGTAATAGTTTTTGCGGTATTTTATTAAATACTTTTTGAAATAAAATTGCTTTAAATTTCGCATGTAATATCTCTCTCCAAATATAAAGGCAATATTATATTTACAATTTAACAAAATCGTAAATATAATGTAATTAATTTAAAATTTACAAAAATATAAATAAATTCAAAATTTACTAAAATTGTAAATGAATTTAAAATTTACCAAAATTGTAAAGCAATGTAACTAATTTAAAATTTACAAAATATGTAAATAAATTCAAAATCTACAAAAAATGTAAATAAATTAAAAATTTACAAAAGAACTTAAATGAATTTAAAATTTACAAAAATGTAAATAAAATTAAAAATTTACCCAAATTGTAAATGGGACGTAATTAATTTAAAATTTACAAAACATGTAAAATTTAAAATTTACCAAAATTGTAACGGAATTTAAAATTTACAAAAAATAAAATAAGTATTCCGATTTGATATAAATATGGAATGAATAATATTCATTAAATAACGTATCTAAACTTGAAAAGGAAATAAAATTTGGATATTAATTATTGAAACATTAATCTATTTCTCTTTATCATAATAATATATCATTTTACTATAAAATATATTCCAAAACAAACTCACTATTTAATCAAGTGCACAATAATTATTGCTGAAAAAAATGTCCGATTTTAATTGATTTCCAAATCAATTACGTCAACTTCACAGATTTATAGGAATCATTTAAATAATATTCTTTCACCATTAAAACCATCAATACTTACTAAAAAGAAAAAAAAACTGGAAAACTGGATTATGCGAAAGTTGGGAAGCAAATAAAACTCTCGTGAAAATAATAAACGCATTCCGGCGAAATCTAAACGAGCGTAAAAAGGAAGTTAACAGCCATCATTAATCAGACAGAACCCGAAGAATTCAATTAAAGGACTCCTTTTGTATTCCGGGAGGAATCCTCCTTTTATTGTTTACGAGGTTTATTTTTAGATCAAGAATCAATACAGAGTTTTTGGAAAGTATTGCCATTTTGTAATAGTTTTTGTGGTATTTGAATAAATACTTAAAAAAATAAAATTGCTTTAATTTCTGCATATAATATCTAAAGCAAAAGATTTATCCTGTTATATATATTTCATAAAACGTAATAAATATAACACTTAAAAATCCAATTTTTTTTCTTTAAATTGAATATTTGTTTGTGTAGTGTTTAACGAAAAATTATGAAAAAAACATTTAAAAATGAAAAATTATGAAAAACTATTTACCAAAATTAGAATTATAACGTACTTAATTTAAAATTTACAAAAAAGTAAATAAATTTACAATTTAACAAAATTGTAAATGTAATGTAATTAATTTTAGGTGTAAAAAAAATTTTTTTTTAATTGTAAATATAATATAATCAATTTAAAATTTGAAAATTGTAAATAAATTAAAAAATTACAAAAATTGTCAATATAACGTAATTAATTTAAAACTTACAAAAAATATTAAAATTGAAAATTTATCAAAATTGTGAATATAATGTAATTAATTTAAAAATTAAAAAAATGTAAAAAAATTTAAAATTTATAAAAATAATATAAATATGTCGATTTGATATAAATATGGATTGAAAAATATCTATCTAATGACGTATTTAAACTGGCAAAGAAAATAAAATTTTGATATTAATTATTGAAGCTTTAATCAATTTCACTTTATTTTAGTAAACATATTATTTTGTTATAAAAGATTCAAAACAAATTCACTATTTAATCACGTAAACAATAATAATTTCTGAAAAAAAATGTCCGATTTTTATTGATTCCCAAATCAATTTACCTGAACTTCGCCGATTTAGGGGAATCATTTAAATAATATTCTTTTCGACATTAAAAACCATCAATACTTCCTAAAAAGAAAAAAAACTGGAAAACTGGATTATGCGAAAGTTGGGAAGCAAATAAAACCCACATGAAAATAATAAACGCATTCCGGTGAAATCTAAACGAGCGTAAAAAGAAAGTTAACAGCCATCATTAATCAGACAGAACGCGAAGAATTCAATTAAAGGACTCCTTTTGTATTGAGGGAGGAATCCTCCTTTTATTGTTTACGAGGTTTATTTTTAGATGAGGAATCAATACATAGTTTTTGAAAAGTATTGCCATTTTGTAATAGTTTTTGTGGTATTTTATTAAATACTTTTAAAAATAAAATTGCTGTAATTTTTCTATACTACAGTGTCCAAAAAGTAAAAAAAAATTCAATTTAAAATTCCCGGAGCTTATGGAATTGCAATTTTTTTTTTTTTTTTTTTAAATTGCTGGCACTGTCATTGACATCTGTGTGAAATTTGACGTCAAAATATTCATTAGTGTTTGAATTAAACTTGGCTTTGTGAGACGCTAAAACTGCTTCCGGCGATTTTTGAAATGTCTGAATTCATTGATCAAAGAACTTGCATTCAATTTTGTTTGCGGAAACGTATAGAATGTTGCAAAAGGCATTCGGTGAGCATTCCTATATCGGAAAGAAATGTTTACAAGTGGTAATAAACAGTTATCAAAGAAGGTGGTAATAACAGTGGTTCAAAGAGTAATAACAGTGGTTCAAAGAAGGCAGAGAACGCATTGAAGACGAAGAGCCCTCTGGTCGACCCTCAACCTCAATCAAAGAAGCTAACGTCAAAAAATTAAAGATTTGTTGCTTGCAAACCATCGATTTACAATTAGAGACCTTGCTGATGATGTTAGAATTTTAAAAGGATCGGTCAGTTCCATTTTAGGCCTCAAACGCGTCCAATCTCGATTGGTACCGAAAACACTGAATGCGCCAGCTCACACTGCATTGATTCTTCGTAATTTTTTCGCGGAAAATGAAACTCATATCGTTCCACAACCACCGTATTCACACCGTGCGACTTCTGACTATTCCCTAAACTCAAAAGACCACTCAGGGGCACCGTTTTGAATCGATTGAAGAGATTCAAAGCGAATCGTTACGCGCTTTGATGGCCCATCCCTGCCGATGACATTTCAGCATGTATTGAGGATTGGAAAAAAAGTTGGCATAAGTGCATTGCGTCCGGAGGGGATTATTTTGAAGTGGATAAAATAAATTTGGAAAAATAAATAAAGAGTTTTTGAAAATAAAAGGATTGGTCTTACTTTTTGGGCACAATAGTACACAATAATAATTTCTGAAAAAAATTGTCCGATTTTTATTGATTTCCAAATCAATTACGTCAACTTCACAGATTTATGGGAATTATTTAAATAATATTCTTTTCAACATTAAAACCATCAATACTTCCTAAACAAAAAAAACTGGAAAACTGGTTTATGCGAAAGTTCGGGAGCAAATAAAACTCTCATGAAAATAATAAACGCATTCCGGTCAAATCTAAATGAGCGTAAAAAGAAAGTTAAGAGCCGTCATTAATCAGACAGAACGCGAAGAATTCAATTAATTTTGTATTGTGGGAGGAATCCTCCTTTTATTGTTTACGAGGTTTATTTTTAGATGAAGAATCAATACAGAGTTTTTGAAAGAGTATAGCCATTTTGTAAGAGTTTTTGAAGTATTTCATTAAATACTTTTAAAAATAAAATTGCTTTAATTTTTGCATATAATACTACTGTGCCCAAAAAGTGAGACCAATTTTTTTTTTCAAAAACTCTATTTATTGTTCCAAATTTATTTCTTCGCTTTCAAAGTAATAAGATAAAGTTGGTTCTTATATGTTACCAAATATATAAATTAATCTCAGTTCGTAGCATTGATGACATGTATTGATTTTGTGTTATATTTTATCAAAATAATTCCTTTTAAATTATATTTTTTTAATTTATTGTCTCGAAATTTTTTTTTAAATTATTGATCTAGTTAGTCTTAACTATAATTTCTCAATCAGATTGATATCAGATAATTAAAGACAGACTTTGGTCTGCGTTCCCGCATCTCTGGCGCTCGGATCCATAGGTTTCAGGTTCAGTCCCGGCGTTTTGGGGTTCGGAATCCACTTTAAACTGTAAGTCCCAGTCTATTTAGCCCTCATGCGCACAAGATGACTGTAGAGCGACAAACCAAACTTCCGAATGTTCCCGCATTATAAAATAACTATTTCTGTACCATTATAGCGATAAGTTACGGAATATCAATAAAATTACATTAAAAGATAAGAGTTATTTTAGTCAAGCTTTATTAGCTTTCAAAATATACAAGTACTGGTTTTATTCGATAAATAATTACAAATCAACTATCCCAACCTTTTTTTTTTTTTTATAGTTCCTCACATATCCTTTCATTCGAGCTTTGAGGTTCCTACAAATTCTGCAGTGTCCATCTAATCCGCAAATATTGAATTGACCTCTCATCTGAAAAAGCTCGAAATTCCATACGTTCTCCTCCGGTTTTTCGTTCTTCTCAGCTTATGAGTGTTTTTTTTCTCTTTTCATATTTTATGTTATTGCTGCTTATCCATATTTTTGGGGAGGATATTTAGTACCTTGGAGAAATGGAAATACATACGTTCTAGATCTTTGCAGCTAAACATGTAGTACAAAAATACAAAAGTATTTATTTTTTCTGTTCTCTCATAAAATTTACTTTTAAAGATTGTCTTGTGGTAGTGTCAATTTGAATAGAACATGCAACCACTAGCTAATGATGTAGAAACTTGGGATACATTACACAGAATGTGCATCCTGCAATGGATCCGTGCTCATGAGGATTTGCAATATAATGAAAATGAAGATTCTTTGGCGAAGAATGCCAGAAGTCTGGATCAGACTGCCATTCCTACTTCCCTTTCAGATGCAAATAACTTGGCAAAATCTAAACATTGAAGTCGGGGAGGTCTAATCAGGATTTGCCGATGTAATTCATATTACACACAATCACCATCGGATCCCCTAGTTTCCGAAACCAGTGATGTCACTAGCAGACTCGAACCGGAAAACTTTTGCACTATAGATGCTTACATTATGATTGTGCCATGAATTGGGAGTTTGGTTTTCGTTTCCTAACCGGAGGAACTCGATTTAAAGCCCTATAGTCAAAGCTGAATTGAAATTTCTCCTAATTATTGCGGTTCAAATCAGGATAAATGCGTAGGCTGGAATGCCTTTCATTTGGGAAGTGACGGGATCTCCATAGGAGATCGAAGAGAAGGGTAGGAACCTCCTAGATGCCAACACTGGGGGGTTTTCATTCCAAATAATGATGGCTAAATCTGGTACTATGTAGGTGCCCTATGATGCACACTGAGTAACGCCAAAACAACTACTTGACTTCATTTTCAGGAGGAAATAATTTAAGATCTCAGGTATCCAATAAATGGACAACACCCCACACATACAATTAGAGACATACAATATTTAACACATTTAAAGGTGTATACTTATAGATTCGTCGAAGGGCCAAAACCTGGTTCTTCTAAACTGAAAATCTGAAACTCAGCTACGCACAGGGATGCGCGAAATATACTTTCTCTCCTAGTTGAAAGTCTGTAAGCCAACTATTGCACAGGGCTGAGTAAAATATATCTCTTCTCTGGGTGGCATCATCTAAAAGTTGTCGTGTAGTTCATCTAAAAGTTTCTCAGCGGGAGAGCAGGTTGCGCTGTACTTCCGCTCGGATGAGAGTCTCGAGGCCTACTAATCCTTTCTCCTGTACGTCACAGGGGATCACAGGGGGGGAGGAAGGCCGGTTACAATCATTATTTTTTTCTCTATATTACACAGTAAAAGATTTGTGTGTTTATGTGATCTCGTCTGTAAATTTGTATTTATTATAATTACAAACTCCAATAAGACATCTAACTTTTCTAGCTCTGAATCCATTACTTTTTTAAACCTCTGAATAAAAAAATTACGAAAGAAAACTTATAAACTATTTTTTAATTATATAAACTATAATGTTTTATAATATAATCGTACTTTTGGTTAAAAATTATTTGCATCAGCATTTTCCTTATATTCAGACATGAAGAAAAATCGTAATTAAGATATTATAAGAAATTTCTTGGAGTCACATCTAAAAAAAAAAAACTATAAGAATGACAAATCCATTTTTTTTTTCTGAATTCAGTATATTTTTAACTGGTAAAAATTACAAAAAAAAATCATGCCTAATTATGATTTTTTTTTTTTTTTTTTTTTAATTTGGTGCATTTTTTTTATTCCTAATTAACTTAAAAATTATATATTTTTTTTTATTTCAAACTAGTGACAAAATGTAAATTATCGTTATAATTATTGTGTTTTTATTCTATTCATGTTCATATCTCAAAATTAATTTATATATTTAAAAAATTAAAATTTATAAATTATATTATAAACTCATATTTGTTCATGTTGTTTTATTTTTTTTAATTCATTTATAAACTTTCTAATTTTTGTATTTTTTGAAATGATGTATTTATATATTTCATTTTTAAGTCGTTTTTTGTAGTAGATATTAATTTTTTTTATACTAATTTTGTATAGAGATATATGAAAAGATTATTTGTGATAAATATTTATATTTTTTATGGCCTAAAAACTATATTATTAAGTAGATTTTTCAGCAACTAATCTCTTATAGCTTTATTATCTATTTCTTATTTGTTTTAATTAAAGAATTTTTTTAAATTTTTTTTTAATAAATTAATTAATTTTTATTTATTTATTTAATTTTATTTATTTTTTAATTAATTTAATTTTTTATTTATTTAATTAATTAATTTTTTTTTTTTTTACAATTTAGTGAAAGACTTGTATTTACAAATTAATTGCATTCGTGTTCTTTTATGAGTCCACATTTCAGAATGTTTTTATTTATTTAATGTCTTTTTCTTATTCTACTTTATCATTTAGTCTTTATTTATTTATTTATCTCGGCTATTTTTTTAATTTTTATTTAATTATAAAAGAGAAGATTTTTTTAGACTAAGTTTGTTTATTTGTATTAAAATTTTGATTTACCATTACGGAAAAATTCGATTATCTAATTAATTATAAATCGTTTTCTCTTTGTCTAATTCTTTTTACTTATTTCTCACGGTTAAACTACTTATTTTCAAATAGTACTTATTTAATTGTAAAAGAAAAGATTTGTAACATTAAATTAACTTGCATGCATTAAAATTTCCGATTGCCATTACACAAAAAAAACAATGCCTAATATCTGATAAATTTATTTTCAATTGTCTCATTGTTTTCTAGTTGCATAATCGGAACGATTTTGTCGCACTGCCATCTATCAACAAAGATCGAAACTAATTGTTTACATTTTTCGACGAAATAATGTTCGATCAGAAATAAGTATTATTTTTAAATGGAAAATAGAAAATTAATTTTGAAAAGAAAGTAAATAAATTGATTTATGAATTAATATGATTAAAATATTGAAATAAATAAAAATTCTCAAATTTATTTTTAATTTAGATTTATTTATTACATTTATTTCTGTGTTACTTTTGAAATAAGTGAATAATTAACTATCAACAAAGTTCGAAACTAATTGCTTACATTTTTCGATAAAATAATGTTCAATCAGAAGTAAGTAATGTTTTTAAATGGAAAATAGAAAATGAATGTTAAAAAGAAAATAATAATAATTAAAATAATAGGAGTTATATACGATAAAATATTTAAATTAATGAAAATTCTCACATTTTATTTAGATTTTTTTATTATATTTATTTCAGTTATTTTTTAAATAAGTGAATAATTATATATCAAAAAGTTCGAAACTAATTGCTTACATTTTTCGATAAAATAATGTTCAATCAGAAGTAAGTAATATTTTTAAAAAGAAGTTATTAAAATAATTTTAAAAGAAAAATGAAATTGATATACGAGTTAATATATGATTAAAATATTGAAATAAATAAAAATTTGCAAATTTATTTTTTAGATTTTTTTTATGACATTTATTTCTGAGTTACTTTTGAATTAACTGAATAATTATATATCAACCAAATTAGAAACTAAGAGTTTACTGTTCGATCAGAAATAAGTAATATTTTTTAAATTGAAATTGGAAAAGTAATTTTAAAATGAAAAATTAATAAATTGATATATAAGTTAAAAAACGAATAAACCATTAAAATAAATGTAAATACTCAATTTCTTTTTTTTAATTTAAATTTTTTATTACATTTATTTCTGAGTTACTTTTGAAATAAGTAAATAATTATACATCAACAAAGTTCAAAACTAATTGTTTTTATTTTTCAATGAAATAATGTTCAATCAGAAATAAGTAATATTTTTAAATAGAAACTATAAAAGTAATTTTGAAAAGAAAATAAATAAATTATATTACTAAAATAGGAAATAGTTAATATTACTAAAATATGGAAATAAAGGAAAATTCTCATATTTTATTTTGATTTAGATTTTTTTTTATTACATTTATTTCTGCGGTACTTTTTTAGTTTACATTTTTTGTTATTTTTGATAATTTTCATAGTTTCTCCTCAAATCTCAATTATTTTGAAAACAGCAATAAGAACTTCCTGTCATTTTATAATTTGACGATACTTTTATTGTTTAAATCGCCATGCATATAATTGTATAATTTACTATTAAGTAACTGAATATAAAAAATAAGCTATCATTTTCATCTTACTATAGAAAACCCGGAAAACTCCCACCAGGTAATCCAACTAACGAATCGAGATGTCGAATACCACAAACGCCATCGAGACTCACCGTTTTTTGAAACAGTGTCTACAACAAAGCCGATAGCGTATTGAACTTCCGCCCTAATTCTCACCAGCGGCTCACGTTGCCCCTGTGCGACTAGTCGAGCATGTTTAAATTGTTGATAAAATAATTAAAATATTGGTACCCAGGTTGTATCAAAATGGTCCAATTTTTATACAGCCATAAGAACAAAATAAATCTTAGTTGGTCCAGTTCATAATTCATACATAATTCAATCATACGTATGGTTTAGTTAGTCGCTCTAAGATCATGATCATACGTATAGAAAATATATTATTTGACTTTCGGTTAAATAAAAAGTTAAGGTATAAGGTATAATAATTATAATAAGTAAATAATATGAATTATTTAAGGTGTAATTAATATGTGTTATTTTTACAGGTGTGGGGTTCTACATTGGGGAACCCTGTGAAACCACCTGCAACACCATTCTGTTTCACGTGTACTGCAACAAGACTAGCGGACGCTGCGAATGCCACGACCACTACCCGGTCAACATTGAGAACAAAATATGTGTGAAAGGTGAGTAACTTACCACTTTCTCATACCTCCTCCCCCGACCCCCAAAATAAACTTTACACTCTAACGTGTTTGCAAACGGGATTTTATTACTAAGACTAATTAATTAGTTAAAATTTTACTAGGGCCATATATGGGTGTATTTGCTGTTGAAGACTTAATGGCATTTGTTAAATTCTGGTAATTTGCAACTTTGTCAAACTTTTACGAAAGTAGAATTTTTAGCTTGCAAAAAATGGTGAATATGATTATTGAAATGCTAGAATTGAGAGCAGACGTTGACACAAACATATCATTTATTTTATACGCAGCGAAGAATGACTACAAAGCAAAGCCTAACTACAACTAACCAACTGGTAATTTTTAAAACGATAAGACACACTGCTATTGCTACACATCTCGAATCAAGTTTATTTCAACATTTTTATTTTTTTTCTCCACGCGCGGTAAGCTATTGAGTTCTCGTGCGAATTCACGGTGGATCCAATTTGTTTAAACATTTTCACACGCTGTCCTCTGTATAGTTCTCGTCGATGGTGGATGTTTACTGTTACCATAAAAAGTGGGAAATATACGGATTAAAGTTCGGAGTAATAAATATTTTTTACATACCTCTGCTTTTATATACCTCTCTAAAATTTAGCATTAGCGTCATTATGACTCCAATGCTAAATTTTAAATCTTACATTCTCCTCCGTTTATTTATTATTAGGTACCTGATGGCCAATTGGTTAGCGCTCTGGCTATTGGTAATACAGGCTTCAGGATCGAATCCTGGCGGTGTCATGGATGTTTGCTAGTGGTTCGTAATCCACTTTAAGCAGTAGGTCCCGGTCTAATTAGTCCAAAGTGTGTAAAAAATTACAGTGGAACGACAAAACAAACCAAATTACCTTTTATCTAACTGAACACGCCTAATTAACAAATTTAACTAAAGGATTTAGTGTCATTGTAAAGCCGCATACAGATAATATGATCCGTTATCTTCAGCTTTGAGGTGCATCCCGTCGTGTTTGGGAAAGTTGTAAATCTTTGATACGTAACCAAAATCTGATATCAGGCCGAACGGTTATTCTTTACTCCCCGAAACTGACAGATAAAAATGCAGGATGTATTATTTCCCTCCAATAAATAGGTTAACATGGGTTGGTGTGCTGCGTTTTAAAACTCTCATAGATAAATAAGGAAACGGCTTAACGATAATGAAAAACGATTATTTCGTGTGGAATAGAAAGTATAAGTTAGTGGTTATAATATATAAATCAGTTGTAGTCAAGTTAGTATAGATATTCAAGTTAGTGGTAGTGGACGAGGGCCTAGTAACTAGCTCTGTGTACCACAGTCTTTGGGTTCGAGTCCTGGCTTTGGCATGGATGATTGTAATGGTTCGGAATCCACTTTAAGCCGTAGCTCCCCGTCTAATATGACTGTTGGGCATAGGGTTGCAACCCTAACCGGTAAAATGAAAAAAAAAATCTCAAGTTTCGGAATCTTGCAGTAGACAGACGACCTTGCCTCACCATAGGACTGTTGCACCATTGGTTTCGGTTTGTCACTTTTCGGTCATTTCTTGCATACTTTATACTAATTAGACTAAAACCTACGGTTTAAGGTGAATTACAAAACACTAACAAGTATCTATGCCACTACCAGGATTCGAACCGAAAGCCCGTGGTACTAAAGGCCAGATCGCTAGTCAATTAGCCATCAGACTGCTAAGCGACATTGAAGAAGAAGAAGAAGTGATATATATAAAAACGTTTAAACTGTTTAAAAAAACTATACTCTTATACCTGACTATTCTTTTTGAAACGAGAAAACATTTATTCATCATCTTCTATTTTATCCACTCAATTTCTTCAACTTCCACTGTGCACTAATCTATTGTTCCAGCTAGCTGAAACGACAATGGAGCCAATACCAGTTTGCGTAGAAAACAAATTGTTTTCCTATAAATGAATTATTTGTTTCAAGTAAATATATGTATTTGTGTGTGCGTGTGTTCTTTCTGAAATTGAAAGGAATCTGCAATTATTATCGGCTGTTCTCATGTGTTTTTAAAAATAACTTTTTTTAATCTTCATCTAGCTCTTAGTTATAGTTTTGTAAAACAACTTCAAAACATAAGCTAATTGAAAATGGTTTAATTCAAAAGTATCACATAAGTATTTTGGGTTGTATTTCTACTATGATATGTCAAACAAATCATTTGTTGAAAATATAAACAAATATCAAATCAGATCTAGTTTCCGCAGTTAATCAGATTTAGATTTAGTAGAATGTTTTGTATACGCATCATTTCAAAGAAGGATGTAAGCGAGAAATATCTGCTTCATGATTAGTGACGCAATAATGACGTAACTGCCCATTGAGAACTCTAACGACACACTTTTTCCGTTAAAAAAAATGTCAAAGCTACTACAAAATATTAGAAACAAATATATTTTGACACGTTTAAAGTAGTTGTGGTTGTAATTTATTATTTATTAGTATCATCAAAATGTATTTTTGTACAGTATTTATATATAACTTTATATCATCATCATCATTGGTGCACAGCCAAATGGTAATTCAAGACCGTCTGCCTACCGGCTGATTTCGAGACAGATGTTTTCCTTTTGCAGGGTAGGATTGTCAGCCCTACGTTCTACAGCCATATTATACAGGGTACTACTGCTTAAAGTGGATGCCGAATCGTCCATGACTCCACCGGGACTCGAACCCGAATTCTGGGGCACCGAGGACCAGAGCATTTTTCACGCTGCTATCGTCCCATGTATTTTGTTACGGGATAATTTATTTAAATAAATCAAAGAAAAATACAGACATAGAATTGAGAAAAAAAATTTGATAGATTATTTAATGTCAAAGCAATAGAAATTTCTATATCTTAAAGTAAAGAGAACCATCATTAATAATGTACACTACTTAATAATACTACATTATTAATAACATTACTCTATTGATTTATATCGCAATCTTAATGATAGCATATATATATATATATATATATATATAGTGTAAATACGAACTGTTATATGCATCATTTGGAATAGTGGGGTATTTGTTCATGACATATGAATTCGACTTCTTGGATGGTTATGAAATGCTGTTGAATCCATAGGTGAATCCAATCTACACTCTTCACACTTAAACACTTCACACTCTCACATAAATAAATTTAAACGCTGTAACAGATGGTATTTTATTACCTTCGTGTTTCCTTCGTCTAACTGTTAGATATAGTTTTGGAAAAATAATTCCAAAACGTAATGTAATTGAAAATAGTTTAATTCAAAAATATCACATAAGTACTTGGGGTTGTATTTCTACTACAGTATGCCAAATCAATCATCTATCGTCAAAATAAAGTTTATCTAATTTTCATTAAAATACTTGTAGAATCTTTACCATTTTTTAAAGATCATTTACAAATGCTGATTTTGCCAAATGTTTATATATATGTTCAGATAGAAAGGTATTTTTTTTTATTTCAAAAAAGGGTATGGCATAATCCTTTTTTTTTTCAGTCAATTGATACCTCAGTTTTATAATACTTGTCGAACATTCTGTTATTTCATTTGCATAATGCAATGTTGCTGCATATACTCGTATATTTTTATTTAAAAAAGAAGAAACAACTTTTACGAGGGTTTTGCATGTTGATAAATTAAATTTTATATTATGTTCAACACGGAAAATGAACACATGATTATTTTATTCATAATGTGGCCATAAGTCCCGTTTTTAAGTGGCCTGTAAATTGTCGGCAAGAACAGCTTCGGAATGCCGAAATGCACATATCATTACATTTTTCAATTTTGTTAATTAGCATTTATGATTTTCTATGAATTAAATACAATTATTTACACGTTTACCCAATAAACCGTTTACTCTAATATCCTCAATAAACCAATTAGTTACGCGTTTAGCCAATAAGCCATTTAGTTTAAAATCACTGATACACAAAACAACGCAATTACTTATAAATAAGCTTAATAAAAACAATTTGTTCAATTTATCTTATCTGTAAAAATTCAAAATTAAATGGATCGATAAAACATATAAGTGCAGCATTTTTTTACAGAAAAGATGACGTTTTATAAACAATAACATATAAAATATACAGAAAGTCTAATTTAATTTTTCTTCTCCTTCATTGGCACAACAGCCTTATAGTGTACTAAGACTGTCTGCCTACTGATATATTTTGGAACAGGAGATGTTTTTTTACGATATAAGACTGTCAGCACTACGCCCTACAGTCATATTAGACCATGACCTATGGTTTAAAGTAGAATCCAAACCACTCCAAGCATTCATGGCACCGTCAGGACTTTAATCCGAAACCTGCGGCACAGAGAGCTAATGATTCGCCCATGAGGTCCCAATTTAATTTTACACATTAAAATTCATTTAGTATTATATTATATACAGTTATTAAAATAAATTATTTAATATTAAAATTGTTACTTTTTGTAAATTTGTTATTATTTATTATCATATTATAATTATAATCCTTTCCATAGACTCATATTAGGATACATGTTTTATATGACCTACCATTAACAAAAACAAACATACTTTTTACATGAAGTATTGTGAAATTCATTGATAAAGTTTAATACTTTCGACATTGATTATTTTGTTTTATTATGACATCCTCATCACTCACCGTTGTAATTTGACATCCTATTTATTTACCACATCCTCAGGTTACGATAAATGCTGCGTAGTTTGTCGATGTGTCGTTACTTTAACAGAAAGTTTCTGATGATCGATATGAGTATAAATATAGACGTCATGGTTTCGCAAGTGACGAGAATTGGCTGACATTTTTCATATCAAAAGGTCGATGGTCAATATAGATGGTCAATGACCTAAGCCTCGCTAAAACCTGTGAAAGGAAGCTTTAGAATATATCTGAGTTTTCGAAATAGCAAATATTGTGATGGGTTATGATTTCCTGGCAGAATTTAATATTCCATTTTCAGAAACTTGTCCCTCTATTTGGTCTTTCACTATATGTCCTCGTTTAATTAAAGATTCATTTGTATATTCTAGTTTGGTAGATATTCCGGCACAGAAACTCATTCAAATTACATAACATAATCGCTCAGTTTGTAGACATTGTGTTAATTCAAATTAAATATAAACACTGCATTATATTTTCGTTTTAAAGGGCCCTGATGGCCGAGTGACTGGCGTTCGGTGGCACAGGCTTCGGGTTTGAGTCCTCGGGTCATGAAGTTCTTGCAGTGCAATGGATTGTGGTATGTCATGATTTCTGGCAGAATTTTTTCCATTTTCAGAAACCACTTTATATGCCCGTAGGTTCCAGTGTAAAGGCGTTGGCCCATAACCATGGGTTATATTTAATTGCGCCATGTTTTAAAGTGCTCGTATAATGATACCTCTCCCTCCCCTCCCCCATGGAGGTTTGTAGTGGTTCGGAAATCACTTTAAGCCGTAGGTTCCAGTTTAAAGGCGTTGGCCCACCATGGGGCTGTTTTCGTTTTAATAGTCTTCTTCTAGACTATTTTTGTCACCTTTTCATCCGTTAAAGGTGACGGAAATACTTTCCCAGTGCCCCAGAACAAAAAGAAGCTGCATTTTTTACCTTCAACATGACTTTTTGTTTTTTTATCAAGATCTCTTTTTAACTGTAATGTAATTATAATAAAATACTTATGGAAAAATTACTAAGACTTCGGTAATAAAAATTCCTTATTAATTTTGAATAATTAATAAGAATACGATTAAGAATTTTTAAGAAGAATTTTGATTGTTCTGGAGATGTTTTCATTGTTTGAGACCATACGGGTTCGTGGGATTGGTCTAGATATTGCTGTTGACCAAGTGTGATAAGAAACAACAGCATACTTATACACTTATATAAATTACTAAAGTTTGTTGTTAGTTTTTTGTACATGTAATATAGAATAGCACAGCCATGAAACTATTAATAACCTTTTAATACATAAAAACGTAAAATACTTAAAATTACAGATGCGCGCAGTAAATTACCGTAAATGCTCAAACAAAGTTAATGTTGAATAACAATGCATAAGTGCAGGCATATTCCCCTGTTTACATAAATTAACGCTTTGATAAATTTTAGCATCAATTTTAGTATTGTAACTGTTCAACAGCTCACTCGCACACACAAATAATTGGATTGGAATTTTTTAATCTCCTTTATTGAGGTAGCCATCACACTCGAGGATGACCTGACCACACAACCACTCTCTGGGGTTACACTTTTTGAACTCTTTTATTTAGGCTGCCATCACACTTGAGTATGGACTGGCCTTTCTCTTTGGTTACAGTTGTTCAACTCTCTCTCTCTTACATTCCTTTCTCTTTCTCGTCCTCACCCCCTGTCAGACACCCCCCACAGACAGGGTGTTTACGGGACATAAGGCGTTGACTTCCCCTATGCACGAGGACCTGGGTTTCGACGCAACAGTAACCTTTTATTGCTGTTATTTTCTTTTAATTTCCTCACAACTTTCACATAGACGCATTGAATTTTAGCTACTTCACGGTTCATTGAAATGTTCCACATGAAATTTCAATTTCAACAGATAACCTGTTCAATGATTTTCTTGGAGGTTGAAGGAAGCATTCCTTAACATTTTCTACCATTTCTTTTCCACTTTAAACCAACCACTTCGACGTCTGTTTGTTACAGCAGCGATTTCACCAAATTTCTTCACTGGTTGTCAATCTTACCTGGTTATTAATCGAATCATCATCTTAGGTCATTTATTTCTAGTTCCACATTTCTGGCAAATTCTAATGTTGATGAAACTCTTTTTCTCTAATAATAGTGACAGAACGGTCAAATGGAGTCTTTTTTATACTCCCGTTAATATTAGAGTTAATCCTGCAGGTTGATTATGTGGTACTATCAATAGAATATGAATTACACTATCTGTTTATCTGTCACAAAAATATGAGCTTTCCTTCCGAAGTTATTAGTAAATTTATATAGGCTTTTATATTATAAGATATGGCCGAATTGCTACGGCCTGATGGCCGAATGGCTAGTGCTCTGGCGTCCGGTACCACAGGTATCGTGTTCAAATCCCTTCTTTGTCCATGAGTGTCGTAGTGGTTCGGAATCTACTTTAAGCCGTAGGTCCCGGTCCTAATTGGATCGTAGAGCGTTGCGGGGGCATTGTTACTCAGCGTCCGGGGCTTACCATCAAGTTGCACGCGCCCCCTGGGTAATGCAAAGTGAATAACATCGGTGCAGCCCTTATAGGCATCCAAAGACGTCCATGTCTGTTTGCCAGCTGTATTGAAAAAAATATATATATTATGAGATATATAAAAATTGATGTGTATATTCCAGTAGTCCATTTTTTTTCATTATATTTTTCGTTATATTTATCTGGTACACAGTAAAAATTCCTGAAAAAATTTTTTAGTTAAAAACAAACCTTAATTTTTAATTAAAAACTTTGCGCATGGCGCCATCTGGTGGCATAAAATTAAAATACAACCAAATCTTATATTCTGTTTTTTAAAGTATTGTATTAAAATTTTTGTTTTCTAGAATAGGGAAATATTGAGTTTTCTGTTGTTTTGTAAATTTATTTTAATTAATATCTTTCCTTGGACCCGATTACAATTTTTTAATTCATTTAAAATTTTTTAATATTTTTTCTTAATTAAATTAACTGAAGAAGGTATGTTATTTCAATAAACTTTGCCACGTCGGGTCATATTTACTTATATGATCTTAGTCTCAAGGGAATTTTTTGCTTTGCAGCATTTTTGACATTAAATTTTTAATATAATATAGAACAAAAAAATATAAATAATATACAATAAAATATGAATAATGTATAATAAAATATGAATAATATATATTATATGAATTATATATGATTAAATATGAATCTTGTTTATTATACGAAAATTATGCTGACATAAAATTGGGCAACATAGCATACATGTTGTGTTATCAACATTCTACAGCAATTAAAAGATCTCTTTCAATATAATTAACGGCAGTATTGCCATAAAACTGCCATGTGAAAGTTATTATTTAAAAAAAGTATATGATAAATAGTTCCTTTTTATGATTCGAAACGCTTCTTCAAAAAATGGTTACGAATCATACATAAATTTATGAGTTTTGTATATTTAAGAATTCTACACTATACAAACATGAAAAACTGATGGTTACAATAAACACTAAGCAAAATTAATCTAAAACAGGGGTGGCCAACCCAAATAATCTTGCTGGCCAATTTGGAAATGCATCCTAACTCCACGGGCTCCATTAAAAATTATATATCTTCCTATTAGATTTAGACCCACAATAGACATTTTTTGGAGGAAAAAATTGAAGCAGAATGAGTTATAATTAGTGTGCTTACTATTATTCTTACATGTAAACATAGATAATATAATAATAATGATACTAAACGCACATTGTAAAGAAATATATAAAGATAAAAATGAAATAGAAAAATATATATAAATATAAATGAAATCATTAAAAATTATTTATTTTACTAGTACGATACTTATTTCTCTCTTTCACATAGCTTTTGCAAATCGATGCGCGCGCATGATGAGTTAGCAGAATATAATTTAATTGCTGTAAACTCATAAATAAAACAGGCAATATCTGTCATAATATTATTCGCAAGAATATTATTTTAAACTCAAAGTTAATTTTTTCTCATCATTTCAACAGTTAATTTTTGAATATATGGATGCATACATAAGGTATTTTTTAATACATTGGTTTTCGCTATTTTGGCCATTTTAAATTAAATGTATTTTGTAAAAATGTGATAAATCCCACAGGCTGGAAAAATATTCAGAGCGGGCCGAGGGTTGGCCACCCCTGATCTAAAAGCGTATGTTTATTTTTATAACGCAAGATTGAAGACCCGAACCAAAACCAGAGAAAAACGAAAACAAATCGGATTTTTTTTCCCTCTTCCGTAAGCAGCTTAAGCTAATGATTTGGAGGGCCTAACCGGAAATTACGTCTCAAGCTCTCAGCAAACGGAAGTTGCGTAACTCGTGGACTTTTTCTGGTAGATCAAGTGGAAGTCCTTCCTTATCGATAAAGGTTGCGCTGGAGCGAAAGGATAAGAGGGGGAAAAACAGAAAGGGTAATGAAATTCTTATCTTATTTATTTGAAGATAAGAACTGCCCTTTTTTGTTACATTTCACAGACAACTGAGTAAATTATTGACAGTTTGTAAGGGGAAAAAAAACTGAGTTGAAAATGAAATTGAATAAAACAATTCACACATAATCCAGAAAAAAATATATAAATAGGAATTGTTTTTAAGGGGAAAAAATATTTATGCTCTAGATCAGGTGTGGCCAACCCGTGCCCCCCTAGAGCATTTTTTCGGCCCGTGAGATTTATCACCCTTTTACAAAACATATTTATTATGTAATAGCAAAAGTAGTGACAATGTATTAAAAATACAATATGTGTGCATCCATATATTCAACAATTAACTGTCGAAATTATGAGAAAAAATTAATTTTGATTTTAAAATAATATTCTTGCGAATATAGGACAGATATTGCATGTTTTATTTTTGAGTTCGAAGAATAATTAAATTAGAATATAATTTAATTATTCTTCGAACTCATAACTGTAAACTCATAATAAGTGGAGAAACAAACATAGCACTAGTAAAAATAAATATTTTTAATGATTTCATTTTTTTTTTTTTTTTTTATTTCATTTATATTTATTATTTTTTATGTTTCATTTTTAATACTATATATACACTGAAGTGACAAAAGTCATGGGATAGCAATATGCAAATTTTCAGATGGCACTAGCATCGCGTAGAACAGGTATAAATGCGCAGTGCTTTCGCAGAGCTTTCATTTCTGTTCAAGTTATTCATGTGAAGAGGTTTTGACGTGATGATGACCGCACGACGGGAATTAACAGACTTTGAACGCGGAATGTTAGTTGGAGCTAGACGCATGGGTCATGCCATTTCGGAAATCGTTAGGGAATTCAACATTCCCAGATCCACTGTGTCAAGAGTGTGCCGAGAGTATGGAACTTCAGGCATAACATCCCACCATGGACAGCGCAATGGTCGACCGCCTGCCCTTAACGACCGAGACCGGCGACGTCTGCAAAGAGTCGTAAATTCTAACAGACAAGCAACACTGCGTCAAATAACCGCAGAAATCATTGTGGGACGTAAAAGAGACTTGTCTGTTAGAACTGTGCGGAGAAATTTGGCTTTCTTGGGCTATTCCAGCAGAAGACCGACTCGAGTGCCTTTACTGACAGAACGACATCGCTTGCAGCGACTCTCGTGAGCACGTGAGCATATCGGTTGGTCCCTACATGAATGGAAAACCGTGGCCTGGTCCGATGAGTCACGATTTCAGTTGGTAAGAGCTGATGGTAGGGTTCGAGTGTGGCGCAGACCCCACGAAGCCATGGACCCAAACTGTCAGCAAGGCACTATTCAAGCTGGTGGTGGCTCCGTAATGGTGTGGGCTGTTTTTTCATGGCATGGACATGGTCCTCTGGTGCGACTGGACCGAACATTGACTGGAAATGCTTATGTTCAGCTACTTGGAGATCACTTGCAGCCATTCATGGACTTCATGTACCCAAACAACGATGGGATTTTTATGGATGACAATGCGCCATGTCACCGGGCCACAACTGTTCGCGATTGGTTTGAAGAACATTCTGGACAATTCCAACGAATGATCTGGCCACCTAGATCGCCCGACATGAATCCCATCGAGCATTTATGGGACATCATCGAGAGGTCTGTCCGTGCCCAAAATCCTGCACCATCAACGCTTTCACAATTATGGATGTCTATCGAGACAGCATGGCTCAATATTCCTGCAGAAGACTTCCAACGACTTGTTGAGTCCATGCCATGTCGAGTTGCTGCCCTTCGCCGGGCGAAAGGAAGGCCAATACGATATTAAGAGGTATCCAATGACTTTTGTCACTTCAGTGTATATCTTAACAGTGTGCGTTTAGTATCATTATTATTATATTATTTATATTTACATGTAAGAAGAGTAAACGCTATACTAATAACTCATTATGTTTAAATTTTTTACTCCAAAAAATGTCTGTAGTGGGTCTAAATCTAATATGGGGATATATAATTTTATATGCCGCCTGCGGAGTTTCAAATACTTTTCCAAAGTGGCCGTTTAAAATTCCAACATCATCAACAAGGTCTCTAATTGTAAATCGACGGTTTGAAAGCAACAAATATTTAATTTTTTGGACGTGAGTTTTGTCGGTTGAGGTGGATGGTTGACCAGACGTCTTCAATGCGTTCTCTGCCTTCTTTGAACTGCTTATACCACTTCTATCCGATATAGGAATGCTCACCGAATGCCTTCTGCAACATTCTATACGTTTCCGCAAGCAAAATTGAATGCAAATTCTTTGTTAAATGAATTCAGACATTTCAAAAATCGCCGCAATCACTTTTAGCGTCTCACATAGCCAAACATAACTGAAACACTAATGAATATTTTGAAATCAAATTTCCCACATATGTCAAGGACGGTGCCAGAAACATAAAAAGAATTGAAATTCCATAAGCCCCGGCAATTTTAAATTCAAAATTTGTCTTACTTTTTGGACACAGTAGTATATATCAATGCAAAAGATCTTCTGCTATTTCGCAAATGCAATTTAACCAGTGTTGCCATTCAGAAATATTATAAAAATCCCTCTTTTTTCTTCAGATGCCTCAAGCTATATATGTTTTTCATTTTCACCACGTTTAACATTCGTAACATTTTTAATGAATTCGAAGTAAAAAAATGAGCAGATCTGAAATAAACTTTCAGAAAAATTGTAAGCGAAACGTTGATTACTGTGGGGCCTGAATGGCCAAGTGGCTAGCGCTCTGGCTCTCGGTACCACAGGTTTCCGGTACGAATCCCGGCGGTGCCATGGATGTTTGTAGTGGTTCGGAAACCACTTAAAACCGTATGTCCCGGTCCTAACATGATCGTAGAGCGTTGCGGGGGCATTGTTACTCCGTGTCCGTGGCTTACTTTCCAGTTACACGCACCCCCTGGGTAATGCAAAGTGAGTAACGTCTGTGCAGCGCTTGCCTTAAGGCATCCAAGACCAAGCTGTCTAAGTGTTTGCCATCCACATTAGAACAAAGAGTTCATTACTGTTCATAGCACTTTCTATTACAGGATTAGCAGCTCAAAGATTTTTTCCTGAAATATTAAGCAATCCTTGATATTGAAGCAGGAGTTCCACGTGGATCTCTTTTAGTGACTTTTCTTTACAATATCTTTATAAATGATATTCCTAAGCCTCGTGATGTCAAAATTACTCTCTATGCTGGCGATACTGTACTCCTTTGGTAAAATAAAAATTCTTATTACATCACCCATTTACTACAAAATTATTATCTCTTCTCTTGAAGACTGACTTTCTAAATGAAAAATTGGTTTAAACCCAGACAAAACTGAAACTGTTCTCTTTAAGCGCAAGTGCAACATTACTTATCCTAACAGGATTATTTTTAATAATATTAAAGTGCCCAAAAAGTAAGACCAATTATTTTTTTTTTCAAAAACTCTTTATTTATTCTTCCAAATTTATTTCATAGCCTTCAAAGTAATCCCCCTCCGGACGCAATGCATTTAGGCCAACTTTTTTTCCCATCCTCAATGCATGCTAAAAATTCATCGGCAGGGATGGCCTTCAAGGCGCGCACCGATTCACGTTGAATCTCTTCAATCGACTCAAAACAGTGTCCCCGAAGTGGTCTTTTAAATTTAGGGAATAGCCAGAAGTCGAACGGTGTGAATACGGTGGTTGTACAACGATACGGGTTTCATTTTTGGCGAACAAGTCACGAAGAATCTTTGCAGTGGGAGCTAGCGCCTTCAGTGTTTTTGGTACCAATCGAGATTTGACGCGTTTGAGGCCCAAAATGGAATTGACCGATCCTTTTGAAATGCCAACATCATCAGCAAGATCTCTAATTGTAAATCGACGGTTTGTAAGCACCAAATCTTTAATTTTTTGGACGTGAGCTTCGTCGGTTGAGGTTGAGGGTTGACCAGAGGGCTATTCGTCTTCAATGCGTTCTCTGCCTTCTTTAAACTGCTTATACCACTTCTAAACATTTCTTTCCGATATAAGAATGCTCACCGAATGCCTTCTGCAACATTCTATACATTCTATACAAAATTGAACGCAAGTTGTTTGCTCAAATACTAATGAATATTTTGACGTCCAATTTCATGCAGATATCAAGAAAAGTGCCAGCAACTTAAAAAAGAAAAAAAATTGAAATTCCATAAGCCCCAGGAATTTTAAATTGAAAGTTGGTCTGACTGTTTGGACACACTAGTACTGTCAATTGGACTTTGCAAATTAAAAACTCAGGTGTTACTAGACAATGTCCTAAAACTTTTTTTAGGTGAGAGATTGGACAAAATTAAGTCATCGTACATTTGTGAGTTATTATCAAATACCAAAGAAAAAGTCTGGGAGACAATAGGGGATGACTGGAAAAAATTCAGTGGAATACTCCCAAAGAGGCTGTTGCCAATTTTCGAATAAGAACCACACAAGACTGCTTGGCCGAACATCTGACCAAAATAGGGATTGTGAACTCTGATAGATGTGTTTTATGTAAGGCAGAGAAAATGAATAAGACCCATCTACTTGTTTGTTCGGGACTGGACTCTAACTTACAGCAGAATGGTGATTTGTGTATTCTTTACCGGAGGGCCAGAGAAAACATGTCCTGATCACGCGTATTATTATTATTATGGTGCTTCTAGCTTTTTAAATATTTATCCTTAGAACCCTTAACTTGCTTTTAACTGTTTTAAGGCTTTTTGCCGTTTTTGTTAAGAATATGTGGTCTTTTCCCTTTGTAATTTTGATTTGTTTATACGTTCTTTTTATTTTTATGGTTAAGTGGCCAAATGTTTATGGATTAAATTCCAATAAAGCCATAGGTAACAACAACAACATTTATTATTTAGTATTTTTTTAACTGTTTAATTTTTAAGTTAATTAATTTGTCAGGTTTACTGTATTAATTGCTTTTATTTTGTAAGCACGTTAAATTAGCACAGCGCGAGACAAAACATTAAAAATGTAGTCAAGTCGGCGAACTTAATGACAGGATTGGCGAAGTGTTTGGCAAAATTGGGGGAGTTCGGAAAAATTCTTAAAGTCGGAAAAATTCTTGAAAGTCCGAATAATAATATCAAAACTTTGTTAGTTGTAGTTAGGGAGTTAACTGAATCATTACTTTGATCATGGAATGAACTTGGCGTATTTTTTGTAACCATTCTATTAGTAGTTGATTTTGCTGTTTCTTTATTTTACGAGACAAAAGACTAAAAATATAGCCAAGTCGGCGATCTTAATGGCGAGATGTTTGGCAATATTGGCTGAAATTCGGCGCATGCTTAGTAGGAGAAAACTCTTGACAGCACGAATAACAATATAAATTATTATGGTAGTTGTATTTCGAGAATTAATTGAATTATTGCTGTGACCATGCAGTGAACATGGCGTATTTGTTGTAACCATTCTATTAGGAGGGTAACCAGTTTCTTTATTAGAAGCCAATTAATTTTGACAGGATTGCAAGTGTTCGGCAACATTGACACATTTATTTGCAGCATTGAGAGACCAAAAAACGTTATGAAAAAAATATAGCCTAGTCGGCGTATTTTTTGCAACCATTCTATTAGTAGTTCATTTTTGCTTTACAAGGAAAAACTAAAAATGTAGACAAATCGGCGATGGTGTTGGCGAGGTGTTTGCAACATTAGCTGACATGCCTAGTGGAAGAAAATTCTTGAAAGCCCGAATAACAATATAAAAACTTTAGTAGCTGTATTTAAGTAGTCATTGCTTTGACCAGGCAATGAATTTGGCGTATTTTTTGTAACCATTATATTAGTAGTAGATTTTGCTGTTTCTTTACTTTCTTTCGTCATTGGATAATAATAATAATAATTGGTTTTTTACTTAAATTCAGAATAAATTATGCTTTCATCATCATCAGTAGCGCAACAGCCCCATATTGGGCCAAGGCCGTCTGCCCACTGGTATATTTCAAGACGGGAGATGTTGTCTTTTTACGGGATAGGCTGTCAGTCCTAAGCCGAACGCTCAACAGCCCTATTTGACCAGGACCTACGGCTTAAAGCGGATTCCGAACCACTGCAATCATGAATGGCACCGCCTGGAGTCGAACCTGAAACCTGTGGCATCGAGCGCCAGAACGCAAGCACTTGGCCATCCTGCTCCTAAATTATGTTTTACTTTGTTTAAATATTCATACACATAAAAGAATCGAACCATTTCGGAATTTATTTTTGTTACAATATTTATCAATCATTTAGTAAAAGTAATACATTATTTTTAAGGATTTTAACTTATAGTTTTATAAATACAAAATCAATACTATTTCTATTGAAAATAAGTTCGATTTATATTATTCACATTTATGGAAGAAAAAAATAACTTGTAAGAAAAAAAAAAGTACGTAAAATCTTTAAAAAAAGTGGTTAATAACATGATTTTTAATATCACTTGGCTGAATCTTTGCATTCAATTATTTATTTTCGCCGAACTCTCGTACAGAAATCATTTCCACAATGAAAGACTTTTATTTACGTCGGATTTTAGAACACTTGTAACAAAGAAAATATTTTGGGCTTAAATCTAGTTTTGTCATTTCGGTGACTTTTTTTTTTTGTTGTTATAGTTTTTCTGTGTCTGCAGTGGCAGCAGTTCTTTTGTTGGTCGGAATAAAAAAACAGAAAGAAATTTCAGTCTAGCTAAGAGGATTATAGAAACTGAGTCAGGAAGAATTTCTAGAAAATCATTTCCGATTCTTTCCATTCTTGTTTCCCGGTTGTCATACTTGTTGCCATCCGTCTTTTTAAAAGTTGAGGAAAAAAATATGTTATTTTAAAGGAAAAGGAAACAGAAAAATATTTTGATGTATTGGTGAATGATTTTTTTTCCTGCTGTATATTTTTTATAATAATACAGCCGGGTTTTTTTTTTTTTTTTTTTTTTTTTTGCTTAGAGGGGAAACAATTTTATTATTTATATATTCTTTTTGAATTTCTTTTATGAAATAAAAAAATTAAGTTATTGGCGAATTGTTATGTGACGAAAAGATATTTTGTATGTGCAAGTTTTATAAAGTAGATAAAATAATGGCGTCTTGAAAAATATACTACTGTGCCCAAAAAGTAACACCAAGTATTTTTTTTTAAAAAACTCTTTATTTATTCTTTCAAATTAGTTTCATCGACTTCAAAGTAATCCCCTCCGGACAAAATGCACTGATGCCAACGTTTTTTCCACTCCTCAATGCAATGCTAAAAAGTCATCGTCAGGGATGTCCTTCAAAGCGCGAGGCGATTCACGTTGAATCTCTTCAATCGATTCAAAAAGATGTCCCTGGAGTGATCTTTTGAGTTTAGGGAATAGTCAGAAGTCGCACGGTGTAAATACGGTGATTGTGGAACGATTTGGATTTCATATGTGGCGAACAAATCACGAAGAATCAATGCAGTGCCTGATGACGCATTCAGTGTTTTCGGTACCAATCGAAATTTGACGCGTTTGAGGCCCATTTTTAAGAATTTAATTTCTTTCCAATATAGGAATGCTCACCAAATGCCTTCTTTTATAAATTGAACAAAATCAATGAGTCCTATTTTTATTTAAAATAAGTTCGATTTATATTATTCACAATTATGGTAGAAAAAAATAACTTGTAAGAAAAAAAAAGTACGTAAAATCTTTAAAAAAAGTGGTTAATAACATGATTTTTATTATCACTTGGCTGAATCTTTGCATTCAATTATTTATTTTCGCCGAACTCTCGTACAGAAATCATTTCAACAATGAAAGACTTTTATTTACGTCGGATTTTAGAACACTTGTAACAAAGAAAATATTTTGGGCTTAAATCTAGTTTTGTCATTTCGGTGAATTTTTTTTTTTTTTTTTTGTTATAGTTTTTCTGTGTCTGCAGTGGCAGCAGTTCTTTTGTTGGTCGGAATAAAAAAAAAAAAAAAAAAAAAAAAAAGAAATTTCAGTCTAGCTAAGAGGATTATAGAAACTGAGTCAGGAAGAATTTCTAGAAAATCATTTCCGATTCTTTCCATTCTTGTTTCCCGGTTGTCATACTTGTTGCCATCCGTCTTTTTAAAAGTTGAGGAAAAAAATATGTTATTTTGAAGGAAAAGGAAACAGAAAATATTTTGCTGTATTGGTGAATGATTTTTTTTCCTGCTGTATATTTCTTTCTAATAATACAGTCATTTTTTTTTTTGTTTAGAGTGGAAGCAACTTATTATTTATAAATTCTTTGAATTTATTCAATTCCTTCTATTAGCTCACACTCTCCCTATATATATCTTGTTCAAATTTTCAATCTTTAATAAAATACTTTTTATTCATCCACTCAAGTTGAAATACATTTTTTTAACTTGTAGTGGATGACACTGGATGTTAATACAGTTTTTTCAAATACTAATTCAGTAATTAAATTTAATTAATTAATTTCAGTTTTTTTTAGATTTAAATTGCATATATATATATATACCAATAGATGGCGCCAGATAAACTTAAAAAAATGAATGAAAATTATTTATAAAGGACTTTCTGAAATAGAGTGAAAAAAAAGTAGGAATTGACTTTAAAATTTTTTTATATTACTTTTGAATTATTTCGTAACATATATTGAATGAATTAAATAAATTAACTAATCATTAATTGGCAAGCAGTAGAGCATTATTTTTAACTTAAATTAATCTTAGTAGGATTAATACTAAATGAAACAAATAAATTAAAATTAATAACGCATAAACTCAGACCGCTAGCCACTCTGCCATCAGGCCCCTAAATACAACTACCAAAGTTTTTATATTGTTATTCGTGCATTCAAGAATTTTCTTCCTCTAATCATGTACCAAACTCAGCCAATGTAGCCAAACACCTCGCCAATCCTGCCATTAAGATCGCCGACTTGGCTATATTTTTAGTTTTCTGTCTGCAGCTAAAGAAACAGCAAAATCAACTGCTAATAGAATGGTTACAAAAAATATGGCAAGTGCACTGAATGATCAATGTAATAACTCAGTTCACTCCCTAAATACAGCTAACGAAGTTTTTTATTGTTATTCGTCCTTTCAAGCATTTTTCCCATTAATCTTACGAAAACTCAGACAATGTTGCCAAATACTTCGCCAATCCTGTCATTAAGATCGCCGACTCGACTATATTCGTATATTTTTGTCTCGCAAAATCAAGAAAGAGCAAATCAATTACTAATAGAATGGTAAAAAAAATACGCCTATCTCACTACCTGGTCAAAATAAGGACTCAATTGACTCTCTAAATACAGTTATTGAAGTTTTTATATTGTTATTCGTGCTTTCAAGAATTTTCTCGCACTAAACATGCGCCGACCTCAATCAATATAGCCAAACATCTCTCCAATCCTGCCATTAATTATTCGACGTGGCTATATTTTTAGTTTTTTGTCTCACAAAATAAAGAAACAGCAAAATCAACTACTAATAGAATGATTACAAAAAATATGCCAAGTTCACTGCATCATGAAAGCAATGACTCATTTGACTTTCTAAACACAGCTACCGAAGTGTTTATATTGCTATTCGGGATTTCAGAAATTTTCTCCCACTAAACATGCGCCAAATTCAGTCAATGTACCCAAACACATCGCCAATCCTACCATTAAGATCGCCAACTTAACTATATTTTGAGTTATTTGTCTCACAAAATAAGGAACAGCAAAATCAATTACTAATAGAATAGTTACAAAAACAACACGCCAAGTTCACTGCCTAATCAAAGCAATAACTCAAGTGACTCTCTAAATTCATCTACTGAAGTTTTTGTATTGTTATTCATGCTTTCAAGAATTTTCTCCCACTAAGCATGTGTCATTGTTGCCAAATACCTCGCCAATTCTGCCATTAAGATCGCCGATTTGGCTATATATATTTTTTTTTTTCTCGCGCAGTGCTAATTTACTTGCATAGAAAATAAAAGCATTTAATACAGTAAATGAGATAAATTAAATAATTTAAAGGGCCTGATGGCCAAGTGACTAGCACTCTGGCACTCAGTGCCACAGATTTTGGGTTCAAGTCCCTTTGGTGCCATAGATGTTTGTAGTAGTTTGGAATCCATCTTAAGTTGTATATCCCGGTATAATAGGGACTATAAAACGTTGGGCGTAGGTCTGACTCCCTATCCCATATAAATTCAGAGTCAGGGAACCAAGTCAGACTTCTACCTACGGGTTGTCCATCACAGCAGAAGCTGCCCCTCCTTTCCCTCCTTCCATTAGACCACACGGGTTCATGGACTTCGGTCTAGATGTTGCTGTCTACTAATTGGGGTAAGAAGCAACAAATAATTTAAAGAATAAATAGTTAACAAACTACTAATTAATAAATGTAATTATTTATTGGCATGAATTTTGTAACAATATTCAATTTTAGCAATAGTTAATTTTTTTAAAAATAATTTACAAATATTGCAAATTTTTCCTTATTCCAGACCAAATTAGACAAAACCAAATAATGAATTTTATGCCTAGTGTTTTTAATCCTATTTTTTTTATCGATGTTTAAATGAGTAACATTCTTTCAGAGAGAACGAAGCCTTTGTTTATGGATTAGTACCAATGTTAAATCTTAATTTTTCATTTAAAACTATGTTTCGATGATATTCAAAGTCTCATTTTTTAATTTTAATGCATAATTAGGATAGAACTTAAAGACGTTCTTGTTTCATAATTTTAACTAAATTTTAATTCAAATTTTCATTTCAAATATGATATATAATGGTATTTCACATTCCATTTATTACTTTAATGTAATACCAACTTCATATATCAATATTGAATTTGCATTCCAGATTCCAATTATATGGCATTTATATATGATCGATTTACATGTCAAAGACTAAAATAAGGATGAATGCTGTCTATATATAAGCAGACACTACAATCCTACAATTGTTAAGCTACTAAACTTGTATAACATATATTAAACAAAAGTTACTCAATATTTTAAGAAGCACCATAAAATTCTACTTTGATAATGTTATAAAAAGTATAATCTAAAAATCAAGAATTACTTATTTAAAATATTTTATACAGAATGCTCTTCTGTAGTATTAAGCTGTAGCCTAAATCATTACGGTTCTTGCGTAATAGATTTTTTTTAAACAAAAACCAATTAAAATTATAAATAATAGTAGCATTATTAACTATTAATAGTAGAATTAACTATTAGTATTATTAACTATTAATACAATGTAACTTTTAATAGTAGAATTTTAAAAGTATATTTTTCCATTAGGATTAAATGTCGTTATTGTTAATAAAAATTAGCATACAATATTATTTTTAAAAATGTAAAGCTTTCATAATTTTATAATAACATGATTAAAAATTGTTTCAAACTAAACAAAAAATTTAAAATTTTAATAAAACACTTTCGTAATTCTTAGCTAATTTTTTAATTAAATAATAAATTAAGAGACAACAACTGAATTTCTAAGTGTTAAAGTTTTTAAATTACTTTGGAACATAAATTAATTTTACATTATGTTGTAGCATACATTTATTTTACATTACGTAGCAGCATACATTCATTTCCCATTATGTACGAACATACATTCATTTTACTTTATGCTGGAAGATACATTCATTTTGCATTATGTTGGAGCATATATTAATTTTACATTATGCATAGATTCATTCCACATTATGTTGGAATATACATTCATTTCACATTATGTTGGAGTATACATTCTTTTAACATTATGTTCTAGCGTACATTCATTTTACATTATGTTGAAGGATACATTCCTATTACGTTATGTTGGAGCGTACATTCATTTTACATTATGTTGGAGCATATATTCATAGACACATCCATTTTTATACAGAAAGAGTTGTAAAATAATATACTTTTAGTTGATCATAATTAAATTAAGTTGTTTCTCAAGTAATTCGAAAATAAAAAAAAAGTGTTTTTACAAATCAAATAATCATCAATTCAAATTTTAAGCATATTTCAGAATTCGGCGCCAATTAATTGGCTATACAATATATAACGACTGAATATTTCAAGTCATTTACAAACAAATTACTCTTAATATTTTGCAGGAAGCTATAATATTATTCTCAAGAGATTCTCCGTCGAAAAGAAGAAAGTCCAAAAAAGGCTATTATCTTTTTCCTTAAAAAAAAAATTGCAGCTAGTTAAAGTACCCAAACTCCATACTCTTTCAAACGAAAGGGAAAATAAAAAAACTCCTTCAAGTTTCAGAAGCAATAGTCTTCGTATGCTACAGAGAAAACTTTATTTGCTTTATCGAAAACTTGTTCTTGAAGTTAGCTCTTCTTTTTTTTCTTTGTTGTTGTTATTGTTTGAATCAAGAATGAAAATGAACACTCAACAAAAATCTTTTTTTCCTTCGAGTTCTCTTTTCATTGCACTGGTTAAAGCACTGAAAAAGTTCTGAAAACTATTTCAACGGATGTTTACTTTGTTTAGAGTAACGTACCGCTACATTATTTTCCTAATTTCCCTTCAAAAGATGCTTAGAAAAAAAAAGTAGAATTCATTGAAATTCTCAAAAATAGCATGGAAATTTTGAGTTGAAAGAATACATGTTGGAGCATGCATTCTTTTTACATTATGTTGGAGCTCACATTTATTTTATGTAATGTTGAGCATACATTCATTTTACATTAAATTGGAACATACATTCATTTCACATCATGGTGAAGGGTACATTAATTTATTATGTTGGAGCATACATTTCATTTTACAGTATGTTGGAATTTAAATTAATTTAATTTCACATTAAGTTGGAACATACATTAATTTTGCATTATGTTGGAGCATACTTACATTAATTTTACATTACGTTGGAGGATACATTCATTTTACATTATGTTGCAAAACCATATATTTAAAAAATCATATATTTAACATTATGTTTGAGCATACATTCATTTTACATTATGTTTGAGCATACATTTATTTTACATTATGCTGGAGGATACATTCATTGCTCTTTATGTTGAACCCTACATTCGTTTCACATTATGTTGGAGCATACATTCATTTTACATTGTGTTGAAACATACATTCACTTTACATTATATCTAACATAATGTAAAATGAATGCATTCATTTCACATTATGTTGGCATTATACATACATAATGCATAGATTCTTTTCACATTATGTTGGCATTATACATACATAATGCATAGATTCTTTTCACATTATGTTGGCCTAATGCATACATTCATTTTCATTATGTTGGAGCATACATTCGTTTTTATATTATATTGGAGCATATATTCATTTCACATTATGTTGGAGCATACATTCAATTTACATTATATGGTAGAATACATTCATTTTACATTATTTTGGAGCATACATATATATTACATTATATTGGAACATACATTCGTGTATATATTCCTTTTTGTATAGAAATAGTTGTAAAATAATGTATTTTTAGTTGGTCATAATTAAATTAAGATTTTACTCAAGTAATTCGAAATTTTTAAAAAAGTTTCTTTGCAAGTCTAATAATCATCAGTTCAAATTCAAACATGTTATAAACAATGACTGAAAATTTCAAGTCATTTAGAAACAAATTAATCGTAATATTCTGCCTAAAATAGTAATATTATCAGGGGATCTCTAAACTTTCCATCGAAAAGAAGTAAGTCCAAAATGGATGTTATCTTTTTCCTGAAGAAAAAAAAACTGCAGCCAGTTAAAGAACCCAAATTCCATACTATTCAAACGTAAGGAAAGGAAAAAACTCCTTCAAGTTTCAGAAGCAATCGACTCGTATGCTACAGAGAAAACTTTATTTGCTTTATCGAAAACTTGTTCTGAAGTTAGCTCTTACATTATGTAGGAGCATATTGTCATTTCACATTATGCTGGAGCATATTGTCATTTCACATTATGCTGGAGCATACATTCATTTCACATTATATTGGAGCATATATTCATTTCACATTACGTTGGAGCACAGAATCATTTTTTAATGTGTTGGAATATACACCCCTTTTACATTATGTTCGAACATATATACATTTCACATTATGCTGGATCACACATTCATTTCACATTATGCTGGAGCGCATGTTCATTTTACATTATATTAGAGCATGCATTCATTTTATATTATGTTAGTATATATATTCATTTTACATTATGTTGGATCATACATTCATTTCACATTACGTTGGAGCATACATTCGTTTCACGTTATGTTGGAACATGCATTAATTTGACATGATGTTGGATATACATTCATTTTACATGATGTTGGAGCTTACACTCATTTTACTTTATATTGGAGCGTATTACTTTATATTGGAGCATATTATGTTATATTTGAACATACATTCGTATATACATCCATTTTTATGTAGAAAGAGATATAAAATAATGTATTTTTAGTTGATCATAATGCAATTAAGATTTTAAACATATTTCAGATTTTGGAGCCAATTAATTGTTTATTTCGATCAAAAAAGGAAAAATATCATATAAAACGACTAAAATTTTCAAGTCATTTACAAACAAATTACTCTTAATATTTTGCATGAAGCTATAGTATTATTCTCAAGGGATTTCTAAGCTTTCTAAAGAAAAAAAGTAAGTCCAAAATGGATGTTATGTTTTTCCTGAAGAAAAAAATGGCAGCCAGTTAAAGTACCCAAACTCCATACTCTTCAAACGAAAGGGAAAATAAAAAAACTCCTTCAAGTTTCAGAATCAATAGTCTTCGTATGCTACAGATAAAACTTTATTTGCTTTATCGAAAACTTGTTCTTGAAGTTAGCTCTTCTTTTTTTTCTTTATTGTTGTTATTGTTTGAATCAAGAATGAAAATGAACACTCAACAAAAATCTTTTTTTTACTTCGAGTTCTCTTTTCAGTGCACTGGTTAAAGCACTGAAAAAGTTCTGAAAACTATTTCAACGAGTGTTTACTTTCTTTAGAGTAACGTACCGTTACATTATTTTCCTAATTTCCCTTCAAAAGATGCTTAGAAAAAAAAGTAGAATTCATTGAAATTCTCAAAAATAGCTTAAAATAATATGAAAATTTCGGTTAAAAGTAAGTCTACTTTTGTGTTTTATTACTCATAAAATATATGGGTAATTTTTTTGGAGAAAATGGGTCCGAGATGTCCTGGACCACTTTTAGCGTTTCTCATTGGTTTATTTATTTATTTTTTTTTTAAATTTCTTTCACAAGCTATTCTTATTGGTTTATTTAAAGTACATTCACGTGCATTCTTATTAAATTTCTTCCGCGTGCTATTGTTTAATGATATCGTTTTAAATTCTATAGCCTTTATTTATTTTAATTTCTTCTAAGTGCTTTTATAAAATAATTTGGAATTCTGTAGGTTTTTTTTTTCATTTCTTCTAAGTGGTTTTATAAAATCTATAGTTTTTTTTTTTTTTTTTTTAATTTTCTATTCAATCTGTTTTCTTTTTTTCAGTTTTGAACGATAACTGATTGCCTGAATATGATTTATTGATACTTTTTCTTTGTTTGTTTGTTTAAGATTGTTGTTATGCGTTTTGTTCTTAACATTAAATTCTAAAATTTATGCGTAGTTTGTATATCGGCACGGCCAATAATTTTTTTTCTATTTTAAAATTTCTTTTATGTACTTTTTATAAGATAGTTTGGAATTTTATACTTTTTATTTTTTATTTAATATATTTTCTATTTTCAGTTTTGATCGATAACAGATGAACATAATTGATTGCCTTAATAGGATTTATTCATACTTTTTTTCTTTCCGTATTTGCTTAAGTTGGCTGTTATGCATTTTGTTCTTACAATGGATTCTGAATTTTATGGGTAACTTGTATATGGGACCAGCCGATAAACTTTTTTTATTTTAAAATTTCTTTTCCGTACTTTTTTTTTATAAAATCGTTTCGAATTCTATATTTTTTTAATTAATTTTATTTTTATTTTTATTCATTTTTTTTTTTTTTTTTTTTTTTTTTTTTTTTAAACTTTTTTCAGTTTTAAATGATAACTGATGAACATAAGTTATTGCCTGAATATGATTTATTGATACTTTTTTTTTGTTTGTTTAAGATTGCTGTTATTCGTTTTATTATTACATCAAATTATAAATTTTATGGGTAAATTGCAAATTGGACCATGGGAAAATTGCAAATTTTAATTTGCAAAATTAAATTTTTGTTAAATTTTTTTATGGGCAAATGGGAAAAAAAAAAAATTTTTCGTTTGGAATTTATAACTTTTTTTTTATTTAATCTGTTTTCTTTTTTCAGTTTTGAACAGTAACTGACGAAAATAATTGATTGCCTGAACATGATTAATTGATACTTTTTCTTTCTTTGTTTAAGATTTCTATTACGCGTTTTGTTCTTAGATCAAATTTTATATTTTTTTGAGCAGCTTGTATATCGGACCAAATGATAATTTTTTTTTATTTTAAAATTTCTTTTACATTCTTTTTATTTACAATATCGTGTGGAATTCTATAGTTTTTATTTATTTTAATTTCTTCTAAGTGCTTTTATAAAATCGTTTGGAATTCTATAATTTTTTATATTTTTTATTTAATCTGTTTTCTTTTTTTTTCATTTTTGAACGATAACTGATAAAGATAATTGATTAACCTAAATAGGATTTATAGATACTTTTTCTTCCTTCATTTGTTTAAGATTGCTGTTACGCGTCTCGTTCTTACATTAAATTCTAGATTTTATGGGTCACCTGTATATCGGTTCAATCGATAATTTTTTTTTATTTTAAAATTTCTTTTACATTCTTTTTATTTACAATATCGTGTGGAATTCTATAGTTTTTATTTATTTTAATTTCTTCTAAGTGCTTTTATAAAATCGTTTGGAATTCTATAATTTTTTATATTTTTTATTTAATCTGTTTTCTTTTTTTTTCATTTTTGAACGATAACTGATAAAGATAATTGATTAACCTAAATAGGATTTATAGATACTTTTTCTTCCTTCATTTGTTTAAGATTGCTGTTATGCGTCTCGTTCTTACATTAAATTCTAGATTTTATGGGTCACCTGTATATCGGTTCAATCGATAATTTTTTTTTATTTTAAAATTTCTTTTACATTCTTTTTATTTACAATATCGTGTGGAATTCTATAGTTTTTATTTATTTTAATTTCTTCTAAGTGCTTTTATAAAATCGTTTGGAATTCTATAATTTTTTATATTTTTATTTAATCTGTTTTTTTTTTTTTTTCATTTTTGAACGATAACTGATAAAGATAATTGATTAACCTAAATAGGATTTATAGATACTTTTTCTTCCTTCATTTGTTTAAGATTGCTGTTACGCGTCTCGTTCTTACATTAAATTCTAGATTTTATGGGTCACCTGTATATCGGTTCAATCGATAATTTTTTTTTTTTTATTTTTAAAATTTCTTTTACATTCTTTTTATTTACAATATCGTGTGGAATTCTATAGTTTTTATTTATTTTAATTTCTTCTAAGTGCTTTTATAAAATCGTTTGGAATTCTATAATTTTTTATATTTTTTATTTAATCTGTTTTCTTTTTTTTTTTTTTTTTCATTTTTGAACGATAACTGATAAAGATAATTGATTAACCTAAATAGGATTTATAGATACTTTTTTTTCTTCCTTCATTTGTTTAAGATTGCTGTTACGCGTCTCGTTCTTACATTAAATTCTAGATTTTATGGGTCACCTGTATATCGGTTCAATCGATAATTTTTTTTTTTTTTATTTTAAAAATTTCTTTTACATTCTTTTTATTTACAATATCGTGTGGAATTCTATAGTTTTTATTTATTTTAATTTCTTCTAAGTGCTTTTATAAAATCGTTTGGAATTCTATAATTTTTTATATTTTTTATTTAATCTGTTTTCTTTTTTTTTTTTTTTCATTTTTGAACGATAACTGATAAAGATAATTGATTAACCTAAATAGATTTATAGATACTTTTTCTTCCTTCATTTGTTTAAGATTGCTGTTACGCGTCTCGTTCTTACATTAAATTCTAGATTTTATGGGTCACCTGTATATCGGTTCAATCGATATTTTTTTTTATTTTAAAATTTCTTTTACATTCTTTTTATTTACAATATCGTGTGGAATTCTATAGTTTTTATTTATTTTAATTTCTTCTAAGTGCTTTTATAAAATCGTTTGGAATTCTATAATTTTTTATATTTTTTATTTAATCTGTTTTCTTTTTTTTTTCATTTTTGAACGATAACTGATAAAGATAATTGATTAACCTAAATAGGATTTATAGATACTTTTCTTCCTTCATTTGTTTAAGATTGCTGTTACGCGTCTCGTTCTTACATTAAATTCTAGATTTTATGGGTAACCTGTATATCGGTTCAATCGATAATTTTTTTTTTTTAAAATTTAAAATTATTCATTTTTATTTACAATATCGTGTGGAATTCTATAGTTTTTATTTATTTTAATTTCTTCTAAGTGCTTTTATAAAATCGTTTGGAATTCTATAATTTTTTTAATTTTTTATTTAATCTGTTTTCTTTTTTTTCATTTTTGAACGATAACTGATAAAGATTGATTAACCTAAATAGGATTTATAGATACTTTTTCTTTCTTCATTTGTTTAAGATTGCTGTTACGCGTCTCGTTCTTACATTAAATTCTAGATTTTATGGGTAACCTGTATATCGGTTCAATCGATAATTTTTTTTTATTTTAAAATTTCTTTTACATTCTTTTTATTTACAATATCGTGTGGAATTCTATAGTTTTTATTTATTTTAATTTCTTCTAAGTGCTTTTTTATAAAATCGTTTGGAATTCTATAATTTTTTAATTTTTTATTTAATCTGTTTTCTTTTTTTTTTTTTCATTTTTGAACGATAACTGATAAAGATAATTGATTAACCTAAATAGGATTTATAGATACTTTTTCTTCCTTCATTTGTTTAAGATTGCTGTTACGCGTCTCGTTCTTACATTAAATTCTAGATTTTATGGGTAACCTGTATATCGGTTCAATCGATAATTTTTTTTTATTTTAAAATTTAAAATTATTCTTTTTATTTACAATATCGTGTGGAATTCTATAGTTTTTATTTATTTTAATTTCTTCTAAGTGCTTTTATAAAATCGTTTGGAATTCTATAATTTTTTTAATTTTTTATTTAATCTGTTTTCTTTTTTTTCATTTTTGAACGATAACTGATAAAGATTGATTAACCTAAATAGGATTTATAGATACTTTTTCTTTCTTCATTTGTTTAAGATTGCTGTTACGCGTCTCGTTCTTACATTAAATTCTAGATTTTATGGGTAACCTGTATATCGGTTCAATCGATAATTTTTTTTATTTTAAAATTTCTATTGTGTATATTTTTTTATAAAATCATTTGGAATTCTATAATATTTTTTTAAATTTAATTTGGGGTTTTTTTTCAGTTTTGAACGATAATTGATGATCCTAATTGATTGCCCGAATATGATTTGTAGATACTTTTTCTTTTGCTTGTTCAAAATTGCTGTTACGCGTTTTGTTCTCATATTAAATTCTAAATTTTATGGGTAACTTGTATATCGGACCAGAAGATATTTTTTCTATTTTAAAATTTTTATTAAGTACTTTATTTTTATAATATCTTTTGGAATTTTATAATTTTTATTAGTTTTCATTTAATCTTTTTTTTTTTTTTTTGTTTCAATTTTGAACGAAAGCTGATAAGCATATATTACTGCCTGAATATAATTTATTGATACTTTTTCTTTCTTTGTTTGTTTGAGGTTGCTGTTATGCGTTTGGTTCTTACATTAAATTCTAAATCTTATAGGTAATTTGTATATCGGACCAGCCGATATTTTTTTTTTTTTTTTTAATTTTTTTTTTTTTTTTTTTTTTTTAATAAAATCGTTTGAAATTCTATATATTTTTTTATTTAATCTGTTTTCTTCTTTCAGTTTTGAATGATAACTGATGAACATAATTGTTTGTCTGTATACATTAAATTCTAGATTTTATGGATAACTTGTGCATCTGATCAGCTGATATTTTTTTTTATTTTAAAATTTCTTTTAAGTACTTTTTTTTATAAAATCGTTTGGAATTCGATAATTTTATTAATTATTTATTCACCCTGGTTTTTTTTTTTTTTCTGTCTTGAATGATAACTATTGAACATAACAGACTTCCTGAATATGATTTATTGATACTTTTTATTCTTTTGTTCTTAGATTAAATTTTAAATTTTATGGATAATTGTAAATTGGACCAGCCGATAATTTTTTTTTTATTTTAAATTTTTTTACTTTCTTTTGGAATTGTATAATTTTTTAATTTTTCATTTAATCTGTTTTCTTTTTTCAGTTTTGAAAGATAACTAATGAACATAATTGATTGCCTGAATAGGATTAATTGATACTTTTTATTTCTTTGTTTGTTTAAGATTACTTTTACGCGTTTTATTCCAAATTTTATAGGAACTTGTATATTAAACCAGCCGATAATTTTTTAAAATTTCTTTTACGTACTTTTTTAGAAAATCGTTTTGAATTCTATAGTTTTTTAATGTTAAGATATGGTTGTTTATTTTCTTTATTTCTTGTTATTTAAAAAAAAATAATGTCTTTCAAATGATGTAAACTTTTGACTCAAGTTATTAGTTACTAGAACGGTAGAGAAACAGCAGATTCAGCACTAACAAGGGTCTTTATATGAAAGGCTGTAATTCACCCGCATTGTGCTACCTTATTTTTCACACATGCTTCCAAAAGTTGTATCTGGATGTTCGCACTCTTGTTTCCATATTCCAACGAGCAGATATATCGTGCCCATTCCCGACGTAGACACGGAGGTACAATCAGCATTTGTACTTTTTTCTTTGCATTTCCATGTTACTGGGTAGTCTGGTAGATAATGTATATTAAGAAACCCAGTTTCAAAACTGAATAACTAAAGCCGAAACTCAAAATTTCCATGTCTAAACTGGCGATAGCTACGATAAATCTGTAAATCGGAAAATTTTTAATTATGCTTAGAGGAGCAATAAATGAAAGTGTATAAATGACCAATCAAAATTGTGTTTGAAAAATATTTATACATTATAATGCCAAGTGAATTCTGGCTAACACTTAATCTAATAGCAAAATTCTCTTTTCAATTTTCCTGTCAAATCTTTTAAATTTTCCAAGCATTACCATCAGAAGTATTTGAAAATAGTTAATAATATAATTAATAGTAATAGGAAATAGTTAACAACAATTAATCAAATAGTAATAGGAAATCTTCCGTTCTTGTAACGCATGATTTGGTTCAAAGTGCCCAGCATTAAATGTAATACTTTTCTTTCCCTTTATACTATTTTCAAATACTTATGAAAACTAAAATGGTAATGGTTGGGAAATTTCTAGATTAAAATTGAAAAAGCGATTTTGCGATAATATTTAAGTAAAAAAAATCAACAACTAAGCAAAAAAAAGCAGCTAAAACATAAATAAGATAAAGATCAACGACTGAGACATAGTGTTTACTTGAATAATTCTAATCCAAGTAAAAAAAGGTTTAAGGTAATCACAAAATATTAATGCTTCGGTTTTATATGTTCGTTTTAAAACGTAGTTCGATATAAATCACAAATTATTTGTCTTTTTTCCTGACTGGAACTGTACTTAAATTTTTTAACATTTTCTAATTTAAATGGGATACAATTCCCCAAAACTCTGTAGTAGGATATGACAGTGATTGTTGTTGTTGTCGTATCCCCTGAAGAGTACAAGAAAATCAAATAACGTGGTGCTCCCAAATAATTTTGACTATGTTGATTTGCCAGTCTCTGTTATAAATGCTCTTCCGAGGGATGGCCAGACAATGCACGGCGGCTGCAACATCTGGGCAATCAAAGGCATGATGAGGAGTCAGCTCGACATCAGGGCAGTTGCCACATTTATTTTTATTTTTTTTTTTTTTTTAACGCCATCAGCAGAAATTTTCATTTTATCGTGGTGTTTCGTCCTTAATTATGTGAGATTTGTAGCTGTTTTTCTGTTGACATTTAATTCTGTAACTCTGACAATCGTATATCGATTGGATAAATAATTTTTATGAATTTTAAAATCTCCTATGGATTGACTCTAATTGTCTGTGTAATGTCGCACTGCAACTCTTTATGTGGCAAAATTATAATGATTCTGGAATGAAAATGTACATTTATTTGCTACCGTATGTAAATGATTTTACTTGGTACATTAAATCTTTTTAGACTGTTATTAAATGTGCATTTACTAAAGAGACTTTATAATCCCCAGTACCCTTGAATTTGTAGCGGCCTGATGGCCAATTGTCTGGCGCTCTGACCCTTGGTGCCACAGGCTTCAGTTTCGAATCCTGGCTGTGGCATGGATGTTTCTTAGTGGTTCGGTATCCACGTTAAACTGCATGTCCCGGTCTAATTAGCCTAAATTGTGTAAAAAAATGACCGTAGAGCGACAAACCAAACCAAACCTTGAATTTGTAAGAACAACTTAACTTGTTATTGTTGTTTTTTAATGCCAGACGTTTTGTCCTGGAGTTATTTGACACTTTAGAGGCAGGTAATTAGCAATCAGTGTTGTGAGCCCTCGTGCCACTGTTTGTATACGTAAGGCCATTCATCAAATTTTTTATTTATATTTTATTATATTATTCATTTTTCCCTTATATTTCTTATATATGAAATAAGCATGTAATAGATCATTTTCAAGGGTTTCTGTGAGTGATTCGCTTTTTTCACAGGTCTGTCAGTTTCAGAATTAAAGATCAACTAAGAACAGATAAGAAAAAGATCAACAGCATAGTAACATAAAATTGAAACATAAAAAAAGAAAGAAAATTGTAATCGGTTCGGCCGATATACAGAACAAGACACATAACAGCAATCTTAAAAAATAATAGAGAGTTTTTGCATACCGTACGTTAGTTACCGTAGGACGTCCGTTAGCTTTTTCTCCCTAGCGCGCATGCTCATAGGAACTGAGCATGCGCGCTAGGGAGAAAAAGCTAACGGTCGTCCTACGGTAACTAACGTACGGTATGCAAAAACTCTCTATTAATATTCCAAACGATTTTTTTCTTGAAAAATCTCATTTTGACTTTGAAATAAAATTGTGTTTGCTTTTACCAGTCGATCTTTTAGAACAATTTTGAATTAATTTTTTTTTTTCTGAAAAATTCTTGTAAATTCTAATAAAATTCTTATTCTTATTCTGGAAAATTCTCATTCTATTAAAATTCTTTTTCTTATTCTATTAAAATTCTTTTTTTTATTCTATTAAAATTCTTATTCTATTAAAAATCTTAGTCTTATTCTAGAAAATTCTTATGAAAAATTATTTTTACTAAGTTATTTAATAATTACTCAATTATTTTTATTTTGTAAATAAATATTATGTATAAAAAAAAGTTAATGAAGAATTTTAAAAATTTCGGGGACAGAAATTTAAAAGAAAACTGGTGACAGAATTTTAAAAAAGCTCGTGACAGAAATTAAAAAAAAAATAGCTCGTTACAGATTTTTTTAAAAAAGCCCTTGTAAGAAATTTAAAAAAAAAGCTCGTGGTTGAAAATTAAAAGAAAAAGGTCGTGAAAAAATTTAAAAAAAATCTCATGAAACTAATTTAAACTAAAAAACTTCACTCTATAAAACAATGCGCATATATTTTATTTGTAATAAACATCAGCAGTTAAGACATATAATTTACGTGAACAACTCAAAATTTTTTATAATCAACATTAGTTTCATTTCCTTGTAATACTCTTTTAAATAAATTGGAATTTCATATGCGCTAGACATTTCAATTTCAATTATATCACCAACTGAGTGTAAAAAAAAATTAGAATTCATATATATATATACTCTTAAAGGAAATACCAGATAATTACAGTGCAATAGTCTGTACTGAACTTTTCCTTCATAAAAGAGACACCCTCCAAAAGTTCCTCTTCAAAGCGAAAGTGAAAATAAAACTTAACTTCCTCTTCTTATCCATTTCTATAACAATGAAAGTAGAAGAGGTTTTTGGAACTACTGTTATTTCCTCCAGCCTGTGCTATTGAGAACCATTTCCTCCTTTGGCTCAGGTTGCTTGATAAGAACTGAAAATAAATTGAAATTTGGGGATGGGGGAAGGATACACCAACATATCCATGCATGAAGGAACATACAAATTTAAAAATCTTTCTGTGAGTTTAAGTTATTAAGCAAATTGATACGAAACTTTTTATCAATATGTAAATTATTTAATATTTTAATTAATTATTAATTTTTGTTATCGTAAATTTTTTTAATTATAGCATTTATTTATTTGAATAATATTGCAAAATGCTTTTACATTTTTTTTTCTTTTTAAATTGTAAACTGATAAAAAAAATGAATTCAAGGATTGTCACCTTGGCGACGTTGGCGATCGATTTGGCGAAGCTTATTTTATATTCTTAGTGCATAGCACCAGACAATTACTAAACCAAAGTTATTATTTGGAATCCAAATTGATTTCAATTATTAATTTTTATTGTCGTATATTTTTAAAATTGGGGCCTGATGATCGAGTGGCTAGCACTCTGGCGCTCACTAACACAGGATTTGGGTTCCAATCCCGGCGGTGCCATGGATGCAGTGGTTGAGAATCCAGTTTAAGCCGTAGGTCACGGTCTAACAGGATCGTAGAGCGTTGTGGGGGTATTGTTACTCCGTGTCCGTAACTTATCTTCAAGCTACACGCACCTCCTCGGTAGTGCTAAGTGAGTAACGTCGGTGCAGAGCTTGCCTTAAGGCATAAGAGACAACTGTCTTAAGTGTTTGTCAGCTGCATTAAAAAATACAATTGTTTATTATTAATAAACAATATTTTATTTATTAATTATATTCGCTAAAATGCTTTTATAATGTGTTTTTTTTTTCTTTTTAAATTGCATATTAAATATAAATATATGCAAGTTCTCTTTTCAAGTATAAGATAACTTGGCGATATTGGCGATCGATTTGGCGAAACTTATTTAAAATTCTTAGAGCATAGCACCAGAAAGCTACTAAACCAAAGAAATTATCTAGAACCCAAATCGATTTTAATTATTAATTTTTATTATCGTATATTTTTTAAATAATTTATTTATTTGAATAATAATGCAAAATTACATTTTTTTTACATTTTTTTTTCTTTTTAAATTGCATACTGATAAAAAAAAAGGATTCAAGCATTATCAACTTGAATTCTTACAATATTTTTTTTTTCTTTCTTTCTTTTTAAAGTGCATATTCAAATGAAATGAATTCAGATCAGCAGACGTCCTGAATCACTCTCCAGTGTGAATCTGGACTCGTTTGTAAAGAGTACAAACGGATGGAGCCCATCGTTATCTGGTCCAGGAAACGTGTTCTCTTGCCCAAAATAAGCGGGCCTTCTCTGTCGTCCGTTGAGGGGGACACACACAACTGGTCGCCTTGCATAGAGACCTGACTATTGTAAACGAATCGCTAACAAAAGTTGTAAATCAACAGAAGTTACTCGCGTAATTACGAAAGCCTGATATTTGCATATTTTTCTCTCACTCATATATATTTTCTTTTAAAAAAGTGTGGCAGCTATCGTTGCGGCATAAATTTCGTTTTTATTATAGCACTATAACATGTTTTTCGAAGCTCATCATAAAAAAAATGACAGTAAAAATAAAATTTATAGTTTAAATTGTTGCATGTTGAACGAAAAACATGTTTTTTTTTCTTTCTAATGCAGCTGGCAAACATTTAGACAGCTTGGTCTTGGATGCCTTAAGGCAAGCGCTGCACAGACGGACTCACTTTGCATTACCCAGGGGCACGTGTAACTTGAAGATAAGCCACGGACGTGGAGTAACAATGCCCCCGCAACGCTCTACGATCCTATTAGACCGGAACCTACAGTTTAAAGTGGATTCCGAACCACTACAAACATCCATGGCACCGCCGGGATTCGAACCCGAAACCTGCGGTACCGAGCGCCAGAGCGCTAGCCACTCGGCCATTCAGTCCCACGAAAAACATGTTGTTCCTTAACTTTTGGAGGGCACTATATTTTATGATAAAAGCAGATTAAAAAATGAGATATTTTTAATTGAGGTTAAAACCCTCGCTTATACATTCTAATGGACATTTTTATAAATACAACTTAAAAAAATATCTTCCTAAAAATAATTATTAAAAAATTATTGAATTCCACGTAAAAATTCTTTCTATTTAAAAAAATATATAATACATGTTTTTTAATGAAAAATTCTCCAAAAGAACTTTAAATAATGTGTAGTGGAAAAAAAATTTTATGCTCGTAGCATATAATTTAGCAGAAGTTTCTACTTGATGAAAATTCTGCTAAATTATATGCTATGAGCATAAAAGCTGTTAACATATTAAAGTGAGAGCAGGAAACTTTCGCATTTCGTGGTTAAATGAAAAAAATGTTCCCTAGACATCGTTGCAGACGTAATACTATTACAGTAATTACATTTACTAGTAAAATCATATGCAACAGATAAACAGCCTTTTCTCAATTGAAATTCACGGAACTGCGTGGTATAAATTATTCTGAAAGATTGGATACGGTACTAGTTTACCGTATTATAGTTAACCACCATTTCCACGGTTTTCGCTCATTGCACAATAATTTGCGGAGGCTGACTGATAAATGATTTCAGATTATAAGAATGTGAAAATAACAATAGCAATTTCACCAATAAATTTATTCCATAGTTTTGTGGTTTTAATTTCTATTTAATTTTTCTAATGATTTAGAGAAAAGTTTTCATTTTTTTAACTAGGAAACTGGATTTTATTCTTATTTTTTTTTTTTTTTTTTCGATTCCTACTATTACTTCGCACTCTCTATATATATATCTTGTTCAAATTTTCAATCGTTCATAAAATACTTTTTTTTTCATCCACTCGAGTTCAAATACATTTTTTTTAACTTGTAGTGGATGACACCTGATGTTAATACAGTTTTTTCAAATATTAATTCAGTAATTAAATTTAATTCATTAATTTAAGTTTTTTTTTTAGATTTAAGTTGCATGTATCTAATAGTAGATGGCGCCAGGTGTAAGAGGAAAATTTCAACTTTATTTGTAAAGGACTTTTATGCAATAGAGTGAAAAAAAATAGGAATTGACTTTAAAATTTTTTTTATATTACTTGTTAAGCATAAATTCAGTTGGTTGACAATTCATCAATTTTGATTAATTCATGCAAGCAATTCAATAAATTTCACTATTTTGAAAGATTAGCTATGATAATAGTTTACTGGATTATAGTTAACCATTCCCACAATTTTCGCTCTTGCGCTCGGTGCCACAGGTTTCGGATTCGAGTCCCGACGGTGACCTGGATATTTATAAGGGTTCAAATCCACTTTAAACTGTAGGTGCCAGTCTAATACGATAACAGAGTGTTGTCCTGAGGTTTAGTCAGTCGTGGTACCTCGCTAAAGTGAAGCTGCGTGTTACTCTTTTTTGACATAGTTAAAATTTTCCTGCACCAGGTGGATTAGTAACAACAACAACAACAGTTTTCGCTCATTGGCGCAATAATATGCGGAGCTAATATTGGAGCATAAATGATTTTTGATTACAGTTATGTGAAAATTAACAATAATGTTTTTATCAATGAATTTACTCCGTAGTTTTATGGTTTTTATTTCTATTTAGGTTTTCTAATGGTTTAGGGAAAAGTTTTCAATGTTTAATACGAAACTGGAATTTTATTCACTTTTTTAATTGATTCATCAATTTTGATTAATTTATACAATCAATTCAATAAATTGATTACTCTGAAAGATTAGATATAGCACTAGTTTACTGTACTATAGTTAGCCATTTCCCAGTTTTCGCTCATTGCCTCAATAATTTGTAGAGGCTATCATTGGAATATGAATGATTTTTTATTATGGTATTATAAAAATAAATAATAGCAGTTTCACCATTGAATTTAATCCATAGTTTTTTTTTTATTTCTATTTAGGTTTTCAAATGATTTAGGGAAAAGTTTTCATTTTTTTAAATAAGAAACTAAATTTTATCCCTTTTTAAACATAAATTCAAATGATTGACAATTCTTCATTTTCGATTAATTCATACAATTAATAATCAATTCAATAAATTGATTGCATTATATTAATTGATTTTGATTCATGAAATAAAGTCAATTAATTGATTTAACATTTTAATAGTTTTCATAATAGTTTTAATAATAGTTTTTTTTAATAATTTTGACGTCATCTAGGATAGTTTTCTAATGATTTAGAGAAAAGTTTTAATTTTTTATTAAGAAACTGAATTTTATTCCCTTTTTAAACATAAATTCAATTGATTGACAATTTATCAATTTTGATTAATTCATACAATTAATGATCAATTCAATAAATTGATTAAATTATAGCAATTGATTTAGAATCAAGATGAGCAATAAAATCTATTATTTGATTTAATATTTAAATATTTTTCATCTGAAATTCATTCAAAAATATTAAAAATTCCTTATATTTTATTGTAAAAATGAACAGAATGTATACAAAATAATTTATATACATTTATGGCATAGAATTTTAGGATCTAATGATTACATACAGAATTAGTAAAAGGATTTACATTTAAAAATCATTATACAAAATATTTACACTACAAATTCATTTTTGGGAGTATATTATAGACGATAGAATTTTTACATTTTTAAATCTAGGAATTCGTATTACATTGCATAGTAATGTATTCTCTAATTTTCAATGAAACATAAATTACACTTTGTAACATAAAAATAATCACATATATTTTCATGATAATATTTGCAATTCCAGTAAACTATTACAAGAATGTAACTATATCACAGTTCTTAAATAAGGTTTTTTCCGAAATTTGCATTTAAATCACGTCGTATTCATGTACGTAAATCTCTTGACCTTTGTTTAATAACTTGACTTGTAAAGTATTATTTACACAACTGACAATTTTTGACTTTTTGCAAATATCAAACAAAACAAAACTAAATAAGCCTTTTGATATTCATTACTCATCACTATGTAAATGATAGGATAAATGATATTCGAAAATAAACGCGAGATATCCAAATAAATGTGAAGATCATCTTATTCTTACTTAAAATGTCTTCTTTACAAAACTGGTGGTTTCGGACTTTTTGCAGAACAGAAACAAAACAAGTCCAAATAAGCCTTTCGATATTCATTGCTCATCACTATGTAAATGACAGGATTAATGATATTCGAAAAATAAAAGCCAAGATATCCAAATATATTCAAAATAGGCATATCATCTTCCTTTTTAAAGATTTTTACAACAATAACAGGAACATAGCATAGGACAAATGTGATGAATATCACCATTATCATTCTCAAGACTTTTAACTCCTGCTTACTTCTCCTTAGAGCAGTTTTGTTGATGGATACATTGTCTAAAGAGTCTTTCCTTGCCCTCTCTGATGCTTGGTGGACTACCCAGTAGATCCTGGAGTAGCACACCGGAAACACCATTGATGGCAATCCAAATGCCACTATGCAAAAAGTCATCTTTGGCGATCGGCCATTTAGTTTCATTATGCTGCAAGTGCCCACTTTGGGATCGTATCCAAACTTGCCCCAGACTTCAAAAAGTGGGAAGATCAGCAAAACCAAAGCGGACATCCATATAAAACCTATCATGATGGCAATGTTTCTGGGTTTGTACATGTCTCGATATACATTTGGGTGAACGATGAGTATGTAACGATTTATGGTGATGGCTATGACACTGAACAAAGACACTGCACCATTGGAATATCCGACCAGAGGAAACAGCTTGCAAAGAACGTCACCATAGTTCCAGTGTCTTTCAAGGAAGGTGAGAGCTGACAGCGGCATCGAAAATCCACAGAACAGCAAGTCAGCAACGCATAGGTTGACAATGAAAGCTGTGGTGGCATTGCGGAGTTTTTTGGACTTGGATAGCGCCAAGATGGACACAAAGTTTCCGAAGACTCCTACGATTGCAAATATAATTAAACATGCAGCTGCAAAGTCCATAAGCGCTGCTGGATAATAGAAGAACACAGTCTCGTTGCCATGCGTGCCAAATGCCCGGAGATGTTCGTTATCTTCAGAGGTTGTGTTGTTGCCCACATTTGAGAATATCCACGAGGCTGTGACCAAAGCACTCATATTCTTCACGTCTATCGTCTTTTAGATATCTAAAAAAAGTAATTTTTTTGATAAATTATTCTTTACTATTATTGGGAATTATCTAGAAAAACTTCAATTGCATTTACGCTTGAATAACACAATTGGTTGGATTTCTAAATAATCCCTATTAAGCAAATGCCATGCTATACTAAAACAAGTAATATAAAAAAAATATATGTCAATTCCTACTTTTTTTTCCCTATATTGCAGAAATTCCTTTATAAATAAGTCTCATTGATTTCTTTAAGTTCATCTGGGGCCATCTATTGGTAGATACATGCAACTTAAATGTAAAAAAAGTTCAAATTAATTAATTTAATTTAATTAAATGAATTAATATTTGAAAAAACTGTATTAACATCCAGTGTCATCCACTACAAGTTAAAAAAATGTATTTGAACTTGAGTGGATGAATAAAAAGTATTTTATGAACGTTTGAAAATTTGAACAAGATATATATAGGGAGAGTGTGAGCTAATAGAAGGAATTCAAAAAGATATAGTATGAAAGACAAGTAAATGTATTTTTTAAATAATTAATCAAATATATTATGCTTTAACATAGAAGTATTAATCACCATTAACATTAAAAACAAAATTTAACTATCTACTAAAAAAAATAAACCCTGCAAACATAGTTTTTATGTCAATACAATGCACCTTCACGTATTTTACCTACGTTACGTATGTTATGTCAATATAAAGTGCCTTTAAGTATCTTTACTTACGTTTTAAAATTATTTAAAATACTCTAAGTTTACTTACATTCCTTTTTAAAATATACAATAATATTATGTTTCCAAAAAATTCTTAAATATACTTAATAATCCACAAAAAAAAAAAATGAATTTAAATTCCATTAAGTTCTAAAACTCTGCATATCTAACACGTTATACATAAGTTAAGGAAAAATATTGTTTAAAACTCCCATCAAGCTGTTACTTGTGTAGATATTTTTTGCCATTCTTAACTTATTGTTGGAATGTTCTATTACAAAAGGATTATATGCAATGTTCGGACCATGCTAGAACGAAATACATAGAACGAATGTAGAAAAAAAGGAATGCCGTGATAATGAAGAATATTTTTTTAATTCTCGAATCATATCAGCACGAAACCTTGATGCATTAACTGTACATCAATTCATTTAAAAATTATTTCTATCTTATAACGCATTTTACTACTACACCACACAACATCACTGTGCCTAGAGTTGAGTTGGCCCTTTTTAAATTTGAGATTATAATGCATTTTGGTATTATAACTTTAATATAAATATTACAAGACATCTAAACAAACTAACGAACTCCCTGGCACTACAGTGCATGTTGGACCATGACCGTATGCCTACTGGAAGATTCTGAAACAATAGATGTTTTCTTTTTACTGGGTAGGGTTTGTCACCTTTACAGTCAACGTTCTACAGTTATGTTATACCGGGACCTACTGTTTAAAGTGGATTCCGAACCACTACAAACAATCTTTTCACCGCCGAGATTCTAACCTGGAACCAGTACAAAATGTTCTGCTTTAATGGCGCAAGAGCCCCATGGTAGGCCAAGGCATGGTCGGCCTGCTGGCTGATTTTGAGTTAAGAAAGGTTTTGCCCTTTTACTGGGTAGAGTTTTTAGCATTACGCCCAACGCTCTACAGTCATATTAGACCGATTACAAGACATCAGTAATGGAAATTATACAACTACCGTTTTTCAATACAAGGGATAAATTGATAGTACGTTAAACAGTAGTATCATTAAAATATAACATGATCAAATAATCTGAATCAAGCTAAGAGGTTTTTTTTGCTGTCTTCTTTCCATAAATAAAAACATTTCAAATCATTAATTTGGTTTTAGAATTTGTAATTATTCCTTCGTTTATTAAAATTTTCTGTAAGAAAAAAGGGCATTCCAAATTCCAAACAGTGGTTTTGTTTTAAAAAAAGGAATTTTTTTTTCATGAAATTCTTTTTTTTTTATAATAAAAGCCATTCCAAATAGATAAAAAAATCAAGCATATAAGATTTTAAGTGATCAATTTTTATTTCAGTTATGATATTACATGTCTATCGTTCAAACAATTTTCAAGGTCCACAACTCCTTTTGCTTCAGTTGATATGATATCATTCTATCGAACAAGATTCGTTATACAATGAGTATATATCTCCTCTGCCAATGTTGATTAATCTTTATTAATTGGCACTTTTTATATTCCTTTGTCGAATCTTGAAATTTTTAACAAAGATTATGTTTTATACAGGGTGTCCCAGAAAGACCGGATAAACTCTGCACAGCCAGATTCGTTATTTGGAATACATAAAAAAATTCCCAAAGAATTGTACCTCTACGATCCATAGTTTTCGAGAAAAATATATGACATATATCCGGTTTACGAAAAAAAACGTTATTCGATACATGAACATCAGTATTTGCATAATTTGAAATAGGAAGATGTTCGAAATGTCCCCCGCGCATATGGAGGCATGCATGCGCGCGTCGTGAAATGGTTGACTGTACACGTTCCAGCATCGTAGTGTCCATAAAAGTAAACGCACAATGAAGACGAGTAACTAAGTCCATTTTTCAATTTTGAGTTTCGATAAACCAATTCCTTTAGGTGGCTGCATAGGAAGAAATCTAAAGGGTTCAGATCTGGAGATCGTGGTGGCCATGAAACAGAACCCCGACGCCCAGTCCAGTGGCCTGCGTAGTTAGTTACTTCAGAAATGGTTAAACTTTTACATAAATTGCGAGATGCAACAATTCATAGGCATTTTCACTGTTATCCTGATAATACTGTTGAATGTCATAAGCAAATAAATAAATAAAATTCCTTCTATTCAACTATTTAGTCCGACTCGTAGGTCAGTGGCAACTCGCGTAGCTGAAATGCAGAAGGACTTAGAATTCGTAACTCCTGGTGGCCTCCATTAAAGTCATTGCTTTCAGGAATGAAGATACTCTATGACAACTGCGTCAGAAGGCGTAATCATCTTGCTCTGACTATTTAGCTACATGGTGACAGCATTTTCCCATCTAACAAGAAAATGCAGAGCAATTACCCTTTAAAGTCCTCTCAAAAAGTCCTCGTATACATAAGTGGAATACGAAAGTTTATCAATGTATACAAAAATAATTTATTTATGAAATCCGTACTAACAATAGCATTGATAATGTTTTGTTTTTTAATTCCTTCTATTAGCTCAATCTCCCTATATAGCAAGATCTTGTTAAAATTTTAAATCGTTAATAAAATACTTTTCATTTTTACTAGAAGTTCAAAATACTTTTTTTTTTTTTTTTAACGGTGTTGTGGATGAAAGATATTATGTTCTTTCAAATGATGAATTCATTCATTAAATTTAATAAATTCAAAGAATAAATAAACTATTCTGAAATAAATAAACAATTCTAGAATAAATTAACTATTCCAGAATAAATGTTGTTGTTTCTTAAAAAAATGAATGAAAATTATTTACGAAAAGGACTTTCTGCAATACAGTGAAAAAAAGTAGAATTAACATTTTAAAGCTTTTATATTACTTGTTATTGGTTTGTTCACAAAAGCTAATTCAATTGTAAGCAAGATTGGTAAAAGCAGAGTTTTAATGTAATGTAAAAATATTTTACTAGAAATTAATACTAACTTTTGGGTAACACTGTGTGTGAAAGATATTATGCTTAATGATGAAACAGTATTAATAAACTCTCTAGAATAAATAACTTCCAGAATGAATAAACTATTCTAAAATAAATAAACTATTATAAAATAAATAAACTATTCTAGAATAAATAAACTAGTCCAGAATAAGTAACTTCCAGAATAAATAAACTATTCTAAACAAATAATTTCCAAAATAAATAAACTATTTAAATAAATGTCTTCCAGAATTTTTAAAATATGCTAGAATAAATAAGTCTTTAAATAAATAATTTTCAATAAGTTTAGAATAAATAAACTATCTCATGGGTATATTGCAGAATAAATCTAAAAATATTCTAAAATAAACTATTTACAAACCGAACAATTTTTTAATTTTAGAATAAAAAACTGTATCTTAAATCAAGGAATCATCCACTCAAGTTCTAAAAAAATAATTTCCAAAATAAATAAACTAGTCTAAATAAATGTATTAAGAATAAATAAAAATTTGAACAAGAATAAATAACAAAGTTGAGCTAAATAAACTGTCCTAGAATAAATAACTTCCAGAATAAATAAACTATCTCAGTATATTCCAGAATAAATAAAATATTCTAAAATAAACTATTTACAAACCGAATAAATAATTTCTAGAATAAATAAACTGTTCTTAAAACGGAATAAATGAACTCTTCTAAAATAAATAATTTCCAAAATAAATAAACTAGTCTAGAATAAATGTCTTCCAGAATAAATAAAATATGCTAGAATAAATAACTTACAGAATAAATAAACTATCCTAGAATAAATAACTTCCAGAATAAATAAACTATCTCAGTATATTCCAGAATAAATAAAATATTCTAAAATAAACTCTTTTCAAACCGAATAAATAACTTCTAGAATAAATAAACTATTCTTAAACCGAACAGATAACTTCTAGAATGTAAAAACTTTTCTTAGTAATAAAATGCTGCCTGCCTAGTGCTCTAGAATAAACAGACTTCAGATTAAAATATGACGGTAGCATGGATAACTTCAGTGGTTCGGAATAAATAAACTGTGTCTAGAATAAATAATCTAAAGTGTACAAAAAATGACCACATAACGACAACCAAACCCTTATTAATAATAGAACTATCAGGAGTCACATGCATTGGAAACAACTAATATATAAAATTATTCATTCTTATTTTTAAATATATCTGGCGCATCTATTGGTAGATATATGCAACTTAAATCTAAAAAGAACTAAAATTAATTTATTAAATTTATTTACTGAATTAATATTTTAAAAATTGTATTAACATCCGGTGTCATCCACTACAAGTTTAAAAAATGTATGTTCGGTCTAATTATTGAGTGGATGAAAAAATGATATTTTATGAACGATTGAAAATTTGATCAAGATATATATAGCGAGAGTGTGAGCTAATAGAAGGAATTGGAAAATATCATTTATATTAAGTAAAATAATATATTCATAGAAATGATTTGAATTCAATACCGTTGTTCATAAAGTGTACCATTAATGTTTAATATGAAGTGTTGACAAATTTAAATCCGTTGGTTGTGTCATGAATTTCAAAATAAACAAATCTTTTTATTTTGCAATTACAATTTACAATTATAATTACAAATCTTTTCAGTACAGTTTATTTTCTACAGTTCATTTTAATCAGCTAGCCAACTTGTAATATTGAAGACTGATTGTTTAAAAAATTCTAGCTTCCGTATAAACCACTATTCATTGCAATACTTTATAAAGAGCATCGTAATATTTCAAGTGATTAAAAATTATTTATAATTACACATAATTAATTAGTTTGTGTCGTATCCCTCATGGAAGGAGGAAAGAGGGGTGCAGCTTCTGTTCCGATGGAGCACCCGTAGGTAGAAGTCTGACTTCTGCTCCGTGTCGCTCTTACAGTCATATGAGACAGGGACCTACGGCTTAAAGTGGATTCCGGACCACTACAAAAATCCATGGCACCGGAAGGACTCGAACCCGAAACCTGTGGCACCGAGTGCCAGAAGCGCTAGACACTCGGCCATTCAGGTCCACACATAATTGATACAAACTAAATTTCAGTTGGAGAGTTATTTTTAAAAAGAAATTGAATAAAAAATCTATAATTTCTACTAGGACATAGTTAAATATTGTTGAAATTAAAATATGATTTTCGATATTTCTTGATTTAAAAATGCATTTATGATGTTTATTATTTTTTTTAAATTTCTGTGTATAACAGACGATTAAATATTCAATAATAATGTTGAGTTTATGTAAAATTAAACAACATAAAAAGTTAACGATAAAAGAAAGATACAATTAAATTAATACTTATAAATTAAATAATATATTAATATAATTAAAATAAAATAACGCAATAATTAAAATTAAATAATATATTAATAAAAATAAAAAATGTACTAATATATTACTATACAAAATTATAAATATTTCATATTACGAAAATTCAAATCTAATGTTAAAAATAATATTAATAAGGCATATCTTACTTCTGTCAGATACCAAAAAATCCACTTCATCATATATCCATTACCGATAATTGTTGGTTACAGTTACGAATACAGAATGACTGATTAGAAATTCTATCAAAACTCACATCTTTTAAGTAAACAATTTTTTGAAAAAAAAATATTATTCAATTCTAAAGTCTGCGAGGTTCGAATGAGAAATATCGTCTGCTAGAAAATGAAAATCGTCTGCCACAGAATCACCCGACCTGTGCAATCTCAACATCCGTCCGTTATTAATTTTTTTCCGCTACGTGAAACAGTACCTGCATTGCGTCACAATGGAAGGATAAAACATCAACCTAAACTGTACATATAATTATCATATAATACCTTGCAATTTATTCTTTATATATGCGAGAAAATGTGCAATTTATACAGCTCTGTTAAAAGTTTTGTTATTAGTATTAATTGAAAACCTAAATTTCTTTATTAAGTCTGACACCTAATATATAAAAAGTTTTGATGGGCTTGCAAAGTTGAGTTCCTGCTTTCGTGCAGTTGATTTAAAATTCTAACTTTTTTATTGTTTTTTCAATTCCTTCTATTAGCTCGCACTCTCGCTATATATAACTTGTTCAAATTTTCAATCGTTAATAAAATACTTTTTATTCTACCACTCAAGTTCAAATACATTTTTTTGAATTTGTAGTGGATGACACTTGATGTTAATACAGTTTTTTTCAAGTATTAATTCAGTATTTGAATTTAATTAATTAATTTTAGTTTTTTTTTAGATTTAAGTTGCATGTATCTACCAATAGATGGCGCCAGATAAACTTAAAAAAATGAATGAAAATTATTTATAATGGACTTTAATAAGTTGGAATTGACTTAACTTTTTAATTGTTTTTTCAATTCCTTCTATTAGCTCACACTCTCCCTAATACAAGACATTTTAATAAAACTCTATTTTTGAAAGAAATTTCTGTTTTAATTTATTGAAAACTTCTTGTGATGGACCTGAAATAGGTAAAAATAAGAATATGCGAAATCAGCTCGGCGAAATACCAAATATTGTGTACGCATGGAAGCTATAATTTATTTAGTGTTTGGTTTGATTTAATTGTATTAATTGTTTGTATATGATGCATGACAGCCCGTAACTCTCATTGGGCCTAACCTGCTTGAGCTTTACTAAATCAATAAGATTTATATGTATACATTATATTAATTTCTTCATCGGCGCAATAGACCCATCGTGGGCCAAGGCCGTCTGCCTACTGGCAGATTTCGAGACAGGAGATGTTTTCGTTTTACGAGGTAGGGTTGTCAGCCCTACGTTCTACAGTCATGCCACCGCCGGGAATCGAACTCGAAACCTGTGACACTGAGCGCCAGAGCGCTAGTCATGTGTGTATGTATATATAGGCCCCAGCTAATGTGTACATATATATATAATGAAGTCAATGAAATTAAAAGGTGTTAATGAAGTTAAATGTCAAACTAACTTCATTTCTTAATTTTATTTTATAATATGTTTCTATTTTATTTCAGTAATTTATAGCTTTTTGATCTCATTAATGATTTAAAATAAATATGTATAAAAAAAACGACTTTTAAGCTACGGCATTTTTGCTTATTTGACGTGGGCAGCATAATAGCCAATTCGCCAGCATTCTGGCCTTTGTACCACAGGATTCAGGTTCGTGTCCTGGTGGTGGCTCGGATGTTTCTCAGGGGTTCGGAATCCACGTTAAATTGTAGATCCCTGTCAAATTAACCTGAAGTGTGTAAAAAAATGTCCGTAGAGCGACAAACCAAACTATTTGTCTTGTTACATATCTTAGATTGTACGCTTTTACGAACTTTTGGTTCTTCATAGATCATGATAAAATTATATATAAATATTTTATATGCGATTTGTATAATATATTGAAAGATATTTTATATTTTTCTTCTTCTTATAATGTAACCAAGAGAATTTTTTTCAATTCCTACTATTAGCTCACACTATCCCTATATATATCTTGTTCAAATTTTCAATCGTTCATAAAATGCTTTTTATTCATCCACTCAAGTTCAAATACATTTTTTCTGAACTTGTAGTGGATGACACTGGATGTTAATACAGTTTTTTCAGACATTAATTCAGTAATTAATTTTAGTTTTTTTTAGATTTAAGTTGCATGTATCTACTAATAGATAGCGCCACATAAACTTTAAAAAAAATGAATGAAAATTATTTATAAAGGACTTTCTGCAATAGAGTGAAAAAAAAGTTGGAATTGACTTTGAAAAAAAAAATTTATATTACTTTTTTCCTTTCAAGTGTGATACACAAGAGTTGTCTTCCTTCGCATGGAGCCCCAAAAAAGTTTAAGTGTTTAGAAATATATCAGGTTTCATTTTTTGAAGGCTTGATTAATCTGAATAAGAAAAAGCATGAAATTCTTACTAATGCATGGGTGATACTTGTCAGCGGATGGGTCAATGGGCAATGGGTCAATGGGCAGTATTACTTTTTTCTTTAAAGATACATTGTCTTCTTCGTTGTCGTAACAGCCCCATGGTAGGCCAAAGGCGTGTGCCTACTGGCAGATTCCGAAACATTAGATGTTTTCTACATAGGGGCTAGGATTGTCAGCCCTATTCCCAAAGCTCTGCAGTCATATTAGACCGGTACATATGGTTTAAAGTGAATTCCAAACCACTACAAACATCGATGCCACCGCCATCGATGCCACCACCCGAAACCTATGGCACCGAGCGCTAGTCACCTGGCCATCAGGCGCCAAACATTCATTTTACAACATTGAAATTGGTTATTTATTTCTTGCTCCCATTTTAAATATTATTTAGACTTTACACATTAAATATGCAATTAGTTTACATTAAATAGATCATGAGTCTTGGCCTAATAGTAGCGCATGCAGCTATAATTTATCATTATAACTGGCTCAACAGCCCGTTGTGGGCCTTGGCCTTCTTTAAAAGATCCAGCCAAACTGTTCTCCTCTTGGCCGTGGACCTCCAGTTTTTGATCTTAATAACATTAAAATCAGAGTCTAAACAGTCGACCCATCTCTTTTTCGGTCGTTGTCCAAAAGGGGTTACATTGAAAACCTTCGAAGCATCTCTATCACTTTCCATTCTCATGAGATGACCGGCCCATCTCATTCTGTTCAATTTAACAAATTTTAGAATGTCAATATCTCTAAAAAGTTTGTAAAGTTCAAAAATGTATCTCCTTCGGCAATTTCCATTGCCATTGATACCACCAAAAATAGTGCAGCTATAATTCAGGGGGGCGTATATTTGAATTCATTTATAACAAGCATTGAAGAAATGGGATTTAGAAATGAGGAGATATAATGCCGATTGTGACACTGCATGTAAAAGCTTTGTATCAACACTCATCTGCTATGAGGATATTTTCAGGGTATTGACATGCTAATCGCAATATCTCTATTCAGACTACGGCCGTACCATGCTGAATATACCGGTTCTCGTTAGATCACCGAAGTTAAGCATTATTGGGCGCGGTCAGTACTTGGGTGGGTGACCACCTGGGAACAACGCGTGCCGTTGGCAAATTTGGGACCTGAATGGCCGAGTGTCTAGCGCTCTGGCGCTCGGTGCCACAGGTTTCGGGTTCGAATCCCGGCGGTGCCATGGATGTTCGTAGTGGTTCGGAATCCACTTTAAGCCGTAGGTCCCGGTCTTCTATGACTGTAAGAGCGTCACGGAGCAAAAGTCAGGCTTCTACCTACGGGTGCTCCATCACAACAGAAGCTGCATCCTTCCCCTTCAACCATGAGTACATATGGGCTCGTGGGCTTGGCCAGCCAAGTGGAATAAGAAACAACAAACAACAAAACACATTTAAAAATGATTGGACAAAATATTTGCATAATTAATTAAATTTTTAGAAGTATTATATATTGTCTTTTCATATCGTATCCTGCTATCCTTTTATATATATTTTATACATCATATATTTTTACTCTTTATCTACATCATGCCCTCAATCTTTTATGAAAAAAAACAGATTATGAAATGATTTTTTTGTAACTGAAGTTAAAACACTTGCCCATAGATTCTGAGGGACATTTTTATAAATACAAAATCAAAATCAACGTTATCTTCCTTTACAAAAATATATTAAAGCATTAAATAAAAAATTATTGAATTATTTCTTAAAATTTAATTCTATTTAATGTATTTATATGTATAATTAATGTTGTTAATGAAAACATTCACCTAGAGAACGCTATATAATATTTAGTGGATTACTACCTGACAAAAATTCTGCCAAATTATATGCTATGAGCATAAAAGTTATTAGCATATTAAAGTGAGAGCAGGAAACTTTCGTATTTCGTGTTTAACTAAAAAAAAAAATTGCTTCTAGACATCGGTGCAGACGTGATACTATTACAGTAATTACATTTACTAGTAAAATCATATGCAACAGATAACCAGCCTTTTCGCAATTGAAATTCAAGGAACTGCATGGTATGAATTATTCTGAAAGATTGAATACTGTATTAGTTTACTCTGTGATAGTTAACCATTTCCATAGTTTTCGCTCATTGGCGCAATAATCTGCACATAACCATTGGAATATAAATATTATAGTATTGTGAAAATTAATAATAATAGTGATTTTACCAATGAATAGTTCTGTGGGTTTTATTTCTATTTAAGTTTTCTAACGATTTAGGGAAAAGTTTTCATTTTTCATTTTCATTTTTTTATTAGGAAACTGGATTTTACTCACTTTTTATACATAAATTCAATTGATTGACGATTCATCAATTTTGATTAATTCATACCATCAATTCAATAAACTGACTATTTTGAAAGATTAGCTATGGTACCACTTTACTATATTACAATTAAACACTTCCACAAATTTCGCTCATTGGCGTAATAATTTGTGGAGGAATATTGGAACATGGAATATAAATTGGATTTTTTACTACAGTACTGAGAGAATTTTTGATTATAGTTGTGTGAAAATTAACAATGGTGTTTTTATCAATGAATTTAATCCCAGTTTTGTGTTTTTTTATTTCTATTTAAGTTTTCTAACCATTTCGGAGGAAGTTTTCAATTTTTTAAATAGGAAACTGGATTTTATTCCCTTTTTAAACAAAAATTCAATTGGTTGGCAATTTATCAATTTTGATTGATTCATACAATCAATTTAATAAATTGACTATTCTGAAAGATTAGCTATGGTATTAGTTTACTGGATTATAGTTAACCATTTCCACAATTTTTGCTCTGGCGCTCTGTGCCACAGGTTTCGAATTCGAGTCCCGGCGGTGACATGGATGTTTGTAGTGGTTCAGACTTATGTATTACTTTGGATGTTTGTAATGGTTCAGACTTATGTATTACTTTGGATGTTTGTAGTGATTCGGATCCACTTTAAACCGTAGGTGCAAGTTTAACACGATCACACAGTGTGTTCTTGAGGTTTAGTCAGTCTTAAGCCCTCGTGGTTCCTCGCTAAAGTGAAGCTGCATATTTCTCTTAGCCGTGGACCAGTCACCTGCGACGGATTCTTTTGGACATGGTATAGATTTTCCTGCACCAGGGGGATTAGTAACAACAACAATAACAACAGCTTTCGCTCATTGGCGCAGTAATATGCGGAGACTACCATTGGAGCATGAATTATTTTTGACTATAGTATTGTGAAAATTAATAGTGTTTTTATCAAAGAATTTAATCTGTACTTTTGTGTTTATTATTTCTATATAGGTTTTCTAATCCTTTAGGGAAAAGTTTTCAAATTTTTTAATAGGAAACTGGATTGTATTAATTTTTATACATAAATGATATTGATTGACAATTCATCAATTTTGAGTAATTCATATAATTAATAATCAATTCAATAAATTGTTTACATATCAATTGATTTTTATTCATGATGAGCAACAAAATCGATTGATTTAACATTTCAATAGTTTTCATCTAAGGAATACATCAAAAAACATAAAAAATTCAATATATTTTATTGTAAAAAAACAGAATAAGTACATAATAGTTTATATACATTTATGGAATAGGATTTCAGGAATTAATGATTATGTACAAAAATAGAAAATTATTTACATTTAAAAATGGTTGGACAAAACATTCCATTTTTGGAAATATTGTATATTGTCAGAAAATCTATCGCCTCCTGAAATTCTCTTTTTACAAAATTAACTCTGAAAAAAATTGTACTTTTAATCACTGAAAGTTTGTATTCGTATTTATTATCAATTGCATGTTTTAAATTTTAAGGAGGAAATATGTTTAAAGAAGTCCAATAAGTTACATTCATAAGTAATGTAGACCATTCTACTTTTCTTGTAAGAACATTGCGTAGGAGAAAAGTGTACTTATCAAAATTTAGGCTTTAATTAAAAAGTGTTAGGCTTATTTACAGAAAAAATATAGGGTTTTTATATTTGCAAATATAGGAATTTAACATTACATTAAAATATTAATGTGTAGTAAAGTACCCTCTTATTTTCAATGAAACATAAATTCTACTTTTAAGATAAAATAATCACATATATTTTCATGATAATATTTGCTATTCCAGTAAGTATAAGTATTAAACTATATCACAGTTCTTAAATAAAACTTTAACCGAAATTTACATTTAAATCGAATAGTATTCATTGTTCATTACTATGTAAATGATAGGATTAATTATATTCGAAAAATAAATGCCAATATATTCAAAAATAGGCAAAAATTATCTTCATTTTATTCAAAATGTCTTCTTTACACAACTGAGAATTTTGTACTTTTTACAGATTTCAAACAAAATATGTCCAAAAAGGCCATTCAATATTCATTGCTCATTACTATGTAAATGATAGGATTAATTATATTCGAAAAATAAATGCCAAGATATTCAAAAATAGGCAAATAATCATCTTCATTTTATTCAAAATGTCTTCTTTACACAACTGAGGATTTTGGACTTTTCGCAGATCTCAAACAAAACAAGTCCAAATAGGCCTTTCGATATTCATTGCTCATCACTATGTAAATAACAGGATTAATGATATTCGAAAAATAAACACCGAGATATCCAAATATATTCAAAATGGGCAGATCATCTTCCTTTTTAAAGATTTTCACAAAACTTACAGGAAAATAGCATAGGACGAATGTGATGAATATCACCATCATCATTCTCAGAACTTTCAACTCTTGCTTGCTTCTCTTCAAAGCTGTTTTCTCTGTTTCCATCTCAGAATGCCTGTAATGTTTCCGAAAGACACCTTTCTTGGATGAGAAAGTCACAGATCTATTGATGGAAACATTGTCTAAAGAGTCTTTCATCACTCTCTGTGATGCTTGGTGGACAACCCAAAAGATCCTGGAGTAGCACACCAGAAAAACCATTGATGGTAATCCAAATGCCACTATGTATAAAGTCATCTTCGGTGATCGCTCATTTAATTTCATTATGCTGCAAGTGCCCACTTTAGGGTCGTACCCAAACTTGCCCCAGACTTCAAAAAGTGGGAAGAACAGCAAAACCAAAGCGGATATCCATATAAAACCTATCATGATGGCAATGTTTCTGGGTTTGTACATGTCTCGATACAGAGTTGGATGAACAATGAGTATGTAACGATTGATGGTGATGGCTATAACACTGAACAAAGATACTGCACCATTGGAATATCTGACCAGAGGAAACAGCTTGCATAGGACGTCACCATAGTTCCAGTCTCTTTCCAGGAAGGTGAGAGCTGACAGCGGCATTGAAAATCCACAGAACAGCAAGTCAGCAACGCAGAGGTTCACAATGAAAGCTGTGGTGGCATTGCGGAGTTTTTTGGACTTGGATAGTGCCAAGATGGACACAAAGTTCCCGAAAACTCCTACGATTGCAAATATAATGAAACATGCGGCTGCAAAGTCCATAAGTGCTGCTGGATAGTAAAAGAATACAGTCTCGTTGCCATGCGTGCCAAATGCCCGGAGATGTTCGTTGTCTTCAGAGGTTGTGTTGTTGCCCACATTTGAGAACATCCACAAGTCTGTGACCAGAGCACTCATATTTTTCACGTCAATCATCTTTTAGATATCTAAAAAAGATTTTTTAAATAAATTACTGTTTATTATTATTGGAAATCATCTAGAAAAAGTTTAATTGCATTTACTCTTGAATAACACAAAAAAATCCTAAAAAGGCATCCTAAAAATCTTACTAAGTAAATGTCGTGCTATACTAAAAATATATATAGTATGGAAGACAAGTAAATGTGTTACCTTAAAATAATTAATCGAATATATTACGCTTTAATAGCGAAGTATTAATTACCATTAACATTGAAAACTAATTTTAACTCTCTAGTAAAAAAAAAAAAAAAAAAAAAAATAAACACCCGGCAAACATAGTTTATGTTAATATAAAGAACCTATATTAAGGTTCTTTATATTAACATAATAAGGTTCTTTATATTAAATTTATTTACACGCCTTTTAAAAATATACAATAATAATAAGTATCCAAAATATTTTAAATATAAAGCTCCATAAATAAAATGAATTTAAAATTCCACTAAATTCTAAAACTCTGTTGATCTAACACTTTACACATAATTAAGGGGGAAATAATGAATAAGTTAAAAATTCACATCAAGCTTTTTATTGTTTAGGTATTCTTATCTTAATATTGATCGCGTATAGTATATATGGTAAATAGTATATTGTTATTTTAATATTGATCACGTATAGTGTATATAGTGTATTCTTATCTTAATATTGTACTGTCCTATCACACAAGGACTTTCCGCAATGTTCGGACCATCTAGAATGCAATACATAGAACGAATGTACTATAATAGAAATGCCGTGTTACTTAAGAATTTTTTTTGTAATGTTCGAATCATATCAGCCCAATACCTTGATGTACCCAATATCCATTAACTGTACTTCAATTCATTTAAAAATTATTTCTTACTTATAATGATTCTTGTATTATAATCTTTAACAGAAATATTACAAGACATCTAAAACAACTAACGAACACCCTGGCATTACTATGATTTTTGGGGAACGGTATTGTGTATGAAAGATATTATATTTTATCCTTAATGATGAAATAGAATTAATAAACTATCTTTAAACTGAATAAAAAACTCTTTTTGAATAAATAACTTCCAGAATAAATAAACCTTTATAGAATAAATAACTTCCAGAATAAATGAACTCTTCTCGAAACGATAAACAACTTCTAGAATAAATAAACTCTTCTTACACCGAATAAATAACTTTTAGAATAAATAAATTCTTCTTAAACGGAATAAATAACTTCTAGAATGTCCATAGCATTGTTCATAAGTACTGTATTACTATCCAATCAACTATTGACAACTATAAATTTGATGTTTGTGTTACCAACTTCAAAATAAACAAATGTTTTTACAGTACAATTTATTTTCTACTGTTAATTTTAACCAGATAGCAAGCTTGTAATATTGATGATTGATTGATTGAAGAATTCTAATTTCCGTATAATTATACATAATTAATATGAGCAAAACTATTTTAGTTGGAACGTTATTTTTAAAAAGAAATTGAATAAAAAATCTATAATTTCTATTAAGACAGTTAAATATTGTTGAAATTAAAATATATTTTTCGATAGCTCTTGACTTAAGAATACGTTTATGATTGTTTATCATTTTTTTAATTTCTTTGTATAGCAGATGATTAAAAATTCAATAATTATGTTGAGTTTATGTAAAATTAAAACAACATAAAAACTTAACAGTAAAAGAAAAAAATAAAAAAAAATAAATATAAGAAATTATTATTAAAAAAATTTTTTTTTAATATATTTATAAGAAAAAATTTTATTTATAAAATTAAATTAATATTTATAAATGAAATAATATATTAATATAATTAAAATAAAATAACATAATAATTAAAATTAAATAATATATTAATAAAAATAAAAAATTTACTAATATACTACTATACAAAATTATAAATATTTCATATCACGAAAATTCAAATCTAATGTTACATATTAAATAAGAATAAAACATTTCTTACTTCTGTCAGATATCAAAAAATCCACTTCACAATATATCCATTACCGATAACTGGCGATTACAGTTACGAATACAGAATGACTGATTAGCAATTACATCAAAACTCACATCAGTTAAGTAAACAATTTTTGAAAAAAATCTATTAGTCAGTTTTCAAGTCTACGAGGTTCGAATGAGAAATATCGTCTGCTAGGAAATGAAAATCGTCTGCGAAGCCACAGAATCACCTGACCTGTGCTATCTCCACATCCGTCTGTTATTAATTTTTTTCCGCTACGTAAAACATTTCCTGCATTGCGTCATAATGGAAGAGGAAAACATAAACCTAAACTGCACATATAATTATCATATAATGCCTTGCAATTTATTCTTTATATACGCGAGAAAGTGGCAATTTATACAGTATTTTTCTGGTATTTTTGTTATTAGCGTTAATTGAAAACCTAAATTTCTTTATTATGGTGAAAGTGAAGTAAGAAAATGCAAAGCAAAAGTAATTATAGTTGTATATAAATAAATAAAATAATATTTATGATGAAATTCAAGTTAGTAGCCCAAATGCAGAAAAGGAGGATAATTATTTATAAATATAAATATACTGCTTAAATTTTAATTCAATTAAATAATAAAAATTTCATTACACTTTAATGATAATTGTTAATATAAAAACTGAAGGGGAAAAAGAAAATGCATCAATTGTTTCTTATTAAAAAAAAAATTTAAGTGTGAATTTTAATTAAATTTCCAAAGTACATATATGAATCATACATTTTTTTAATTAGTCACTAAACATTTTATGGATTTTTTTATTAATTAGTAATTAGAGATTTTTATCGATTTCATTTATAAGATTTTAACTATTTATATATTACGTATCAACCTAATAATGAAACACACACCAAACAATTTTTTTTTTTTTTTTTTTGTGCTTTTATATTTAATTATATATTTAAAATAAATTTTTGATTATAACAAATTTTAGTTGATTATAATTAATTTTATTGATAAGTAATTTATTTAATTATAAATAATTATATTTGTTTATAACAAATTTTAAATGATTATTAGCAAATTTTAATTACTTATAATTATTTTTATTGATAATAAATTTCATTAATTACAAATTTATTTAATTTACAATTTTAATTTATTATAAAAAATTGTAATTTATTATAATTAAGTTTAATTGATTATAATAAATTTTTATTGATTACAACAAATTTTAATTGATTATAATACATTTTAATTGATTATAATGAAGTTTAATTTGTTATAATATATTTTAATTCATAAATAATTTTGATTGCTTATAATGAATTTTAATTGATTATAATAATATATTAAATATTAGTTATATTTAATCAATCTTTAATTTACTGAAATTCAAACATATGTACTATTAGATCTAAAAAGGAAAAATAATAATTTAAAAAAAGTGAAACAGAACACAAATTTCTGACAATTATGAAAATGTTCATTATTCCTGGTTGATTTTATTTAACTGAATCTTCTAAATAAATCCAGTTTATTTACTGAAAGAAATAATGCCATATTTAAAAAGATTATATACGAAATTTTGAAAAGTAAAATTATTTTTAATTATTATACGTAGATTTATACATTTTTTAATTATAATCTATACTTTATTTTTCAATTTTAACAACTTTTTTCTTCTTTCTTTTGTAATATAGCACTACATATTTATACGTACAGATTTTTTTTCCCAAAAAATGTTTATTTACGTTTAGTACCGCCATCTATTGAGAAATAAATGAATTAAAAGTAACTGGAATTTGTCACAAAAAATCTAAATCAAATTATAAGTTATAGGATCAGGAAAATAAATTATTCGCTTCATGAAAAAAAAAAAATTTTTTAGCGGATAATATAAGCTCTTTTGAAAGGATAAATAAATAAATTATAATTAAATTTGAAAGTTGGAAATAAATTAATTCGCTATCTACAATAAAAAGATGAATACATATTGTTTATAGGTCAAAATAATTTTGGGGTCAATAAAATAAATCATTCCATTTAAGGAAAGAACCTTCAATGAATAACGAAATAATAGTAACTGTTTTAGCCATTTTTAAAAGATTGTTTTGATGTGATGTTGGCCATACCGGTTTAGAATTCTGGTTTTGTTCTGCAACTACAATTTATTGATATTTAAAATCAAGTTTTTAATAAATTACTGTTTGTTTTAAAAGAACGGGGATTTTTGAGATTTGAAAAGATTACCTCGACATAAATTTATCGTTTTGAAATAGAGTGTCAAAAACTAAAAGAATAGAAATGTATATAATGTTGGTTGTTGTAAGTATATAATTAAATTACTGTATATTACAAGGGTGAAAAAAAAATATGACAAAAATTAAAAAGTTACAACGAGAGGTAACTTTTTAAATTTTGCCATATTTTTTTAGAGCCATGTCATATTTTTAACAAAATTAAGTACAATTATGTATTTAATTTTCTCAAAAATTAAATATACAATATGAATTAAAAAAAATGTAGGCAATAATTTTATAAAACAAATACAATGGAAAAAAATAATAACAAAAAAATATTTAATAATTAGTCTATTGCTCTTTGATAATTTTTATAATATCTGGTGAGTAATTTGTCAATGCAGCAATTTTTTACTTATTGCTTTGTTAGATAAGCAATGACCTCTTAAATCGAGGCAAAAATCATTATTGTTGTCAATGAATGAGCTATAGGTGAACCTTGTTGAAGGCCAAAACTCAATCAGTTATTTGTGGCACAGAAAATGTATACTTTTGAAGAATCCCTTTCTAATTTCGTAAGTGGACTTTATGTGGCTCAAAATATTAAGTTATACCTATTAAATTTGCCACATAAGTGAAATAGGTTCTCCATAGGCCAGCCAAGTGGGACAAGAAACAACAACAACAACAAACTGTATATGTTGGCTAACGCTGTGTACCTTCTATAAAAAAATATAATTATAAAATTTTATAAAATAATTATAAACTAAAATACGAAAATCGTTTTCTTTCATGCTGTATAAAAACCTGTGGTACCGAGTGCCAGAGCCCTGGCCACTCTGCCATCAGGCCCCATGTCAAATATGACTCTAGAGAGTAGACGTAGGCCTGGCAACTCTACACTATAAAATAGAAAATATCTCCTAGTCGGAATCTTCCAGTAGGCAGACGGTCATAGTCCAACATGGACTGTTATGCGGGAAGTTAGTTATTTAGTTTGATAAAAAGCATATTATGATATAAACTACAGTGTTAAAAACTGGATACTTCCTTAGTCAGTGTATCCATTAATGACTCTTTTTTTTTTTGCATGCAGCGGCCAACCTGGGCGACAGCTGCGAGTACGACGACGCCTGCGTCTACGTGGACGACAACACCGCGTGCGTGGGTGGCAAGTGCGGCTGCGCCAACGGGTTCCAGGCCGCCCAGCACATGAAGGGCCCCGCCATCTGTCTTCCCGGTAAGCTGCCACTGAGTAAGAACACTTTTCTTTCATTCATCCTCCTCCCATTCATTCATTTTTTTCCCTCTCATTCAGCATGATAGCAGAAAGTGCTTGTAAAAGTTAATCTATTCAGTATTAGAAAGCTTTATTAATTGAAGAGTTCTTGCTCAATGTTAGTTCATTCAAGTTAACCGACTACGGGCATGTGTAACTTTCAGGTCCCAAGCTAATATATCGACATTTTACCGAATAATTTTAGTTTTTTGCAACATTATGTATAAGTTTTAATTATTTAATGTCTCTGAGATAGTCACAATACTACTAATAACGGTCGGCAGCGCCATCAGTGACTTTCAGTTTACCGGTAACAATACTTATGAGGGTTGACATCACCAATAGCACCATTAATGTCTCTGGTTTAACCAGTAACAATACTGATGACGGTCGGCAATACCATCAATGTCCTTGAGATAACAAATTAAAATACTGATGACGGTTGGCAGCACCATTAATGTCTCTGAGATAACCAGTAACTATACTGATGACGGTCGGCAATACCTTCAATGTCCTTGCGAAAACAAGTTAAAATATTGATGACGGTTGGAAGCACCATCAATGTCTCTGAGATAATCAGTTACAATACTGATGACTGTTTGGCATCACCACCAATACTGATGAGATATCCAGGTAATAATAGTGTTGATAATGACAGCACCATCAATGTCTGAAAGGTAACTAGTAGCGATACTGATGACAGTTAGTAACATCATCTGTCTCTGAGGTAACCAGTACGATTGGCAGCACCATCAGTGTCTCTGAGAAAATCAGAAACCAATAGAACGATTTTCATCAATGAAATACATTATTTGCAACTTGTCTGCAACGGAACCACTTTGTTCTTTGTTTTATCTTTATATAAAAAAGGGCATACATAGTATTTCTGTGTTTGTATATCAATAGTAACTTATTTGTCTGCGTTTCAACAAACATTTTGTTATTATTTGTATATGATAAAGTTTAGTGATTTTCATGTTACGGCGAACTATTATGGTATATTTCAGTATATTTAGATACATAAGAAAGAAAGATAACAGAAATTAGTGAGTTTTAATGAATTTGTGCATATTGATGGAAAATGTAAGGAAAAACTAAGGTTAAGAAAAATTCATGAAACGACAACAAAAGATAAAATAAATAGCAGAATCATCTCATGAACTCTAAAAACATTTTGTTGGCTTTATAATAGAGAATTATGATACTTAAAATATGCATCTGCTATATAGTATGTAGTAAAACAATCTATATGTATAGCAAATAGTTTTGGGCTATGTTTTAAGTCTTTAATTTACCGTAGCTCTTCAAAAAGATTTTATGCATATCGTATGGTAAAATAGTATCATATTGTATTGTAAAAATGTATCGTACAGTAAAATATTCCACCTCACCCACTATCTTCATCCCATAATATGAGATCCCATCTTTGTATTGAAGATGAGGGCATCTTCAACCAGAACCTTCTCCTCATCTCAGAATCCCGTCCCATCAACCTATTCTTAATCCCCAACTTCATCCCATAAATCCTCTTATTAGAACGGAATAAGATATTAGAGAATTTTGCCTTACGGAATTAGCTTTCTATCGCTATTCCGTTATTCGCCATAACATATCACCGCACAGGCGTTCATCATAAGTCTTTGATTTACCGTAGCTCTTCAAAAAGATATTGTTCATATCGTATTGTAAAAAGCATCGTATTGTATTGTAAAATATTATCGTATAGTAAAATATTCCACCTGGGATAGTATAGCATAGTAAAATATTCCACCTGGGATAGTATAGTATAGTAAAATATTCCACCTGGGATGGTATAGTATAGTAAAATATTCCACCTGGAATAGTATAGTATAGTAAAATATTCCACCTGGGATACTATAGTATAGTAAAATATTCCACCTGGGATAGTATAGTATAGTAAAATATTCCACCTAGTATCGTATAGTAAAATATTATACCTCATCTATCTTCATCCCATAAGATGGGATCCCATCCTTGGGTTGAAGATGAGGACATCTTCAACCCGAACTTCATATTTATCGCATAATCCTCACCCTCAACCCATTCTTAATCCTCACCGCATCCCTTAAATAATCTTGATGTGTGAGAATAAGACATTAGAGAGTTTTTCATAACGATAACCTCTATCGCTATCCCGTTATTTGCCATATGATATCACTGCACAGGAGTTTATGATAAATCTTTGATTTACCGAAGGCTCATCAAAAAAGCATATCGTATTACTATAATATAAGGCTATATAAGATAATCTTGAAAGCTTTATTTGAATATTCCACGTATCATATTTGGTCATCATCATCGTTTTGTCTCCATCTTTGTTTTATACATAACGGATAGACTCATAATGTCGTTATTTAAATGAAAAATTAGCGGAATGGCTGACAAGATAGACCTTAACGGTATGCAAAAACTTTCTAATTGATTATCCCTCCTTATACTGTGAAGCTAATCGTAACCCATTATGAATAGCAATACCTTAGAAAGCAGCTGATAGGGAAATATTAGACTATTAAAATCCATAAAACTTTAGAATTTTTTTTTAAATTTCATCTCATCTCAAGTTGTTCATGATGATTTAATTGTTGGTAATTCCAAGGGGAACTTGTGTTGCAGCCAGCACGGTGACTTTCCTGGAGAACAATTATCTGATGACCACAATCAGTGCCGTCTTTGATTTACCGTAGATCATCAAAATGCATATCGTTTTGCTATAATATAAGGCTATATAAGATTATCTTAAAAGCTTCAATTGAATATTCCACATATCATATTTAGTCATCATCTTCATCGTTTTGTCACCATTTTTGTTTTTATATATAACGGATAGTTTCGTTATCTAAATGAGAAATAGTGGAATTGGTGATAAGGTAAACCTTAACGGTATGAAAAATCTCTCTATTGATTATCCCTCCTTATACTAAGAAGCTAATCATAACCCATTATGAATAACAAAACCTTATAAAAGAGCTGGTAGTGAAATATTAGTCTCCATAAAATCTTATAATTTTAGAAATTTCATCTCATCTTAAGTAGTTCACGCTTGTGAATTAATCGTTGGTAATTCCATGGGGAACTGGAATAGTCCCTGGAATTTCATGTTGCAGCCAGCATGGTGACTTTCCTGGAGAACAATTATCTGATGATTACAATCAGTGCCGTCTTTGATTTACCGTAGATCATCAAAACGATTTGCGCATATCGCATTGTTATAATATAAGGTCATATAAGATAATTTTAAAAATGTTAATTTAACATTCCATGTTTTATATTTAGTCGTCACCCTGATCATATTGCGCCATCTTTGTTTTATGCATTATGCATAGTTTCATTTTCAAAATGAAAAATAGTGGAATGGATGATAAGACAGACCTTAACGATATGCAAAAACTCTTTATTAATTATCCCCACCTTATACTGAGAAGCTAATCAAAACCCATTATGAATAACAAAAGCTTAGAAAAGAGCTGATAATGAAATACTAGTCTCTTAAACTCCATAATTCATTTCACCTCATCTCAAGTTGTTCATGCTTGTGAAATGATTGTTGGTAATTCCATGGGAAACTTGTGTTGCAGCCAGCACGGTGACTTTCCTGGAGAACAATTATCTGATGACCACAATCAGTGCCGTCGCTGGACTCATCATTTTTACAGCTCTTCTATGCCTCGTGCTCAGGTTATTCAGCAAGTAAGTCCTTTGTCTATTTCTTTGGTAAATAAAATTATCATGTAATAAACTCATCTATTCCAACAACATGGAATAAAGAATTCTAATGGTCATCTTGCTGTAAAGATAGAGTACCTTAGTCCATCTTTTTTTACTGAATCATTTTGTAGAACTAACGTCAAGAGAAGATGATTGATTTTTACAATGATAGTTACGCAGTAGAAATGCGCGCTATATCGGAAAATAACAATTTGCACGATCCGAAAATTTCTTCATGTAAAACTTGGTGATATTTAAATTTTTAAAGTTACAACATTTTTTTTCAAAATAATTTTTTTTAAATATAGAGCAATTATATTGAGTCACATAAATACGTTTTGTAATTAATAATTAAATTTCTATCTGATTACGTCAGTCTGAAATTGGTACTGTACTTGCTGTACTGGCAAATTCTTTGCACAACAATATATGTATGGTGCAGGTTGTGGCTTATGGACAACTAGCTTTCTGCATTCCGAATATCAAATTCATTAATGCAACATCGTAACAGCATTATTAATTGTTGGTTGTCCAAGAAAACAAAGTAATATAAAAAAAAATTTAAACTCAATTCCTACTTTTTTTTCACTCTATTACAGAAAGTTCTTTATAAATAATTTTCATTCATTAAGTTTATCTGGCGCCCTCTATTGATAGATATATGCAACTAAAATCTAAGAAAAAACTAAAATTAATAAATTAAATTTAATTACTGAATTAGTATTTGAAAAAACTGTATTAACATCCAGTATTATCCACTACTATCCACACAAGTTCTATAAGTTCATTAAAAATGTATTTGAACTTGAGTGGATGAATAAAAAGTATTTTATGAACGATTGAAAATTTGAACAAGATATATATAGGGAGAGTGTCAGCTAATAGAAGGAATTGAAAAAGACAAACTATTTACAATTATTACATGTGGCACAATTTTGATCCTTCAATGAATGAAGTGAATATGAAGATCAATCAACATAACTATTTTTTAATTGATTGTAGTTGCAAGAATCACGTGATTGCACCGCAGTTCAAAAACTTTTGGTGAAAAAGCTAATTGTGTTTGTACCTTTGATATAATACAATATATTCGATCTATGTGTGTGTTCGCAGGGCTCGCTTCAACCGTCCCGCGGACCGCATGGCTAGCGCCGGCTCCCCACCCACCATGATGTCCGCGTTCACGGGCAGCCACGTGCTCGACTCCCGGAGGGCCTCCCGGAGCAGCATGAGCAGCACCGACTACCTGCCCGTCTCCAGGAGGGCCAGCTACTCCATGCTCGCCCCGCCCTCCAGCCTCGGTGAGCTCTGCTTCGAATCGCTACTCCAAAATCACTACTACTCTAATCACTACTCATACTACTCAATAATCACTACTCTCTAATTACTACTCATACTACTCAATAATCACTTCTCATACTACTCAAAAATCACTACTACTCTAATCACTACTCTTTAATCAGTACTACTCTAATCACTATTCTCAAATCCCTACCCATACTACTCAATAAACACTACTAGTCTAATCACTACTCCAAATATACCGCTCTAATCACTACTCAAAACTTACTATTCTAATTAGTACTCAAATTATACTACTCTACTCCCTACTCTCTAATCACTATTCAAATCATTACTGTAATCACTACTCTAATCACTACTCAAAATTTACAACTCTAATAACTACCCAAACTTTACTACTCTAATCACTACTCAAATTATACTACTCTCACTACTCAAATTATACTACTCTCACTACTCAAATTATATTACTCTAATCACTACTGTAATCACTACTACTCTAATCACTACTACTCTAATCACTACTCTCTAATCATGGCCTACTCTAATCACTACTACTCTAATCACTACTACTCTAATCACTACTCTACTCTCTACTGCTCTAATCATTACTCAAAATATACTCATTTGGCTTTTTTCTGTGAAATCAGAAGATCGTAAAGCATTAGAAGAAAAATAAAAGTTTATTTTATAGATGACTCAATTGGTTAAAGAGTCATTCCCCAAGGACAGGTCACACGGGCGGCAAAGAGAGATACACTCATTGGAAATCATTTTATCTTTCATTGTCTTTTTAGAACTGAATTTATCTTTAGATATGAATGTGAGGAAAAATCTTAGTGACGTTATTATAGCCAAATATTGAGGAATGACATTCTACACAGTAACAACGCAGCAAGCACATGGCCAATTTCAAAGCTCCTGGATGATAATAATTGCTATAGTAATGCCCTTAATGTGTCCTACTCTTGACCACTTACCGTCATCTCCATTTGGGAAGGTGTGTCACTCGCTGGTACTGAACTGTGATGAGGTGGAAACAAATCGTCTTCAACGATTAATCGCAACTTAATTTGGGTTTTTTTGGCATCAGTGCATATGTTTGGAAACCCAGTGGTTAGCTTTTGAATATTGCTGAGATGTGTACATCTTAATATAACGCTTATGTGATTGTTAAGAGTGCCTTTACATAAGACACTATCTTTTATGTGATTCACACCGCTATAACGCCACGCATTTGTACGTTTGGGACATCCTTCAACCACATGTTTTGTCTCACATGGCAGCGTCTCAAGGGGCATTTTTCAACAGGATAATGTTTCGCCTCTCATAACAAGGATTGTCTTCTCCTTTCTGGTCATCCATATCTCCAGATTTGTCATTGATTGAAAATTTATGATTGATCTGGGTCGGCATATTGGGCAGCGTAGGAATTAACTCAAACAAGTGGCCCTCCTACATCAAATGTGGAATTAGAATAAACTTAATACCTGACATATTGCATCATTCATCACAACAAGGTATTAGACCAGGGGTCGGCAACCTGCGGCTCGCGAGCCACATGCGGCTCTTTGGATGTGAAGCTGCGGCTCTTTAGTTCCATACGCAAATATTTATTTTATCAAAAAAAAAAACCATTTAAAAATCGTTTAAACATGTATGTACGTAACGCAACAAAAGTGGACAGCTTTAAAAGAAATGCCGCGAGTTGAGGCACTTATATTTGACGCATGGAATAGTCTTCCAGATTGCTACAGTGAGTAGAAGAAGTTAGCATTTGGAGTGCTGACTATCTTCGGATCGACATATTCGTTCGAGCAAGCGTTATCTTGCATGAATGTAATTAAAAGTAAAGTAAGAAGCCAACTAACAAATGAAAATTTAGAGTCGTGTTTGAAACTTGAAGCAACAAGTTATGAGCCAAATTTATCCAAACTTTATAAAACCATGGCAAAGCCATCGCTCCCATTGAATTTGTTTGCTCAATTGTTTGTTATTGAAGTACAAGTTAGTGTTGTAAGTAAATGTTTAATTGTTTTAATTTTTTACTTAAATAATAAGTAATTATCTAAAAATGCCATATTATCTAATTTGTTGTGAAAAATACTACTTATATATGAATAGATATTTTTTCTCATGAATAAATAGATTAGTTTTTTTTTTATCAAAAGTAAGAATTTATTTATGCGAGTACTATTTATTCTTGGCAAGAAAAATTTTGTGGCTCTTTAAAAACTTTGAAATTTTGTAAATTGTAATTTTTGACTCTTCCGACTCAAAAGGTTGCCGACCCCTGTATTAGAAATATTTTTGTAAATTTTCCTGCAAAAAATAATCCTTTTATGTTAATTTTGCAATCTATTTGTGCAAAAAATATACTTACTAATTTACTTAACTAACATACATAAACTATATTTATATCACAAACATAAAATTTGAAATAGTTCTGATTTTTTCATCAAGGGGTTCTAATTTGTATGGTAATACAGTATAAAATGACAATCATCGACACATTATTTCGCCAACAATTTTGTTAAAAAAGTTTGGGGAGAATCAAAAATGTGAAAATGAGTTCTTCAGAATATAATAACTGAATTGCCAGAACTACTCAAAATATAAAGGATCCCCAAGAAAGTCGAGGATTGCTGTTTTTTTTCTTAAATTTCGTAAGTTGTTTTCGTAAGTTTCGTTTTCAAAGTCATAAATATCTAAGTGTAGTGCAATGATATTTATATTGATGAAATTTGCTAAACATTGTAATGGAAAATAGATAACGTTGAGCAAGATCTAAAGGAAACTTTTTTTTTTATAAAAACATATTAAAATAAAATTTCAAAAAAAATATAAGTAAGAGAACATGTGATGTCAAAATTATAAATCAACATCGAATGAGAATTAACTGTATAGTAGATAGCATAATATTTTTTGAGTGGCTCAATCGCTGCACGTGATCTTTTACATTTAAATGTTCCTCTTGTCCTAGTATTGTGTAGTACTTGTTCGTTTTCCACCCCAGGTTCTCGCAGGCCTAGCACCACGTCGGTGCGGTCTGGCCTGTCCTTCCGCACCAACTCCTCGTTCCGGGGCTACCGGTTCACCAGGGAGCCGGTGCGGAGGACGCTCTCCTCCCCCGCCGACTCCTCGCAGAACTTCCCCCCGAGCCCCTGCAAGGTGCCCAACCACCAGCCGCACCATCACCACCACCACCACCACACCGTGCACCACAACAGCCCCGTCGACGAGGACGACATCTTGGATGTAAGTACAGCAACGACTCTTGCTATACTTATACTCGCATAGTCTATAACTCACTGATACTGTTGCTATAAACATGTAATCTTGGCATAAGACTGATAAAGTATAAAAAAATTCCGTATAGAATGAATCCTTACAACAATCAAATTTTTGTCTTCTTCATATACGAGTATACTACAATCTAAACCTCATATGCCATAAAATACAGTATATTTATACCATGAATAGTTCATTTTATGAAGAGAGGATTGCACATTCTGGGAAGACATTAAGGGGCAACTGCTCACATTTGGATGTAGTATGGTATAATACAATAAGTTTATAAAATAAGTTTATACAAAATTATTAAAATTTTGAAAGAAGTTCATAGACAGGACTTTTGTCATTGACGCAATGTCTTGCTATCGGCATTTACTTGCTGAATGAAATATGACGTCCCTAAAATTTTTAAGATCAAATAAGAAAAAAAAAAAACTTATCACAAATATAACTCCGTAACTCAAACATTAGCAATAGATGTCTGTAATTGTAATGAACAATTATTATTAATAATAATATCTTCTTCTTCTTCAATGGCTATCGGCTTGATGACCAATTAGCTGGAGCTCTGGCCTTTGGTACCCCAGGCTTGAATCTTGGCAGGGGATTAAATGCTTGTTAGTGATTCGAAATGAGCGCTAAACTGTATTTCCCAACCTAATTAGCCTAAAACGTACAAAAAAAGGACAGTAGAGCGAAAATCCTAACCACACCTTCGCTGGCACAACAGTGTCATGGGGAGCCAAGGCCTGAAGATTCTCGAGACAAAAGATGTTCTCTTTTTTCGGGATAGGTTGTCAGCCCTACGAACAGCCTTGAATGCAAAAACAAAACCAATAACAGCAATCTTAAACAAACAAAGAAAGAAAAAATATCAATAAATCGTATTCATGTGATAAATTACGTTCATCAGTTATCGTTCAAAACTGACAGAAAACAGATTAAATAAAAAATGAAAAAACTATAGAATTCCAAACGATTTTATGAAAGCACTCGGAAGAAATTTAAAAAAATAATAACTGTTGAATTTCAAGCTATTTTATAAAAAAAGCACGTGAAAGAAATTTAATAAAAAGGCACTTCAAATTATTTAAATAAACCAATTAGAATAGCTTGTGAAAGAAATTTTAAAAAATAAATAAATAAACCAATTAGGAACTTAGAAAGTGGTCCAGGACATCGCTGGCCCACTCTCTTCAAAACAAAAACGAATATCAATTTCAAACGATTTTCTTTTCTTGAAAAATCTCATTTTAACTTTGAAATAAAATCGTCTTTCCTTCACCAAACGATCTTTCATAATAATAGAGAGTTTTTGCATACCGTACGCTAGTTACCGTAGGAAGTCCGTTAGCTTTTTCTCCCTAGCGCGCATGCTCAGTTTCCTATGAGCATGCGCGCTAGGGAGAAAAAGCTAACGGACGTCCTACGGTAACTAGCGTACGGTATGCAAAAACTCTCTAATTTTACGTTAATTTTGACGAAATTAAAGATACGCACGTGAAAGATATTAAAAAAAAAATTAAAAACTGCAGAATTACAAACGATTTTATGAAAAAGCACGAGAAAGAAATTTAAATAAACAAATAAGAATAGCTCTAGAAAAAATAAAAAATAATAAAAATATTGAAAGTATTCCAGGATATCGCTAACTCACTCTTCCCAAAACAATGCCCATATATTTTATTTGTAATAAAAAAATCCTTTAGTTTTCTGTTAATTTTTTGTTACTATGCTAAAAATTATTAGTCAATAAAATTAAATAGTAATTTAACATTACTTAGTAAGTGCTAAGTAATTAAAAATTACTTAGTAAATAATGATTTATTTATTAAGCGGAATGGGATGAATTAATAAAATCTGGCCTTAGTATATGTAACAATTCAAGAAAATATTTGAAGATTGTTAATATTTTAATTAAAAAAAATTGCATTCGTTTTGGTCTTAATTTTTAAGTTTATCTTTCATTTAAATCTTTTTGAACAAAAAAAAAAAAAAAAAATTAATAGCATCAATATTTGAAGACATTTTCCGGTTTAAAAAAAAAAATTTCCTTTTTATTTGCTTTCTTTCTCTGCTAATCGCTATGCAAAAATTATTTTCTTTTTATTATCAAATTTATTTAAAATTCTTTTCAATTTATTTTATTATATTATTATATTATTACAAATTAATTTTATTAGATTATTACAAATTATTATAATATTACAAATTATTTTATCTTATTATTTTCAAATTATTTATTTAATAAATTTATTTTAAATTATTTTCTTATTTTGATAACTTTTTCTTCAAATGAGGAAGGAATATATTTAACTAAATCATTCAAAAAATTTTCCAAATTTATTTCTTATATTTCTTTTATGCATAAAATTAACTCATAATTTATGTGATAAATGAACTTTTCTTTTTTAAATGGGCGGATTAAATTATAAAAATACAAAACAAAAGCAAATCAGCAAATTAAAGCTGAAAACGAAAATTTTGGTCAATGTTTATGTAATATTTATAAATGTTTTACAAATGAGTTTGGATTAACAACTGGGAAATATTATTTAAACGAAAAAAATATTAGTAAAATTAGTTTATATACAATTTAAAATTACTTAATTATTTCATAATTATTAAATATATAAAAATATTCTACAAATTAAATTTTTTTTAATATTAAAGAACTTGTACAAAAATAAGATATTTGAAATTTCTTAACATTTTATTCAAAATACAAAAAAAAAAAAAAAAAAAAAATAGCACTCTGTTTGGTTTTCTATTTTTAGTTTACCTTTCATTTAAGTTTTTTGAACCAAAAAAAAAAAAAATTAATGTCATCAATATTTGAAGATATTACCCAATCTTTTAAAAAAGAATTTTTCATTTTATTTGCTTTCTTTCTTTGCCAATTGCTATGGAAAATTATTTTCTTTTTATTATTATTATTTTATTATATAGTTAAAAAACATTATATTATTATATTATTACAAACTATGTTATATTATGATTTTCATATTATTTTCACATTATTTATTTATTAAATTTATGTTAAATTATTTATTTTGAATTATTTTTCAATTCTAAAACTTTTTTTTTTTTTTCAATTTAGGGAGGAATAATATTAACTAAATCTTTCAAAATTTGACTGTTTTTTTTCTTCTAGTACTTTTATGCAAAAATTTACTCATAATTTAAATGATAAATGTACTTTCATTTTTTAAAATGGGCTGATCAAATTATAAAAACACAAAAAGCAAATCTGCAAATTGAACTTGAAAACAAAAAACTTTCGTCAATGTTTATGCAATATTTATAAATGTTTTACGAATGAGTTTGTAACAACTGGAAAATACTATTTAAACGAAAAAAATTTTTTTTTTAAATATTTGAATATTTCGTAATAATTAAATATATAAAAATATTCTATTAATTACAATTGTTGTTGTTGTCATATTCCCTGAAGAGTACAAGAAAATCAAATATATAGTATAGTGCTCCAGAACTATACTATGTGGATTACCTGCTCGAAGTACAAATCCTCTTTCGAGGGATGGTCCAGACAATGCAGTGTGGTGCCAACAACTGGTCAATCAAAGACACGATGAGGTGTAAGCTGGACATCACGACAGTTGCCATATTTTTGGTATTTTTTAACGCCAACGGCAGGAATTTCTATTCATTGTGGTGCTTCATCCTTAATCTTGTGAGAGTAGTAGCTTTTTACTGTCGACATTTAGTTCTGTAATTTCGTATTCAGTTTCAATCTTAAAAGGAATTATAAGTTTAGATTTTGCCAAGGCATCTGCAAGGGAAGTAGGAATAGCTGTCTGATCCAGACTTCTGGCATTCTTTGCCAAAGAATCTGCAATTTCATTACATTCCAAATCTACATGAGCAGGGAGCCATTGCAGGATACACAGTCTGAGAGTCACTGTCTAAAAGTGACTATATATATACTATATATACTATATATAGTCACATATATAGTCACTGTCTAAAAGAGATATAATAGTGGAAAAACCTTTTTTAAGTGCATGTAAGGCAGACCTTAAGTCAGTGAAGATAGTAATTCCATTCATTTGTTGTACCAATTACATTTTTTTAATATTAAAAAAAAATTGTACCAATAATAATTTTTTGAATATTTTTTTAAATATTTATATGCATATATTGTGCCAAATTAATTTAATTAGTATTTAACATGTTTATAATTCTAATTAAATAAAAAAAATTCTATTTATTTCTTTCAGGATTCTCCAGTTCCAACGGTGAATGTAAATCATCTAAGCAATCATATATAGATTGAGAATAGGAGCAACCAATTAACAGAACAAATTGGACCACGACATATAACGGCAGTATTTTTTAATATTGTAGTTTTCCAGAAATATATAAAAGTGCAATACCAAGCGATTCAAAATAGCATTGGAGAAAGAGAAGAACTGTGCATTATTCAAGTTGTCATCTAAAACTTCATCACTTTTTCATCAACTGCAACAATATCACATAGAATGGTGCGAAAAATGTGGTCAGAGAGTGAGTTTTATTATCGTAAAATCCGAAAAATATGCCATATAATTACTACTTGATGATTCATCGATATAAAATACCAATTAATACCTTTCAGCCATTTAGTGGAGGATAGAAAAACCTTATATGCATGATTGAATATCGCAGTTATTTATGTCTTTCTCGCGCATTTCTGTTATCATTTATCTTTTAGTACGCAAGCAGATTTATAAGCTGTTTCTCTCAATTCAAGCATAAATAATTATAAAGTAAACACTCTATAGGCACCATGTTAACAAACTTCTACGATGGATAAAGTGAACTTAGACACATCGGACTGGCGTAACATTGCTGATGATATTTTCCTTACTCCGTAGAAGGCGCTTTGACTGTGTGGGGGTGGATGGCGGGCCTAAGCCCCCTCCCCCACAATTCTACATGGGAAAGGATTGGACTTGTTTAAACTTGTGACCACTTAGGTTTGTTAGTTTTTTTGTTAAATATTTAGTAGTTCCTGAATTTGTATTTCTCTGTTGTTTCTTATCCCACTTGGTCGGCAGCAAGATCTAGACGAAGTCCATGAACCCGTGTAGTATTGATAAATGGTAAAAAATGCAGCGTCTTTTTGTCCTTGACCTTGCGGCACAAAGACATGGGACAGCCAAAGGAGGTCTGACTTTATCCCACCCCTGGGCAATGGAATCATCTGTCAGACGCTTTTTTACGACATGCATGGACGGGGTTGCAGCCTCCGCTAGAACGCTAAAAATTCCCGCGCTCTTGCAACGCCATCTACTTAGTCTGGAAAGTATTTCCAAATTAATAATTGCTATGGGATTCCTAGAGATTGCATTCGTATAATCAGCCATTCTACTAAGGCTGCCTTAGTTTGCGAAATGAAGAATCTCTGCTAGAACGCCCGGAAATCCTGCGCACGAGCAACGCCATCTACCGAGTTTGAAAAGCATTTCAAACTAAACAATGCTATGTGATTCCTAGAGATTGCTTTCGTATAATCAGGCATTCTAAGAAGGTTGCGTTCGTTTGCGAAATTGAAGAATCTCTGCAAGAACTTTGGAAATTCCCGCGCTCGTGTAACGCCCCTCACCTGAGTCTGGAAAGCATTTCCGGCTCAGTAATTGCTATATGATTCCTAATTATTGCATTCAAAAAATTAGCCATTCTACTGAGACTGCGTAAGTTTGTGAATTGCTAGTACGCTAAGAATTCTAAGAACCTCCGCTAGAACATTAAGAATTCCAGCGCTCGTACAGTGCCATCTACCGGGTGGGAAAGAATTTCAGACTTAACATTGCTATGTTTTTCTTATTGCTTGCTATATGATTCTCATAAATTTGTTAACCTGGTGCTGATACAACCGATAGAGCATAAATTAAATAGCATTGATTAAATCATCATCATTTGTAGAAGAGTCTACTTCATTATCTTTGAGATGAGGCGTGGTTTTATTTGGAAAAATTAAGGGAAAATTCTTAATTTAAAGGGAAAAAAAGAGGGAGAACAAGCATATTTTTGGGATTATACGATAATACAATAAAGGTGAAACAAACACAATAAACATTACATGCATATCGAAATGCGATCTATTATTAATCGAAGTCTTAGAATATAAGAAAAAAGAAACAGATGAAATTTAGAAGAAAAAACTGTAGAATCAGTTATAAATTCAAGCATTGAGGCCAATGAATGCTGCTATAATACAAAACATATTTATGAATGCATTAAAATTATTAGATAAAAAAGTATATCCAGTATTGAATATATATTTTAATCAATCTGTAAAAAAAAAAATATTTTCTATTTGAATCTATATAATCATTATTTTAGGTTTTATAGAATAGAATTGAATTGAACTGAATTTTCAGAGAATGGAATGTTTTTTAGTCTAATAATTCTGAAAATTTTGTAAAATGATACATTTGTTTGAATATTGTTTTCCTGTGTAATTAATTAATTATTAGATCCGACCAGCTATCGCGTGGAAAGCTGACGAACGGTAAGTCAGACGGATTCATATGCAAAGAGGTGTAATAGGGGTGAAAGATAGTTTCGGAAAGGTTTTATTTACAATAAAAATAATTTTGATACTTAATAATAAAATTTTGAAATTATGAATTATTAAAAGAAAAAATAGATGGAAAAATTAAACAATGATTAAATTATATCTTTTTGATTTCTTTATATAATTTTTTTTAATAACGAATTCATCCGCTTTAGCCTCAAAAGCAGATGCTTACCTTTCCACTGAATAGTTGGTTAAACAATACACTGATGTGTTATGTCTATGAAAAAATATTTGAATTGCCTGTTATTGAATTGCAGTAAACAATCTTGTTATGAAAAGTGCCATTTCAAATTTAAGCCATTTTTTTTTACATTTATCGATAAATGAGCGAAGTTTGAAGAAATTACCTAATGAAAAATATTAATGTTCCGCAGAAAAAAAAACTTTTTTTATACTTTCCTGTTATCGATTTATCAGGGGAATATACATAATTATATGACTACTATGAACTATACATAATTGCCTTAAAGCAATCTGAAAAAGATTTTGCCTCCATAAGAATAAAAGATATCTACTAATTTCTCTGTTAAATATTTGTGTACAATATCTTAATATTTGTAATTATAATAATTTGTATATTTTAATTTCTGTATAATGTTTTAAATTTGTATTATTTGAATGTTTTGTCTTACATTTGGTTATTAGGAATACCAATTTAAACAAAAAAATTTATGAAAAAAATAAGAAGTAGTTTACAAATACGTCAATAATTTTTTTCATGTATAATAAAACATACTAGTAGGAACTATACATGAACTAATTTTTATAATAGATTGATTAAAAATTTTCATTGCCTTTTATAACCAGAATGGTTTCCTAAAATATTTCTGAAACTGAAAAAAACAACAACAATAATGTTATTTCTTAATTTATTAATATACTAAGAATTAATTATTTATTAAATTATAATTTATTTATTAATTATTAATTTTACATTAAAAATAAAGTGTGCTTTTAATTTTTATAATTAAATCATTTTATTTTATTTTTATTTAATTAGTTTTAATGGTTATTAACTGACAAAATATTAATATTTAATGATTAAAATGAGTTGGCATTATTAAATTAACAGCTGATTAATTTTTAATTATTTAATTCTTAATTTATTTATAATTTTATTTATTATATGATAAATTTATTTTCTTTTTCATATGTAATACCAAATTTTCTTTTTCATATTTTCAAATACCAAAGTATAAATCGATGTAATAAGAAAAATATATTAATAATGCTTTTAACCCTACTCAATTGAAAATTACAATTAAATCTTTTTATAAATCAAAATACCTCATTCACCGATATGCATATGAATGATGGCGTGATTGCTGTGTAACAATAGAGAGTTTTTGCATACCGTACGTTAGTTACCGTAGGACGTCCGTCAGCTTTTTCTCCCTAGCGCGCATGCTCATAACGGATGTCCTACGGTAACTAACGTACGGTATGCAAAAACTCTCTAATATCTAAACAATTTACATGTAGCATGCATTTGTTATTATTCGATACAGCAAGCATGACATTTATTAATCTTTTCAAATTTTTGAAAGTTAATGATAATTTTGTAGACATTATGAATGTATTCGATAGAACGCTAAAATCTATAGAATTCCAAACGATTTCTTTTCTTGAAAAATCTCCTTTTCACTTTGAAATAAAATTGTCTTCGCTTTCACCAAACGATATTTTAGAGCAATTTTACATTATTTAATTATATAATTATTATTCCGTGAAAGAAACTTAAATAAAATTAAGTTTGAATTTAGTTTGTCAAAAAAAAAATTAAATAAACTAATAAGAATAGTTCGTAAAAGAAAATTTAATAAACTAATAAGAATAATCCGTGAAAGTAATTTAAATAAACCAATACGAATAATCTGAGACGGAAATTTAAATAAACCTATAAGAACAGTCCGTAAAAGAAATTTAGAAAAAATATATAATTAACCAATAGGAACGTTGAAAGTGGTCAAGAACAAAAAAAAAAAAAAAAAAGTAATAATTAAGGAAACGAAAAACTCCACTTTCAAAAACATTAATTTTATGGGTAATAAAATATTATGTAATTAAATTTAATTTTAAAACTTCCAAAAATGAAAGTTAATTTATTTAATCAATAGATTAATTTAGATAGTTTATTTATGCAAGCATATGTTTCATAAAAATAAATTATTTGGATAATGCGTGATAACAACAAACACTAAATATTTACCCAAAAAACTACCAATTTTTGTTATTGTTATTTAATGTTGCCAAATTAACATAAAATACATTAATTTTTTTTTAAATGTTGTTTACATATTATTCTGTATCAAAAAAAAACGTAACAATTTTTCATAGGATGCACAATTTTTTTTTCTCTTTTAAAAAATTTAATCACATTTTTCTTTTACCCAACTTCTCTTAATCTCTCCAGATGAGATATGAGAAAAACAATTATTTTCCTTTTAAAAGAAGTTAAAAAATTATCTTCTCTCCTGTAAAAGCTAAGTAACTAAACTATCAAAAGGCAAATTGTTTTTTTTTTTTTTTTTTTTCATTGTATAAAAAAGATAAGCTTTAACCAACCTCCTGTTGTTTACAACTGATTGAAATTTTGTTTATGTTTCTCTGACTATTTTTTTTTTTGTTTTGTTTTGAATAAAATTTCCTCTGCCGCTCTAAAAAATAAGAATAGGAAAACACACTTTTATTTGATTATACATTAACTTTTTTTTTTTTCATAAATATAGAAATAATAATTATATTAATTATATCTAATGATAATTAGTACCTTTGTAATGATATTGATAGCATTACGTTAGTTATGTTTTTATGCAGTCATCATATTGTTCTGATTATTTAAATCACTTCCAAATATGAATGAACATTTAGCTACGATTGTAACATAGTTTTGAATTTTAGAAACCGCGCCATCTATTGGAACTTAAATAAAGTAAAGTATTCGATTTAAGTTTTTATTGTGGAATTATTATCAAACTTCAATTTGATTTTGTAAATAAATAACTAGCTATCTTATATTTGTAAAAATTGATTCCATTTTTTTTTTTTAAAACCAAAATTGTCATTTTTATATGGAATGAAAAACTTTTAAAAAAATATATCGTTATAACAGTTTTAGTTAAAAAAATGAGATTTTTAAATATTCTATTCGAAATTTAAAATTGCCTGTTCAGACAAAATATATCGCTAATAAGCATGATAGAAAAAAATTAAAACTAATATACAATCATCTTTTAAATTCTGCTATTTTAGTAAATTTCTTATTATAAAACTTTTAAATATTTGCATTTTGTAATTCATAGCTACAATTTTAAATCGTCATTATACCTAAAATTCCCCCATTATTTAAATATTCTTAAAACTAATAGTAAATAGCTGACTTACTTTTTTTCTAATATGGTTCTTTTTAAAACTTTAAATTTATTCATTAAATAGCTGGACAATTAAATGTTATGTTTATAAAATAAAGTCCTTTGCAATAAATTTCGAATATAGATGTATATTAATGCCAAATTTGGAACAAAACATTCGATTTATAAACAACTTTTCAGCAACAATTTCATAATTTTGATTGTGCCTGTATTAATAAAAATCAACAATTTTTGTAAATATTACCAATCACGCTATATTAACGATATAAAGTGTGTATATAAAATGTATCACAAATATAATAAAGCTTTTTTTAAATTATTTTCATCTTGTCTCATTCTTTCACTTTTCACTGTTTTATTCAAATAAGAATTGAGATTCAGACTAAAATGGCTTGATGGATAATGTGTACATTTGTTTCTCGAACTAAAGAATTCAACAAGCCAAATGAAAGACCTCGCGTTTATTGTTTGACCATGAAAAATTCTAAGGACAGGATACTCCGGTGTTGTGATCAATAATTATCACAAATATAATAAAGCTTTTTTTTTTTTAATTATTTTCAGATTGTCTCGTTCTTTCTCTTTTCTCTGTTTCACGTAAAAATTGAGATTCAGGCCAAAATGACCTGGTGGATAATGTGTGCGTCTGGTTCCCAAACTGAGGAAGTCAAATGAAAATCTTCGCCTTTATGTATGACCACGAAAAGTTCTTATGACAGGATAATCCTGGTATAGCGATGAGTGTTGCGATCAATAATCATCACAAATATAATAAAGATTTCTTTTTTTTTTTTTTAATTATTTTCAACTTGTCTCATTCTTTCTCTTTTCTCTGTTTTATTCACGAATTGAGATTCAGGCCAAAATGGTTCCCAAACTAAAGAATCCAATAAGCCAAATGCGCGTTTATGTGTCCTCGCTTTTATGTTTGACCACGAAAAATTCTTAGGACATGATAACCCTGATAGTGCGATCAATAATTATCACAAATATAATAAAGCTTTTTTTAAATTATTTTCATCTTGTCTCATTCTTTTTTTTTTCTCTGTTTTATTCACGTAAGAATTGAGATCAGGCCAAAATGACTTGTTGGATAATGTATGTATTTGGTTCACAAACTGAGGAATCCAACAAGCCAAAGGAGGGACCTCGCGTTAATGTGTGACCACGAAACATTCTCAGTATAGGATAATCCTGGTATTGTGATGAGTGTTGCGATTGTGTTGGGAATGAGGGTGCTGGCCTACTTAGATTGCAACCCCTGAAATTATGTGTTCCGACTTGCAATGATTACACAAGTTAACAGTACAAGTTAGGGCCGGATATGCGTGTAGTCTTGAATCAGTGTTGTTCATTGGTACAAACTAAATTGTTTCTCAAAATAAAAACGCGATGTTTAACTGTCATATTTATTAAGATTGCAAAGACAGCATTGTACAACTGCAACACATAACATGAAACAAAATTATATAACAAATATTTACAAAATCATCATAAAAACCAGTTAGTTTAAGGGTCTTTGTACCGTCGTACTGCCTGGAACTCTTCTCTCGACTCCCCACATTCCCTTTTCTCTTTCTCCCTCTCCCATTTCCCCCCAGGGTATGCTCACTTCATGTGGGTTACACATAGCGAATCTGTATCGTCTATATTGTCTTTGGAAGGGGGTGCAATAAAGTCCCTCGAAGCATATTTCCGGATTTGATAATCTTAATTCGATATCTTCATTGAGCAATAAGGGGTCCTGCCTGATGGCCGAGTGGCTTAGCGCTCTGGTTATTTATTTTCGGGTTCGAGTCCAGCAGTTGCCATGGATGTTTGTAGTGGTTCGGAATCAATGTTAAATCTGTAGGTCCCGGTCTGTTTAGTATAAAGTGTGCACAAGATAACCGTAAAGCGACAAACTAAACCAAACCAAATCACTGAGCAATAACAAGAACGTGTCATAGACGGGGTCCGACATCTTGGCTCCTTTGTTCGGCATGTTTCTCAGGTCGGGGCTTAGCTGACTAGTTGTTTTTTCCTCTGGGTTGGCCATATGTATATAGTGCACTACGAGTGGGAGCACAGGCCTCTCCAGAGAGTTTGTGTCCCTCTTCCATTATAGGTTCCAAAGTCTAACGTAAGGATCAACCCGTCCTTGAAACAAAGATCTATTAACGTTGAACTCTTCCCCGTTGGCTACAATTTATTTCGGGAAGATATGGTGAATCCTTACTAAATGGTTATATGGTTTATTGAATTTTTTTTAATTTTAGTTTTCCCTTTCACTAAAACGCATAATGGTGATTTTATAATATTAAAAAATTAAATAAACAAAAGTTTTGATGATTTCAAATTATCTTACGACTTGTTCAAGATAATAATATTTTTTTCTTTCAATTTCTGAATTAAGTATCAATGCAAAGATAATCTATTTTTAAGATTCCTGAGAAATAGGATCCTCGTACCTCCTGTTAATTAAATAATTTCATATTTAAATTTATTCCATTAGGATTAAGTATTATAGAGAGAAATGAAATAGTTAAGAATATCGTAAGAATTGTAAGATTCTAGAACTACAACAAGAATTGTTGAAAATAAGAATGGTTAAATAAAAAAAATCACAGATCGAGTTGTATATTCTATTATTTTGTTATTCTTATTTTAACAAACATTGTTGAAATAAGAAGAAATATATGTAGTTTACTTGCTTGATTCGAATCCTGCATAAATGGTGCCGTGATACGCAATATACATTTTAGAAAAACATATTTGCAAATGAAAAGGAAAAGAATTGTAAAATAATGGATAACTTCAGATTGTACGCAAAGCTACATTTGATTCGAGAAATTTTAGAAAAACTTGCTTAGTTATTTACAGAAACTGAACAAACAAGAAGGGGCCTAATGGCTGAGTGACTAGGGCTCTATGCCACAAATTTCGGGTTCGAGCACCGCCACATTAACAGAAAATTAGCTAAAAGACTTTGTAATCATTCTCTGTATTTCTATTCATTCTAGCAGAAGTGATAGAAATACAGGGAGTACAAAAAAAAGAAGAAAAAAATGAATACAGGGTCTGTAAAAGGAAAAAAAAAGTACGAGTATTCCATGACAAGAAGAGTATAATAAATCCTTAGACGAAAAATTCTTCATTTATGTTCGAGGGAGGGTGGGACCTGAAGGCCGAGTGGTTAGCGCTCTGGCGCTCGGTACCACAGGTTTCGGGTTCGAGTCAAAGCGGTGCAATGGATGTTTGTAAATCCATTTTAAATACTAGGTCCCGGTTTAATTTGACTGTAGAGCATGGATGTAGGGCTGATAACTCTATCCCGTAAAAAGGAAACATCTCCTGTCTCGAAATCTGTCAGTAAGCAGAGGACCTTGGCCAACCATTGGGTTATTGCACTAATAAAAAAGAACGACGACAAATAAAAACAGTAAAGGAGCTATATAAAAGCTTATATGAAAGACCCTACAACTAAAATGAATAAATAAAGTAAGCTCTAACCCGCAAGTTCATGACGAGGAATGTACATAAATTCTATTTCCTAATAATTCAAATTGGCAAGCAAGCTTTTTGTTTATTTTATTTCACAGATAGCATTAAATAAAGCTTGAGTTTGCAATGCTTAAAAAGATTTCTGCTCTGATGCAAAGAAGTTAATGTGATAAAAGAGGTATGAAAATTTTAAAAATAGAAAAAAAATAAAATAAATAAAAAGGGAAAAATTAAACAAGTAAATTTAAAGTGATAAAATAAAAAGAAATTTGCAATAAAAAGACCTGAAAATATGAAGTCAAAATTCAGATTGTGGTTGTCAATATGTAAACATTATTAAGCATTCCTGAAAAGGAGGGAATCTTCCGTTCTAAGAACCATTTGGGTGGGTTCCATTGGGTTCCGCTCTAAAAACCAGTTGGGTGGGGTTCCGTTCTATGAACCAGTTGGGTTGGTTCCATTGATTTCCGTTCTAAGAACTAGTTGGGTTTTGTTTCCATAATTGTTGTTGTTGTAATAATGTTGGGTTTAATTTTAAGCAACCCCATTTTGTGCTAATGTTTTAATTAAATTAAGATGTGGAGGTATTGTGGCTCATAAAGCCACCTAGGAACTCCGAAATCGGTACGCCCGTTGCCCGTTGCCCTATCTTTGAACTGGAAAATGCTTTTAAAAATTGTAACAAACCAATTGCATTTTAATAACAAATCAATTTCATAAAAATATCATTCTCCCTATACTTTCTAGGAGTTTTGTGTGGTTTCAAACCTCAAATTTTACAAAAGCCCAAAACATTACAATAGCTAATAAAATAACCCATTGACCCTTTAAATGTTAATTGACGGTTAGAACAGGTTAGCAAGGAAAAAAAGGGCTATGAAATTTATTTTACATTGCTGATTTATTATAAAAAATATCCAATCTGATATCTATCAAAGTTTCATTGCACAAATACATCTTGATAATATATTTTTTAAAAATTAAATGTAGACATAAGGCGCCAGAGTGACTAACGCTCTGTGCCACAAATTTCGGGTTCGAGTCCTCGTGATACCATGAATGTTTGTAGTGGTTTAGAATCCATTTTAATCCGTAGGTCCTGGTTTCATATGCCTGTTAGGTGTGGGCTGACAACCTTACTCAGTAAAAAGAAAATATCTCCTGCCTAGAGATGGGGCAAATTTCGGGTTCGAGTCCTCGTGATACCATGAATGTTTGTAGTGGTTTAGAATCCATTTTAATCCTAGGTCCTGGTTTCATATGCCTGTTAGGAGTGGGCTGACAACCTTACTCAGTAAAAAGAAAATATCTCCTGCCTAGAGATGGGGCAAATTTCGGGTTCGAGTCCTCGTGATACCATGAATGTTTGTAGTGGTTTAGAATCCATTTTAATCCGTAGGTCCTGGTCTCATATGCCTGTTAGGTGTGGGCTGACAACCTTACTCAGTAAAAAGAAAATATCTCCTGCCTAGAGATGGGGCAAATTTCGGGTTGAGTCCTCGTGATACCATGAATGTTTGTAGTGGTATAGAATCCATTTTATCCGTAGGTCCTGGTCTCATATGCCTGTTAGGTGTGGGCTGACAACCTTACTCAGTAAAAAGAAAATATCTCCTGCCTAGAGATCTACCTGTAGGCAAACGGCCTTGGCTCACCATGGGGATGTTGCGCCACTGATGATGATGATGAATAAAGTAACGCGCTGGCTATTTAAATGTTATTTGATGGTCCAATCTTTCAAAGTTTTTTTTTTCTTGTTGTTCTAATGCAGCTTGCAAACAATTAGACAGTTGTCTTCGATGTCTTAAAGGCAAGTGCTGCAAGGACGTTACTCACTTAGCACTACCCAGGAAGTGTGTAGCATGAGGATAAGCTACGGATGTGGAGTAACAATACCTCCTGTTAAACCGGGACCTACGGTTTAAAGTGGGTTCCGAATCACTACAAACATCCATGGCACCGCCGAGACTCGAACCCGAAACCTGTGGTACCGAGCGCCAGACCGCTAGCCACTTAGTCATTCAGGCCCCGATATCTTTCAAAGTTTCATCACACAAATATATCTCGATGATATAAAGAAATGAAGGCATAAACACGAAAAAAAATATATGTATATATGTTCTCTCAATTCATTTTAATATTCTGTTACTCTCTCACATTTAAATATTTATTTAATTCACATCAATGTCGAAAATGTTACATTTATATCTAGAACTCTTACGAAACTGTAACCATGCAAACTGCAATCTTACTTGGTCTGCGAATTTTTATCTCTCAGTTTATTGTTGTTAGTTGCCTGATGTAGACGTGGGTTATGTGCCTGTATCTTTAATATTATAAATATTGTAATTTCTAACTTGTGCAAGTACAATTAATGAAAAGCATTGAGGAAGTATTTGAATTGACTGATTCCCTCTTGACCTTTGGAATATCTCCTCAACGGTTCGTAGGACTAGAAAGGTAAGTGAAATTAATAAGAAATTTCCTAGTTTAAGCATATTGTTTAGCAAGGTAAAACCAGTAGAAATCGCTAAAAATAATGGAAAGCACAATTAGCTAAAGTATTCCGTGTATGATGCTTGTATGAAAATATGAAGAATATAGAATAGCTATTTTTTGTAATGTAAACAAAATAATATGTGAATAGTTGTTGTTTCTTATCCCACTTGGTAAAAATCTAGACCAGGGATGGGCAAACTACGGCCCGCCAAAAGTTCTTTCCGGCCCGCGGATAGAATTTTAATTTGCCGGTCAGAGGCAAATTAAAAAAAATATATATATTATATATCCATCTCCTTTTCTACTTTGATTAAAATTTTTTTTTCTTCCTTTTTTTTTCAAAGGACTGATGATCTTTTTATTTTCTCTATTTTTGTTATACAAAACATAAATCGACGGAAATAGCAAGCACAGACAGCTTTCAGTCGGTATAATGTTAAAAGCGGAAGTTCTTTATTAATTATAGCTGTTTACAAATCATTATAGAAAGTATGTTTCCCAAATTTAATATCTCACGGCCAGAAAATCTGTTCTATGTTCGCTTCATCTTATATCATCTTAGCGTTTTCAATCATGAACCTTAGAAAGAATTATTTCTGAAGTAGAGTGACAGATGAGCATTTAGTCTTGTTCCTTAGAATCTGTACATCTCACTTCGAACCTCAATATAAGGAACTTCTAAAAATAAAAGCGCAATTTCATTCATTTCATTAACATATTTAAATTGCAATTTTATATTGTTTTTAAAATTTTGAAAAATTTTTCTTGGCCCGGCAAACATTTTTTTTTTTTCGATTTTTGGCCCGCGACCGAAAAAGTTTGCCCATCTCTGATATAGACAAAGCCCACGAACCCGTATTTACTTATAGTTGAAGTGCAAGCGGGCAGCTTCTGTTGTGATAGAGCGTAGGTAGAAGTCTGACTTCGCTCCGCGATACTTTTTTACGGGGTAGGGTAATCAGCCTTACGCTCAAGTCATATTAAACCCGGATCTAAGGCTTAAACTCTATACAGAACCACTACAAACATCCATGGCAAAGCCGGGACTCGAACCTAAAATCTGTGGTACTGAGAGCTAGTCACTCGGACATGCGATAAATGTGACTTCTAAAATGTTATTGTGAATTAAAAATGTATTTTTTCGCGTGTTTTATGAACATGCATCAAAAGATTTAATGCTAAAAAGCAATTTATATAAGATGTCCCCATGAAACCTCCCCGATATCAAATGTTAAATGAACGGAAACCAAGAGTCCTAGAGATTGTTTTTGGTATCCTTAATAGCAACACAACAAGTTTGTTTTGCTACAATTTTTGTCGTATGCATAAGTTTTAGTACAAATTAACATTTGAAATCCGGAAGGTTTCATGTATAACTAAATATTCGTATACTTTTTATATACCTGCATATCTTTTGTTTAATTTTCAATATACTTTATATACTATAACTAAAGATAAGTGTGAGAACACGTATTTAATTTTTTTATTGCATAAAAATTGTACAGAAGATTTTAAAAAAATAAGAAATTCAATTTTTTTTCTCTCTGAAATTTTTATCATTTAATCATGAATCACTAAAAGCACGGAAAAATTTTGTTTCATTATGTTTTAATTACATATGAAAGATAAACTTCAAGACAAAATTGAGATTTAAAAAAAAATGCCAAATTTTTTTTCAAATGCCAAAATTGTGGATTCTAAACCACTACAAACATCCATTGCACTACCGGGATTCGAACCCGAAACTTAAGGCACTAGAGCGGTTGTCACTCTACCATCAGGCTCTGTTGAAATACCAGAAATGTTTTATCATTTATTAATAGATATTTCGATTCACAAATTTTAAATTTTTTTGAATATTTTGTCACCAGTGTAAACGACTATTTGTAAAAATTTCGTCACAATTTTGTTTAATTTCTCATTCACTACCTGATATCTTATTTTTTAGACAAATAGCTGAAATTAATGATTTCATGATTATTTACATAAATTATTAAGCGAACTTAAAATTTTCACTTGTGTTTATTTAATATTGGCAAGTATCAGTATTTCATACATAAAAATGAAAGAGGATTTGAAATTACACGTAAAACATTTTTAAGTAAAAATACTCAATTTTCTGTGTTTATTTTGATACTATTTTATTTACGCTTTGAAATTCTTTCTGATATACTTAATCAGGCTTTTCATCCAATTTTAATAATTTAAAAATACATTTACTTAGATTTAAAAATTTTACTTGTATATAGTTATTCTTAAATTTTAAAAATTGACAAATATATAATCTTCTATACTTCTTGGGATACAAATATATTTCGCATTATATCTAAACCACAGCATTTCATATCTAGTATTTCTAGTTTTAGATGCGTCATATCTATAAAATAACTACTTCAAAAAAGTTGGTATAAACATATATGTAGTAGACATGTGTTTTTATTTCTTCTCAAATTTTGTTAAAATGTATTTTTTAAAACTAGTATAGTTTTTAATATTAAATCAAATAGTTGATATTAATGATTTCCTGATCACTTAAGTAAATTATGAACAAAATATAAAATTCTTTTTTAATTTAATATAAGCAAATATCAATATTTTATACATAAAAATGAAAGGATTTCAAATTAAATGTAAAGCATTTTTAAGTAAAAATACTCAATCTTTTGTATTTTGATATCATTTTATTTACATTTTGAAGTTCTTTTTATGATACTTAATCTGGTTTTTCATTCAATTTTAATCATTTAAAAACTCATTTATTTATATTTAAAAATTTTACGCTTGTATTGTTTATTCTTCAATTTTAAAAATTGACAAATATATAATCTTCAAACTAAATGTAAGGTACAAATATATTTTGAGGAACAAATATATGTTGTATATATACAAATATATATTTAAATTTGAGGTACAAATATATTTCGCCTTATATCTAAAAGACAGCATTTCATTTCAAGTATTTCTAGTTTTACATATAAAATTGCTGGTATTAGATTTAATCTGGTTTTAGATGCATTATCATCATAACTGCCTCGACAGCCCGTTGTGGGCCTTGGCCTTCTTTAAAAGCTCCAGCCAGGCTGTTCTCCTCTTGGTTGTGGACCTCCAGTTTTTTATTTTAATAACATTAAAATCAGTCTAAACAGTTGACTAATCTCTTTCGGTCTTCCCCTTGGTCGCTGTCCAAAAGGGAATTACATTGATAACCCTCGAAGCAATTCTATCACTTTCCATTCTCATGAGATGACCGGCCCGCCTCATTCTGTTCAGTTTAACAAATTTTAGAATGTCAATATCTCTAAAAAGTTTGTAAAGTTAAAAATTGTATCTTCTTCGCCAATTTCCATTCATCATCATCATTCAAGTTGACGGAGTGCCTTGGTCAGTTTGCGACCTTTGACTCCATAGCTGTGCACGTTAAAGTTCATTGATAGAGAAACAAATAAAATATTATAAACATTAAAAAGGAATAAGTGATCAAGATCTGCCCAAGTTATTTTTAAAAAATATGCATTTAAAAAATAGATATAAGAAAATTTACAAATCAAAAAGAATTAAAGAGAAAAATACTAAAATAGCTAAGAATAAGTAAAAAATACAAGTAACAAATAATATAAAATATATACATATTATGTACAAGAAAGGAAAATAAGAAAAAGTGGAATATACTACAAAGTAGAGTAATTGCTGCTAGAAATGATGACTAAAGTCTAGGTCAATTGCAAATTATGCAGAGACACCCGAGGGCGCTTAGCGTTTTCCGGCAATGTGAAATCGTATCTGGGGAGATTACGGATTTCATCATTGGGAATCAAGTTAAGATTTGCGTAAAAATTTTTCGCAATTTTGAACATAAAATTTTGAATAGTAGGGAGGGTTAAGCTACGACGGATGTCATCATTTCTAAAGTACCAAGGAGAGCTAGTTACCATTCTGAGCATCTTGTTTTCAAAACGCTTAATAAAGTTAATATGGTACCTTTCAGCAGTACCCCAAACCGGGCAAGCATAAGTTATTACGGGCCGCAAATAGTACATATAAATTAGTAGTTTATTTTCAAGTGAAAGAGGTGAGTTTTTATTAATATAAGGATACAGCATGCGAATACAGTTGTTAGCTTTACGTTTAAGGTGACTCATATGATTAATATAGGTTAGTTTATTATCAAGATAAATTTCCATTGTCATTGATTTAGATGCATCGTTTCTTTAAAATAACCGCTTCAAAAAAATTGGTATAAACATCATTTAAATATATATGCCTTTTCCTTTCTCCTCAAATTTTGTTAACATATATTTTTTTTAAATATAGTACAGTTCTTAATATTTATAAAAAGTGTAGTACTCTTAATATGTAGTACAAACTCAGAAAACAACAACTAATAAACGCAAAATATGTAAACAAAATTATTATGTTACATATAAATTATCATAAAATCCCTTTTAAAAGTAACTTTTAACAAGGATGATGAAAAAAAAAAAACTGCTCTCTAGAATACTCGATCCCAATGGTAAAGATGTCCTTAACATTTGATGCGCGGCTTGATACTATTGCTTACTTAAAGAATATCGCCAAACTCGTTGAGCGTTGTTCTTTTTTCAATTCCTACTATTAGTTCACACTCTCCCAATACATATATATATATATATCTTGTTCAAATTTTCAATCGTTCATAAAATACTTTTAGCACGCTTTTAGAGTTAACAATTATTTTTTACTTTTTCGTTTGATTAACCCAAAAAGCGTGTTTTTAAACTATAATATTTAAATGGGGTCCTGTTACGGTGGACAGGAACTATAGTTCTTACAATAATTTAATTGTGAGTAAAACAAAGGCTAAATGCGAATATGTCGAGCCAGCCAGGATTCGAACAGGAAATCTCCTGATCCGTAGTCAGGCGCATTATCCGTTGTGCCACTGTCCCACGTAGGTTTGAATGTCTTGGGTACTTTCATTCTACATGGATTAAATTGCTCTTCATAAGTTAAAATAAAATCACTAATCCTGGCGATCCTAATCAAGATGAGAGAATAAACTTATCAAGGACCGACGACAATAAAATATTTTGATAAGTCTACAACGTTTCAATTAAATCTGATCGCTTAAAGTAGGGCAAAATCGAGTCCAAAGAGTCAGTTACAAACAAACATACAGGTGAAACTAATAAAAGCGTGTTAAAATAGCCAGAACGGGGTAGCAAAACCTGTGAAACTCCCTGTGAAGAAGTCACTCTAGATCAAGTCCCGGTGAAAATGTTACTCCTGAGCTATGGCTCATTCCCAATTACACCTTCTACTCAATAGCTTTAACTTTATTATTTAAATTGCTCTTTTATGTTCAAACCCTTTAAGTAAATTTTATTTTATTTATATATAAGTAACAGGAGGTGCGGGGATTTTCTTCCCCTTGAACTCTGACGATCTTATACTACGGAATGTTTCTTCAATAACTATTTCTAATAAATGTATTAAATTAATTTTAAATTTTATTAATTTTTGAAATTTGTAAATTCTTTACCATCATGCATAATTTACCCACTTCGCCAATTTTTTTTAGATTTCATAAAACTGCTGAATTTTTTTTCTATATGTAATAGATGTTAAATTAGCACCTTTTTTTTTATGTATTTTTTTTAAAACATCCAAATTTTAAAATTTTATTTTTAATAAAAATTTCCAAATTAGTTGTAGTCTGTGATTTGAAAAATCGAAGCAATTCTTTATTTTCCATTTATTACTTGAACTGATTTTTGTGAGAACATTCTTTTACCACAGAAAATCTGCCATTATGCTACTATATCTATAAATAATAAAAATTCTCAAAAATAAGATTTGATAAATAAAATTTATTTAAAAGAATATTTATGACATTTATTCGTTATCTCCTTATGCATGACACATTGCATTTTATGTGTTAGACAAGCAAATTGCTATTTTTAAAAAAATTGGATACGTATAGTTTTAAGACTGCTTTAAAACTAAGCAAGTAATATAAAAATAAAAAAAATTATAGTCAATTCCTACTTTTTTTATACTCTATTGCAGAAAGTGCTTTATAAATAATTTTCATTCATTTTTTAAGTTTACTGGCGCCCTCTATTGGTAGATATATGCAACTTAAACCTAAATAAAACAAAAATTAATTCATTAAATTTAATGACTGAATTAATATTTGAAAAAACTGTATTAACATCCAGTGTCATCCACTACAAGTTCAAAAAAAAAATGTATTTGAACTTGAGTGGATGAATAAAAAGTAGTTTATGAACGATTGAAAATTGGAAGAAGATATATATAGGGAAGAGTGTGAGCTAATAGTAGGAATTGAAAAAACATTGTTTTTGTTTATGCAAAGAGAAATAACTTATAGTAAATTTAGGAGCATTTTATTTCTTATTCTATAGAAAATTATATACTATAATTTTAAATCTTAAATGAATCTTTTATTTCTATAACACATTTAAAATAATTCTTATTTCAAAAGAACAACGCATTTAAAGTGAAGATCGTTTACCAAAACGAAAGTCAGAGAACAATATAATATTTTACTATTAAAGAATTTATTTATTATATTCTTATCTTTATTCTTATAAGAAATCCATTTAAAATTATTTCAATATTTCCATAAAAAAAATATTCAATGTTAAGAATTCTAAAGATACATCCATTACTGAAATATTTACCTGTACATTAAACAATAACTAATTTTTAACATTTCATTCAAATTTTAATTTTCTTTTTAAATTTAATGTATATATCGATAAATTAGTTTCGTATTGAATCCGTATTTCCAATACTTATGAATTGATGCAACTTAATTTCAATATAAATTATATGAATTTATTTCATATACGATTGATAAATAGTATTTATTAAAAAAAAATATCTACTCATAATTAATCTCTCACATTCTCCTTATGCATGGTGCATAATGTGTTATGTTAACAAATGTCACTGTTTCTAAAAATTCTTATATTTAATCATAAAAGAAATTAAAAAGGAGCCTATACTTTTTCTTTGGATATATTAGCATGCATTTTAAAACATTTCCCTGCCAAACATTTAATAACATTCTTTATTTTTGAACTCAATTATTTGTTTATTTTTATTATTATTTTCTTTTTAAGGTAGATTGTTATCACATAAATAACATTCCACTGTGCGAATTGGGCAACCTGATTATAACTGAGTGTGGTTGGGTTGATGTACTTGAGGTGCAGGTTGGAGAACTCTCATTTTTGTTTACACACGCACAAACATCATATACATACAAGAAACAAACAATATTTTAACACATTTAAAGATATATAATTATAGATTGTCGGAAGAATTCTATTTTTAAGCCGAATATCCGATACTCAACTACGCGCAGGATGTGCGAAATATATTTTCTCTCGGGATGAGAGACTAAGCTAAGCGCTTCTCAGCGGAAACGCAGTCTGAGCTGCACTTCCTTTCGGGTGAGAGTCTCGAGGCTAACTGACCATTTCTCCAGAACGCCACAAGGGGCGCTCCTGGCAGTGTGTAGTAGGAAGCACCGTTACACATATTTAAACTGAAGATAGTACGTCAAAATAGAATTCCAAAAGTAATTTAATACTTTTTTTAAATAAAACATTTATTATAATTAATGAAAATATTTTTTTCATATAATACTCAATACTAAGAATTCGATAAAACTGAAATGATGAATAATAGAAGAATATATGAATAACGAAGAGCTACCTATATACAAGATAATACAATGGGTTAAAATGAAAAATCCTGTTACTAATACGAAATTATTGTTAAAATAAAATTTTGTATATATAATTAATTATAATGCAATAAATATATAACTATAATATAACTATCCAATACTCAGAAAATTCACATGCTAATTTTCGCCTCCTATTATTTGAATGGTTATATTTAGCTTTTGAATGTTGTAAATGTTCCCAACAATAAGCTGATAATTCTTTCCCAGAGCTAATTGACGTGTTTATGTTTCAAGATCGTTTGAACCGTCGAACGGTTCGACTTCGATAAATGAAAGATTAGTTCCATTTGCACGGATCATATGGATTCAACCTTACCATTCTTGTCATGAATACTATTTCGTAAATTGCAACTTTGATTTGACTTCGTCTTTTTTTTTTTTCTCTGGATTCTGAGGTGTATAAAAAAAATTATGGGTCGCGAAGAGAAAAGGAAGAAAGATTGGAAAATTACATTATTTGAATTTTCAACAGCGGTAAAACCGTTTGCCAAATTAGTCCAACTAGAACCATTTTATTCAAAGTTTATTTTAAGATAAATGTATTTTTGCTCATAAATTAAATTTGAATTCTGTAAATATTAATAAATTATTGTAGATTTTTAAGTCTATATAATTTGTCAAGAATGCATTAATTCCACTTTGAAATAATTTTTTATATAAAAATATACAACAGTATAGTGAAATTAATTATGGCAACATTATTTTAGCGGGAAACGGGAACTAGGAAGCGCCATTTATCATTAAGACAAGTATGAAAATGCAAGTTGCTGTGGGTTTTAGAATATTTTCTTTATACAATGAAAATTAAATTCATTGTCATAATAAGTATTACTAGACAATATTCAAGGCATACAATCATGGATAGCAATTTGGGAAATAGTTTCAATGGAATTCCTTGATGGTAATACAATAGAATTTTTGAAAAATATATCTATGATATTTTTGCATATATTATTGCAAATATGTCAGTTATGTGTTTTATTTTAATTAAAATCGTAATTTTATAATTTTTTTCTCTCTGTTTGTATGTATTGCGGTGATAAATACAAGATTTTTTTTTTAATCCTTCAGAACTTTTCCTGTAGCAAATAAGGTTATAAATGTCAAAAAATCTCAAAAGTAATTTTGTCTTGAATTGTGTTTTGTAATTGTTATTTTTAACTGCATAGTTGAAATATTTTCACATTTTTCATTTAGTAAAAAGATAAAATTAGAATTCTGTAAGATAGTTTGCAAATCAAGTACTGAAAAAATACGATAATTCTGTAATCACAAAATTTCTAAAGGATTTTAATTTTGTAAATTTCATAATGTAAATTCGATTATAATTATTCAGATTTTATTAAAATCAATGTTTAATAAAATGCATTATGTTGCATTTTTAAAAAATTTATTGCTTAGTTAATTCCTTCAGTTGCTCATAATTATAGGCAGTGAAATGTAATTATTACTTTTTATATTGAAGGATAATTCTGTTTCCAGGAATTTTAAGAAAAAAACATGTCATTTGCCTCTTCTTGTTTTACTTAGAAACAATACTGGCTAATATTAACATTTGAGACTGCTCTTTAAATTTAATATATTTTATTTTTAATTATTTCATTCATAAATTTTAAATCTTTCAATATGAGAATTTAAAATATAAAGTATATATGAAATGAACATCATAGTAATATCTTTTAAATGAGACAAATTAATATATAATTTATATGTATATCTACATATTTATTTTCTTAAATTATATAATTTGCTATCCATACATGTTTTTACATATTATATTTAATCTGCAATAAACAGTTGTCCTCGTGCTTAAATTTAAATTGTGGTGGTTCAATGTTGTTTTTCTAAAACCTAACATTAGTCTTGTCGTGAAGAATGGCAGGACAAGTTTAATTATGGATTTTTTTTTATTGTTACGTCAATAAATACATGCCATACTTGGCACCATATTTGATGTATGTTGTAATGACTATTTGAATAAGTTCTGTGTGGTTTTTGTAATTTATGTATTTTGATTTATTAATTATAATGTAGTATTTTAAGAAATTTAAAACTTTTTTATACTTGTTTTACTTAAAAACAATGCTGGCTATATTAATGTTATTGAACTGCATTTTTTTTCATGGTAAATAATTTATTTTCAAAGATTTCGGTCATGACATTTTTAAATCTTTGAATGTGGCAATGCAAAGAAATTAGTATATAGAAATGAACATCACATTATATCATCTTTCAGATGACTCATTTTATTTATTACATATGTTTTTAGAGTGTGTGTGTGCGCACACACACATACATAGAAATTATACAATTTGTTCATATTTATGATTTGATTATATTTACCTTGAAATAAACAGCTGCCCTCTGCTTCACCTTAAATTGTGGTGTTTCAGTGTGATTTTTATAAAATTGACTTAAACTGCCATTTTTTTTATGGCGAAGTTTGGGTAGCAAGTTTAACAAGGTATATATTTTATATTGATGAATCAATAAAAAATGTCATAGTGATGCTGGATAATGTGTATTTGTATTTTGATTTTGAATTACATCTTTTGTAATATCCAGGATATTAAGAAAAGAAATTTTAAATTTTATTTGCCATTTCTTATTTGAAAATAATGCATATTAATATTTTAATTTGTTTGACTGCTGTTTAATAGTAAAAACAATTTTTTTTTTAAAGATTTCACTCATATTTTTAAATTTTTTGAATGCAAGTATTTAAAATATTTAGTATTTATAAAATAAACATCATAATATTATGCATCAGTCCTTGAAATGTGATGTTTTGTTTTCAGAATTTATTTATATATACATAAATATTATAAATTACATATAATTTGTTTATATATATATATATATATAATTTATTTATTCATTTTTGAAATAAGTTGTCCTCATGCTTCAACTTAAATTATGGTGGTTCAATGTTTCTCTAAATTCTACCATTAAATTGCCATTTCTTATGGTGAAAGGATGAGGTGACAAGTTTAACAAGGTGGATGATGTATTTGAATAAGTTTTGTGTGGTTTTTAAAATTTATGTATTCTGATTTATTATTAACTGTAATGTAGTATCTTAAGAACATTAGAACTTATAGCCTTTTACTTTGAGATTAAAATTAGCCAGTATTGTTTTCTTATGGTCGATATTGCTACAGTTTGATGTAGGAAAAAAAATATTAGTATCATTGGATTTTAATTTTTCATGGTAAATTAAATTTATTTTCTAAGATTTCAGTCATGCTACTTTTAAATCTTTGAATGTGGCAATGCAAAGAAATTAGTATATAGAAATGAACATCACATTATATCATCTTTCAGATGACTCATTTTATTTATTACATATATTTTTAGAGTGTGTGTGTGTGCGCACACAAACATACATAGAAATTATACAATTTGTTCATATTTATGATTTGATTATATTTACCTTGAAATAAACAGCTGCCCTCTGCTTCACCTTAAATTGTGGTGTTTCAGTGTGATTTTTTTAAAATTGACTTAAACTGCCATTTTTTTTATGGCGAAGTTTGGGTAGCAAGTTTAACAAGGTGTATATTTTATATTGATGAATCAATAAAAGATGTCATAGTGATGCTGGATAATGTGTATTTGTATTTTGATTTGTAATTACATCTTTTGTAATATCCAGGATATTAAGAAAAGAAATTTGAAATTTTATTTGCCATTTCTTATTTAAAAATAATGCATATTAATATTTTAATTTGTTTGACTGCTTTTTAATGGTAAATACAATTTTTTTTAAAGATTTCACTCATATTTTTAAATTTTTTGAATGCAAGTATTTAAAATATTTAGTATTTATGAAATAAACATATTATACTGCTAGTCCTTGAAATTGAGATGTTTTGTTATGTATTTTTAGAATTTATATATATACATAAATATTATAAATTATATATAATTTGTTCTATATATATATATATATTCATTTTTGAAATAAGTTGTCCTCATGCTTCAACTTAAATTATGGTGGTTCAATGTTTCTCTAAAGTCTACCATTAAATTGCCATTTCTTATGGTGAAGGATGAGGTGACAAGTTTAACAAAGTGGATGATGTATTTGAATAAGTTTTGTGAGGTTTTTAAAATTTATGTATTCTGATTTATTATTAACTGTAATGTAGTATCTTAAGAACATTAGAACTTATAGCCTTTTACTTTGAGATTAAAATTAGCCAGTATTGTTTTCTTATGGTGGATATTGCTACAGTTTGATGTAGGAAAAAAAAAATATTAGTATCATTGGATTTTAATTTTTCATGGTAAATTAAATTTATTTTCTAAGATTTCAGTCATGCTACTTTTAAATCTTTGAATTTAGAAATATAAATGAATTACTACATAGAAATGAACATCATAATATGTTGTATATTAAAACGAATGATTTGAATGAGAAATATTTTTAGAATATATATTTATACATATAGATGCAAATTATATAATTTGTTCAGATTTTTACATTTACATAAATTTATACTTATACTATATACATATGATTTGTATATATTTAAAAGGGAATAAACAGCTGTCCTCTGCTTCTTAAATTGTGATGTTTCAGTATGATTTTTATAAAATTGACTGTTAAACTGTCATTTTTTTTTATGAAGGCTGAGGTTGGCAAGGTTGATAATATATATTTTGTAATTGATGAATCAAACTTTTAATATTTTTCACATTGATGCTGGATAATGTGTACTTATAATTTTTATATTGTTTTCAAATCTTATATTTTGATTTCTAATTGCATTTATTTGAAATATCCAGGTTTTTAAAAGACATTTAAAATCTTTATTTGCCTTATTTTATTTAAAAATAATGCGAACTAATATTAATATGTGTTGGACTGTTTTTTAATGGTAAATACAATTAAAATTTCATTCATGAGATTTTTAAATCTTTGAATGTGAGAATTTAAATATTTAGCATTTTTGAAATGAACATTGAAGTATTATGTCATCATTTATCCTTATGACTGATCCTTATCATTAACTAAATACATATTAAAATGTCTCATTTAAATATGTATTTTTAGAATTTATATGTATATATGCATAATTATTTTCATAAATTATGTATAATTTACTCCATACATATGATTTTTACATAATTTATTCATTTTTGAAATAAGTTGCCCTCATGCTTAAATGTAATTGTGGTGGTTCATTGTTTCTCTAACGCCTATTGCCATTTCTTATGGTGAAGGATAAAGTGTGATAAGTTTAACAAAATGAAATATTTTCGATTGTTGCTTGTCATTATTGGCACTGTATTTGATGATGGCTAATGTGTATTTGAATAAGTTTTGTGTGGTTTTCGAAAATTTGTGTGTTCTGAATTATTAACTATAATGCAGTATTTTAAGAACATTGGAGCTTTTTACTTAAAACGATGCTGGCTAATACTAGTATTATTGGACTGCATATTTTTATGTTGAATAAAATTTATTTTCAAAGATTCCAGTCATGTTACTTTTAAATGTGGGAATGTGAAGAAATTACTATATAGAAATGAACATTATATGTCATTTATCATCATTCAAATCGCCTGTTTTAATATATTTTCAGAAATATATATATTAGATGCAAATTATATAATTTGTATATATTTAGCATGGAATAAAACAGCTGCCTTCGGCTTTATCTTAAATTGTGGTGGTTATGTGTGGTTTTCATAAAACCGACTGTTAACTGCCTTTTTTATGTTGAAGTATCAGGTGGCAAATTTAACAAGGCTGACAATATATTTTTTATTGATAAATCAATTAAATGAAATATATATATGTCACATCCAGTGTTTATATTGATAAAAATTTTGAAATTTGTATTTTGATTTATAATTAAATCTAATTCTCAATACCTAGGCATCTTAAGAAAGGCAATTTGAAACTTTTCTTATTTAATTTAAAAAATGGTGCTGACTAATATTAATATTTTTTAGTATGCTTTTTAATAGTAAATACAATTTATTTTTGAATATTTAATTTGTTATATTTTTTAAATCTGTGAATGTGCAGATTTAAAATATATGATGTAGATCTATAATCCTTCAAATCAGACATTTTAATATATTTTTGGAAATTATTGTATGTATAAGCAGCTGAGTTGAAAATGATGGAAAGTTTTTTTAAGAAATTGGAGAGTCATGTCTTTAAGGGTAACAATATTTATAAACTATATAAAGTTAGAAACCAATTTAGAATGAACAACAGAAAGCCATATTTAAAAGGTATTCTTCATATCTGGATTAAAGCAACATACTTGTATACAGATCACGTTCATGCTGATTGGCTAGTGAATACTTTTTATTCATAGAAAAAATGTGAATTAAGTGACATAGGAGTTAATGCTTGTAGAAGAAAACTGATGTTATTACACACCCATATCTATACACATGCATAATTCTTTTCAAAAATTATATAATTTGCACAGCTTTATTTTGTCATATATATATATAGTTATATTATTCAGTCTGAAATAAACAGCTGTTATGCTTCAGCTTAAATTATAACAGTTCAATGCGGTTTTTATAAAACCTACCATTAAACTGTCATTGTTTTAATGAAGTGTGATATGCCAAGGTCAATTAGGTTGACTGGTTTTTTTTTTTTTTTTTTTTTTTTTTTTTTTTTTTTAATTGTACATACAGTTTGTAAAAAATAAGTTTCCTTATACTATGGCTGTAAATATAAGTTGAATTTATCACTCAAAATGCTTCGTGATGAAAATGAAAATTGCTTTAACAAAATTTCATGTATTATGTAGAAATATTATGAAGAAAAAAGTATGAAGAAATTTAAAGAAGCAAAATATGCCACTAATAAGGAACAAAGTTTCAGTAAGGTATTTACATAGTTTAGAGACATATGTATAACACTCAGTTATATCTAATGATTGGTAGGCCTTCATTTTATCACTTTCAATCATTTTGACATAATCTTCGCAAGTTTTGCTGTTTTTTTAGAATTATTGCTTAGATGGTCCTGAATGGCAATTTAGAATTTGACTTTGTTCTTTATCATATTTTAGTTCATAACTGATTTCTTCCCATAAACGTTCTATAGGGTTTAAATCGGGAAACTGATAAGGGCTATGAAGTTGTTTAAGATGATAGAAGCATGCATCACTTTTTTCAAATCTTGAAGGTGTGTTTAGAATTGTTGATAGAGGCTTGCTTACATGTTTTTGTGAACACAAGATGCTTTTTTTCTGTTGCAGTGACTTCTAAAAGGCTTTTGATAAGCTGCACGTTCATTAAAACCTCTTTTTTTAATGACATAATTACGGCACAGTATGAAAAAGTAACCATTTTTGGAATTATAGATGCATTATGGAGATCAGTTAAATTTAGATTATGAGTTGCTCAAAATACAAATATTGCTAAATTATTAAATTTGAAAATACATACTTTCTCCCTAATATTTGCTAGCCATTTTCGTGCTTGTCATTTTCTTGCCTACTGGAATCTTGAATGTCCAATTAATCAACTTCTAGTTTATTTAATCCTTTAATGGGCACAAGCCATTTTATTTCAAAAATGACATTTTATTCTATAATTAAAGAAAAGAAGCTCATTTTTGACCAATAAAGTTTAATTTTGTTGTGGCTGTTTATAATGGGTGGTAACCCGCCCAATACAAGCAATGACATTTTACTGACTTATTCAATAGAAAAAAAAATATGAAATACAAATTTCACAAATATGCATTTTTCTAAAACTATTATTAGTTATTTCAAAATTAGAAATATATTAATTACACATAAAATAAGTGGTTAAAAAAACAATACAATGCATTATTCTGGTGAAACAACATAAAACAAGGAGCTGGACACAATATAACATGTTAAACATACCACCTTTGTCCGTCACTGGTTAGTTTCGGTGCTACACCTTATTTCTTTTGCACCTTCTGTATGTTTCCTTTTTCTGGCATGTGTATTCCAACATTGGCATTCCACAGGAAATCAGAACAACGAATTTCCTTTTTCGTTGCAACCCAACTTGTTTGCAATTCGCTTTTTGCTGCCTCTTTCTTAACTTAATTTCTAAATGCGAATTTCTAGCTACGTTATGATTATCCACATACATTATATATGAATTTACTAAACTAGCATCTAAAAGAAAGTAAAATAGCATACGCCACTTTGATCCTCTACATGAGCTATACAAAGATTTATTTCAAGTGGTTAAATTTACCCCCGCCCCCCTTCCCATGCTTGCATAATATGCAATTGTTTTTGGGCAAGCAACTTTCTTTTTAGGGCCTTCTTTCTGGGTTCTACTTCTCTCATTTCACTCATATAGGCTGTTGAAAGAAAAGTAACAACCTTAGTATCCGCAATTACACTGCAGCAGTGCTCTACATGCCAATATCAGCGATTCATTTTTTTTTTTTTTTCGTCAGGTTTAAGGACAGAATTTTCTACCAGTTCTGATGGTACCAATGACATATGTTTTTGAAAGCAGCGTTTCCATCAATGGAACTGAAGTGACAAATTATTAAAAATCACCAAAAGAGGAGAAGTAAGGTGCAAATCATTGCTAAGATTTGTTATAACTATATCCCAATCCTTCCGAAATGGCACCATCGTCTTTTTTCCCTGTATAAACCTCAAATTGATATACAGACTATGCGTCTTACCTAGCCCGAATCTTATATCCTCTTTTTACAGGCTTTCTTGGCATATATTGCTTCATGGTGGACATTCACTTGAATTTTACCGTAATTTCGTCAATAGATTGTGCTGAAGAGTATGAATACTCTTCCTGAAATTTTTTTTCAAAATGGGTTATCAAAGGAAATACTTTGTACAATTTGTCAAATCCAGGTTCATTTCTGTGAACAACTTTGATTATCATTAGCATGCAAATTTGGAATGGATTTTTTTGAAACTTTACGAACAATATTGGCGATATTTCTTGGTTATTAAAAAAAAGTCAGTCGGGGTTTGAAAAGTCTGATGAAACATATATTCCAGCACATTGAAACCAACACTAGCAATTATATATTTACGAAATATTCGAAACCTTGTCGCCATATTGGCAAAAGCATTCTCTACATACTGGCGAGCTCTTGATAAACGGTAGTTAAAAATGCGCCTTTCTTTAGAAAAGCTCGCATTAAATAGTTGTTGAGGGTAAATGCCCCGTCACCAACAAAAACAGATGGCATAACCTTTGTTTGAAGGCAGTGCTGCGTCACTTGGAATCTTAATTTTGTCTTTAGACAGTCCAATTGCCCAAGATATTGAATAAAGATACCACCGTCACTATTATGACCATCCGACCCAATATCAAAAATTGATAGTCAGCATCCACACACGCTAACAAAATAATGCTAAAGCTTCTCTTATAATTGTGGTACTGTCTTCCAGTGTTGGATGGAGTCCAAAAAAAACCATTCATTACATTTATGTCAAATATAATTTTAATGGTAAATTGCGAGAATATATGATGGCTGATAAAAAAATAGGTTACAAGTTGTTTTTTTAATAATTTATAAAATCTGGCTCTCTGCTCGTTATATTTGGAATCTTTCTTGTTTGCTGCTTCTCTGCGGAGGCGTGACGTGGTATCTCAATCCTGACGTCCAGCGGACGAGCGGTCTCGGCACGTTTCGATTTATCCTGCAGACATACTTCCTGCAAAGGTATTTTCTCATTTAGAGGAATACTAACGTTAGTGCCCATTTTTAAAAGCAATTCTGAAAAACGTTTAAATACCCAATAAAAATTCGCTTGGAGATGACATATTACTTTAAATGAATCCTTGTATAGAGCGTTAGTGCCAGCAGGAGTACTTGATACTGTCAAACTCAAAATAACTGGTGCAAATAAAAGAAGTGTTCTAAACGGAAATGGAAAATTCTTTAGTAAAATAAACAACGCTATTGTAGAATATCCAAAATATATACTAAAGAACAACAAATAAATTAATACAATAAAAAAAACCTTTCTGTTCGATTCAATTGTGTATGTGTTCTGTCAGAATTCCGTTATACTTTTATTTATAAATTAGTAAAAAAAAAAAAAAAAAAGCTTTTAGAATAAAATCTGGCTCTCTGCCCGTTATATCTGGAATCATTCTTGTTTGCTGCTTCTCTGCGGGGGAGTGACGTGGTATCTCAATCCTGAGGTGTAGCGGACGAGCGGTCTCGGCACGTTTCGATTTATCCTGCAGACATACTTCATGCAAAGGTATTTTCTCATTTAGAGGAATACTAACGTTAGTGCCCATTTTTAAAAGCAATTCTGAAAAACTTTTCAAAGCCAGTAAAAATTCTCTTGAGGACGACATGCTTTTTTTTTAATGTATCCTTGTAGAATGTTAGTGCGAGCAGGAGTGCTTGATACTGTCAAAGTCAAAATGGCAGGTGCAAATAAAAGAAGCGTTCTAAACGGAAATGGAAACTTCTTTAGTAAAATAAACAACACTATTGTAGAATATCCAAAATATATACATAAGAACAACAAATAAATTAATACAATAAAAAAAAACCTTTCTGTTCGATGCAATTGTGTATGTGTTCTGTCAGAATTCCGTTGTACTTTTATTTATAAATTAGTAAAAAAAAAGTTTTTAGAATAAAATCTGGCTCTCTGCCCGTTATATTTGGAATCTTTCTTGTTTGCTGCTTCTCTGCGGGGGAGTGACGTGGTATCTCAATCCTGAAGACGAGCGGTCTCGGCACATTTTGATTTATCCTACAGACATACTTCATGCAAAGGTATTTTCTCATTTAGAGGAATACTGACGTTAGTGCCCATTTTTAAAAGCAATTCTGAAAAACTTTTCAAAACCAGTAAAAATTCTCTTGAGGACGACATGTTTTTTTAATGTATCCTTGTAGAATGTTATTGCGAGCAGGAGTGCTTGATACTGTCAAACTCAAAATGGCAGGTGCAAATAAAAGAAGTGTTCTAAACGGAAATGGAAAATTCTTTAGTAAAATAAACAACGCTATTGTAGAATATCCAAAATATATACTAAAGAACAACAAATAAATTAATACAATAAAAAAAACCTTTCTGTTCGATTCAATTGTGTATGTGTTCTGTCAGAATTCCGTTATACTTTTATTTATAAATTAGTAAAAAAAAAAAAAAAGCTTTTAGAATAAAATCTGGCTCTCTGCCCGTTATATTTGGAATCTTTCTTGTTTACTGCTTCTCTGCGGGGGAGTGACGTGATATCTCAATCCTGAAGACGAGCGGTCTCGGCACATTTCGACTTATCCTGCAGACATACTTCATGCAAAGGTGATTTTCTCATTTAGAGGAATACTAACGTTAGTGCCCATTTTTAGAAGCAATTCTGAAAAATGTTAAAATATCCAATTAAAATTCTATTGAGGACGACATATTACTTTAAATGAATCCTTATATTTCTATTAGTGCGAGTAGGAGTACGTGATACTGTCAAACTCAAAATGGCAGGTGGAAATAAAAAATGAACAGAAATGGGAAAAATCGTTAATAAAATAAACAACAGTATTGTTATGTATATATTTTGGATATACTACAACATATAAATTAATAGAAAAAAAAAACCTTTCCGGTCGATTCAATTGTGTATGTGCACTGTCAGAATTCCGTTGTACTTTTATTTATAAATTATTTTTAAAAAAAAGCTTTTAGAATAAAAAAAAATAGTCATGAAGCCTAACTTTCTTTTCTTTTACTTAAGGCAGATGTTTTTTCTTTTATAAATAACTAAAGCATATTTTACCGTTATATACACTGGTGTGCAAAGCTTAAGCCACAGGTGGGTTTTTTGCCATAACTCAACGGGAAATCATCTGAGTGGCATGACATTCAGAAATGAGGGAGAGTTATGTACGTAAAGGATCACGAAAGCATCGGCGCTGAATACAATGCATACGGTATGGAATCAAACAAAAACAAGCTTTATTGAACGCATAGTATCGTGATTTAGGATTGTCTATCCAAGAGAAAGAACAGCAAGTAGATGTTCCTTAATATGGGATATGCCCTCCCCTCACTGCAGTGGTTGCTTCGCACCGTCTCTGTATATTCAGAACCAGCTGGTGCAACATTTCTTGCGGTAGGAGTGCCCCTTCCTCAATCGGCATCTGTTTGAGTTGTTGGATGCTCTCCAGAGGATGTAAGCGTGCTTTCAATGCGTCTCTCCAAAGCATCCCACACATGTTCGATGGGGTTTCTACTAACTTAAGTGTTCATTGTACTGATCTCCAGACCTCCTTTTCTGCTATTTCATGGCTATCTGCTAAAGTTCTACAGTGTTGCTTAAGTTTGTCACACCAGTGTATTTGACGTAGTTTTCATTTTTAAAACTTGAATGGCATTTTCATTAAAAAAAAAAAATTTCCCCTTAAAATATCATGTAAATAATTATTATGAACTTTACGTGGAAGTTGCGTATTCCATCCAAGACGGGCCATTTACATAATAACTGGTTGATGTTAAAGCCGAAAATGCAATTAAATAGTCCTGGCAATAATAGAATCAATGCAAATTAATTTATTATTTCTCTTTAAATTTCAGTTTGTATTTCAAAGGCAAATGGGTACTCTGGGAAAACAAAATTTCTCCACAATATGTAGTTTTCAAATGCTGCCGTTTGTAACTTTTTTGTGATCATAACTCGTATTTCAGTTACTAAAATTAATTGTGAATTATAAAAATTTACAGTTAATTATAGTTGCCTTAAATAATTTTGTAATAACTATTTACACTCAAGAGCCAAAACATTATGAACACCTTTCAATAACAAGTTGGCGCGCAACACAGCTTCAACCCGCCTTGGCATGGATGCCACAAGTCCTTGGTAGATGGCCGGAGACAGATTGTACCAGATGTTTAAGCAACGGTCACGCAAATCCGAGATATTGCGAATTGGTGGTCTTTGAACTCTGAGCTGCCGTCCCAGGACATCCCAAATGTGTTCTATCGGATTGAGATCCGGTGAATTAGGCGGCCAAGACATTAACTGGAATTCAGCATCATGTTCCTGGAAGCACTCCAACACAGTTTTAGCCTTGTGACAAGGGCGTTCTCCTGTTGGAAAATTCCATTTCCAGCTGGAAAACAGAGGCCATGTAGGGGTGCAACTGGTCCGCAATGATGTTCAGATACCCTGTAGCATTCATGATCTGCTCTACCACAACCACGGGTCCCAGAGAACGTCCCCCAAAGCATAATACCGTCACCATCGGCCTGTGTATGACTTACTGTACATTGAGGGAGCAACTGTTCGCCTGGAAGACGGCGTATCCTGACACGACCATCGGCGTGATGAATGACAAACCGTGATTCATCTGACCAGGCAACTCCCACCGATCCATGGACCAGTCACGATGTTCCCGGGCCCAGCGCAGGCGCAGTTGGCGATGACACTTGATTAGCAAAGGCACACGAGTGGGACGTTTGCTGCGTAGCCCCATATCCAACAGTGTCCGCTGAACAGTGTGCTCCGATACTATTCTACTTGGCCCTGCATTGTATTGGCTGTCAGCTGAGCCACTGTCTGGCTCCGGGTTTGCTTCACCATGCGAGACAGTCTCCGACGACCTTTTTCTTTGATAGCGTGTGGACGTCCAACACCATGTCGTCTACTGCTGGTTTCACCGTCATTCATCCACTTTGCATAAGTACTAACAACTGTAGATCGCGAACAACCCACGAGTCGTGCAGTTTCGGAAATACTTGTTCCGAGCCATTACAATCTGCCCCTCTATCAAAGTCGCTTAGATCCGCAGCCTTTCCCATCACACACAGAAGTGAAAGAATGATTCTTCAGACTGTACAGCATCAATTAAATACCATTTCCACCTGATTACGTGCCTTCGACGTCATCCAGGCGAGTTCATTGCAAAATGTAGGGGTGGTCATAATGTTTGGACTCTTGAGTGTATTCCACTTAATCGGATTGTCTATATATGTGCATGTGAAATAGTAACATTTGTAATCGTTTTCACTTTTACTGTCGGTGCATCAAGAAATATGCGATTATTTAATTTATTTAGAATATTTATACGCATTAAATTTGCTGCACGTAATTTCTTCGATAATTCCTCAGTAATTGGCATTGTACGCGAAGAGACTTTGGATTTCTCATCTTTTAGGTCAGCGTGGGTTTTTACCCCTGAAGCTAATTTGTTTGGATTAGCTGCTAATAGTCTCTATCTTATTCAGAAGCTATATGAACCAGATGCCCGCAGTAGAAACACGTGAGGGGCTTTCTGTCTCTTCGTTGCGAAGGAGTTTGATTTCTATAGTTATTTTCGAACATGTCTCTTTGTTTATCGAGTTCGTATATTTTAGTGTTAGGGTATCCGAGTTGTTTCAGAACCAAATCTAACGTTTTAATAAAACTCCTTAACAGCCTCCACCGCATTCGATTCAGCATGAGCAACAACATTAGTATTTCGAAAGGTTTTTCAACTCATAATGCGAGGTCAAGTCGCAAAAGACTAAGAGTTTTTGAGACAACCTGCATTTCAAGAAATAAATATTTTAACGTAAGAATTTAAATCTTGCAAAATTTTACATACCGAGGTATCGATCAATTCTAGAAGGCACAAATTAGGCCTATTTTTTCCTCAATTGACCTCCTTTATCTGCTGCAAACAGTAGCCAGAATCTTTACATAGTAAAGCACACTCTTTGAATAGTTTTTATGATTGGTTACAAGGTATGTTTTTCCTTTTCTCGACAAAGAATCTATGACCCACTCCCCTTCATTATCTTCAATGCTGATGGGTGTCATCATTTTACTTAATGCATGTCGTTTTCGTAATCTACTCATTCTTTTGACCGCTTTCCTTTTTCAATGCGTAGCATTCTATTAAAAACTTTATCCCTAACAATTTTCATTAGGCAAAATAAAGTTTTATTCAGTCTCTCTCTCTCCCCCTGATGATAAATGTATTTTATTGCCTTTCGCATGCTCTCCTGAATCATGTTCGCATTTATTCTATTCCATTTCTTAAAGTAGTGTGTCCCAAGTTTCTGCACGTTTACTGTAATTATCTTTGAAGTTCATTCCAAAATCTTAACAAATCATTTTCTTCGTAACTTCTTAGAGCTTTACTGATCATTATTTCAAATGCCTCTTCATCAACTTCACTCAATGCATACCTCAAATACTTTATGCACTTCAATAGGCTGTTCTTTAGGAATATTCAACTTGTCTATTTTTCTCCGCCAACTACGATCCATATGCCAAGCCCGGTGACATGGCGCATTGTCATCCATAAAAATCTCATCGTTGTTTGGGTACATGAAGTCCATGAATGGCTGCAAGTGATCTCCAAGTAGCTGAACATAAGCATTTCCAGTCAATGTTCGGTCCAGTCGCACCAGAGGACCAAGTCCATGCCATGAAAAAACAGCCCACACCATTACGGAGCCACCACCAGCTTGAACAGTGCCTTGCTGACAGTTTGGGTCCATGGCTTCGTGAGGTCTGCGCCACACTCGAACCCTACCATCGGCTCTTACCAACTGAAATCGTGACTCATCGGACCAGGCCACGGTTTTCCATTCATCTAGGGATCAACCGATATGCTCACGTGCCCACGAGAGTCGCTGCAAGCGATGTCGTTCTGTCAGTAAAGGCACTCGAGTCGGTCTTCTGCTGGAATAGCCCAAGAAAGCCAAATTTCTCCGCACAGTTCTAACAGACAAGTCCCTTGTACGTCCCACATTGATTTCTGCGGTTATTTGACGCAGTGTTGCTTGTCTGTTAGAATTTACGACTCTTTGCAGACGTCGCCGGTCTCGGTCGTTAAGTGCAGGCGGTCGACCACTGCGCTGTCCATGGTGGAATGTTATGCCTGAAATTTCATACTCTCGGCACACTCTTGACACGGTGGATCTGGGAATGTTAAATTCCCTAACGATTTCCGAAATGGCATGACCCATGCGTCTAGCTCCAACTAACATTCCGCGTTCAAAGTCTGTTAATTCCCGTCGTGCGGTCATCATCACGTCAAAACCTCTTCACATGAATAACTTGAACAGAAATGAAAGCACTGCGCATTTATACCTGTTCTACGCGATGCTACTGCCATCTGAAAATTTGCATATTGCTATCCCATGACTTTTGTCACTTCAGTGTATAAATTAATAGAATAAAAAAAAAAAACCTTTCTGGTCGATTCAGTTGTGTATGTGTACTGTCAGAATTCCGTTGTACTTTTATTTATAAATTATTAAAGAAAAAAAGCTTTAAGAATAAAAAAAAATATTAATGAAGCCTAACTTTCTTTTACTTTAGGCAGATGTTCTTTCTTTTATAAATAACTAAGGCATATTTTACCGTTATATACACTGGTGTGCAAAGCTTAAGCAACAGGTGGGTTTTTTGCCATAACTCAACGGGAAATCATCTGAGAGGCATGACATTCAGAAATGAGGGAGAGTATTATGTACGTAAAAGATGACGAAAGCATCGGCGCTGAAAAAAGAATACAATGCATACGGTATGGAATCAAACAAAAAACAAGCTTTATTGAACGCATAGTATCGTGATTTAGGATTGTCTATCCAAGAGAAAGAACAGCAAGCAGATGTTCCTTAATATGGGATATGCCCTCCCCTCACTGCAGTGGTTGCTTCGCACCGTCTCTGTATATTCAGAACCAGCTGGTGCAACATTTCTTGCGGTAGGAGTGCCCCTTCCTCAATCGGCATCTGTTTGAGTTGTTGGATGCTCTCCAGAGGATGTAAGCGTGCTTTCAATGCGTCTCTCCAAAGCATCCCACACATGTTCGATGGGGTTTCTACTAACTTAAGTGTTCATTGTACTGATCTCCAGACCTCCTTTTCTGCTATTTCATGGCTATCTGCTAAAGTTCTACAGTGTTGCTTAAGTTTGTCACACCAGTGTATTTGACGTAGTTTTCATTTTTAAAACTTGAATGGCATTTTTCATTAAAAAAAAAAAAAAATTTCCCCTTAAAATATCATGTAAATAATTATTATGAACTTTACGTGGAAGTTGCGTATTCCATCCAAGACGGGCCATTTACATAATAACTGGTTGATGTTAAAGCCGAAAATGCAATTAAATAGTCCTGGCAATAATAGAATCAATGCAAATTAATTTATTATTTCTCTTTAAATTTCAGTTTGTATTTCAAAGGCAAATGGGTACTCTGGGAAAACAAAATTTCTCCACAATATGTAGTTTTCAAATGCTGCCGTTTGTAACTTTTTTGTGATCATAACTCGTATTTCAGTTACTAAAATTAATTGTGAATTATAAAAATTTACAGTTAATTATAGTTGCCTTAAATAATTTTGTAATAACTATTTACACTCAAGAGCCAAAACATTATGAACACCTTTCAATAACAAGTTGGCGCGCAACACAGCTTCAACCCGCCTTGGCATGGATGCCACAAGTCCTTGGTAGATGGCCGGAGACAGATTGTACCAGATGTTTAAGCAACGGTCACGCAAATCCGAGATATTGCGAATTGGTGGTCTTTGAACTCTGAGCTGCCGTCCCAGGACATCCCAAATGTGTTCTATCGGATTGAGATCCGGTGAATTAGGCGGCCAAGACATTAACTGGAATTCAGCATCATGTTCCTGGAAGCACTCCAACACAGTTTTAGCCTTGTGACAAGGGCGTTCTCCTGTTGGAAAATTCCATTTCCAGCTGGAAAAACAGAGGCCATGTAGGGGTGCAACTGGTCCGCAATGATGTTCAGATACCCTGTAGCATTCATGATCTGCTCTACCACAACCACGGGTCCCAGAGAACGTCCCCCAAAGCATAATACCGTCACCATCGGCCTGTGTATGACTTACTGTACATTGAGGGAGCAACTGTTCGCCTGGAAGACGGCGTATCCTGACACGACCATCGGCGTGATGAATGACAAACCGTGATTCATCTGACCAGGCAACTCCCACCGATCCATGGACCAGTCACGATGTTCCCGGGCCCAGCGCAGGCGCAGTTGGCGATGACACTTGATTAGCAAAGGCACACGAGTGGGACGTTTGCTGCGTAGCCCCATATCCAACAGTGTCCGCTGAACAGTGTGCTCCGATACTATTCTACTTGGCCCTGCATTGTATTGGCTGTCAGCTGAGCCACTGTCTGGCTCCGGGTTTGCTTCACCATGCGAGACAGTCTCCGACGACCTTTTTCTTTGATAGCGTGTGGACGTCCAACACCATGTCGTCTACTGCTGGTTTCACCGTCATTCATCCACTTTGCATAAGTACTAACAACTGTAGATCGCGAACAACCCACGAGTCGTGCAGTTTCGGAAATACTTGTTCCGAGCCATTACAATCTGCCCCTCTATCAAAGTCGCTTAGATCCGCAGCCTTTCCCATCACACACAGAAGTGAAAGAATGATTCTTCAGACTGTACAGCATCAATTAAATACCATTTCCACCTGATTACGTGCCTTCGACGTCATCCAGGCGAGTTCATTGCAAAATGTAGGGGTGGTCATAATGTTTGGACTCTTGAGTGTATTCCACTTAATCGGATTGTCTATATATGTGCATGTGAAATAGTAACATTTGTAATCGTTTTCACTTTTACTGTCGGTGCATCAAGAAATATGCGATTATTTAATTTATTTAGAATATTTATACGCATTAAATTTGCTGCACGTAATTTCTTCGATAATTCCTCAGTAATTGGCATTGTACGCGAAGAGACTTTGGATTTCTCATCTTTTAGGTCAGCGTGGGTTTTTACCCCTGAAGCTAATTTGTTTGGATTAGCTGCTAATAGTCTCTATCTTATTCAGAAGCTATATGAACCAGATGCCCGCAGTAGAAACACGTGAGGGGCTTTCTGTCTCTTCGTTGCGAAGGAGTTTGATTTCTATAGTTATTTTCGAACATGTCTCTTTGTTTATCGAGTTCGTATATTTTAGTGTTAGGGTATCCGAGTTGTTTCAGAACCAAATCTAACGTTTTAATAAAACTCCTTAACAGCCTCCACCGCATTCGATTCAGCATGAGCAACAACATTAGTATTTCGAAAGGTTTTTCAACTCATAATGCGAGGTCAAGTCGCAAAAGACTAAGAGTTTTTGAGACAACCTGCATTTCAAGAAATAAATATTTTAACGTAAGAATTTAAATCTTGCAAAATTTTACATACCGAGGTATCGATCAATTCTAGAAGGCACAAATTAGGCCTATTTTTTCCTCAATTGACCTCCTTTATCTGCTGCAAACAGTAGCCAGAATCTTTACATAGTAAAGCACACTCTTTGAATAGTTTTTATGATTGGTTACAAGGTATGTTTTTCCTTTTCTCGACAAAGAATCTATGACCCACTCCCCTTCATTATCTTCAATGCTGATGGGTGTCATCATTTTACTTAATGCATGTCGTTTTCGTAATCTACTCATTCTTTTGACCGCTTTCCTTTTTCAATGCGTAGCATTCTATTAAAAACTTTATCCCTAACAATTTTCATTAGGCAAAATAAAGTTTTATTCAGTCTCTCTCTCTCCCCCTGATGATAAATGTATTTTATTGCCTTTCGCATGCTCTCCTGAATCATGTTCGCATTTATTCTATTCCATTTCTTAAAGTAGTGTGTCCCAAGTTTCTGCACGTTTACTGTAATTATCTTTGAAGTTCATTCCAAAATCTTAACAAATCATTTTCTTCGTAACTTCTTAGAGCTTTACTGATCATTATTTCAAATGCCTCTTCATCAACTTCACTCAATGCATACCTCAAATACTTTATGCACTTCAATAGGCTGTTCTTTAGGAATATTCAACTTGTCTATTTTTCTCCGCCAACTACGATCCATATGCCAAGCCCGGTGACATGGCGCATTGTCATCCATAAAAATCTCATCGTTGTTTGGGTACATGAAGTCCATGAATGGCTGCAAGTGATCTCCAAGTAGCTGAACATAAGCATTTCCAGTCAATGTTCGGTCCAGTCGCACCAGAGGACCAAGTCCATGCCATGAAAAAACAGCCCACACCATTACGGAGCCACCACCAGCTTGAACAGTGCCTTGCTGACAGTTTGGGTCCATGGCTTCGTGAGGTCTGCGCCACACTCGAACCCTACCATCGGCTCTTACCAACTGAAATCGTGACTCATCGGACCAGGCCACGGTTTTCCATTCATCTAGGGATCAACCGATATGCTCACGTGCCCACGAGAGTCGCTGCAAGCGATGTCGTTCTGTCAGTAAAGGCACTCGAGTCGGTCTTCTGCTGGAATAGCCCAAGAAAGCCAAATTTCTCCGCACAGTTCTAACAGACAAGTCCCTTGTACGTCCCACATTGATTTCTGCGGTTATTTGACGCAGTGTTGCTTGTCTGTTAGAATTTACGACTCTTTGCAGACGTCGCCGGTCTCGGTCGTTAAGTGCAGGCGGTCGACCACTGCGCTGTCCATGGTGGAATGTTATGCCTGAAATTTCATACTCTCGGCACACTCTTGACACGGTGGATCTGGGAATGTTAAATTCCCTAACGATTTCCGAAATGGCATGACCCATGCGTCTAGCTCCAACTAACATTCCGCGTTCAAAGTCTGTTAATTCCCGTCGTGCGGTCATCATCACGTCAAAACCTCTTCACATGAATAACTTGAACAGAAATGAAAGCACTGCGCATTTATACCTGTTCTACGCGATGCTACTGCCATCTGAAAATTTGCATATTGCTATCCCATGACTTTTGTCACTTCAGTGTATAAATTAATAGAATAAAAAAAAACCTTTCTGGTCGATTCAGTTGTGTATGTGTACTGTCAGAATTCCGTTGTACTTTTATTTATAAATTATTAAAGAAAAAAAGCTTTAAGAATAAAAAAAAAATATTAATGAAGCCTAACTTTCTTTTACTTTAGGCAGATGTTCTTTCTTTTATAAATAACTAAGGCATATTTTACCGTTATATACACTGGTGTGCAAAGCTTAAGCAACAGGTGGGTTTTTTGCCATAACTCAACGGGAAATCATCTGAGAGGCATGACATTCAGAAATGAGGGAGAGTATTATGTACGTAAAAGATGACGAAAGCATCGGCGCTGAAAAAGAATACAATGCATACGGTATGGAATCAAACAAAAAACAAGCTTTATTGAACGCATAGTATCGTGATTTAGGATTGTCTATCCAAGAGAAAGAACAGCAAGCAGATGTTCCTTAATATGGGATATGCCCTCCCCTCACTGCAGTGGTTGCTTCGCACCGTCTCTGTATATTCAGAACCAGCTGGTGCAACATTTCTTGCGGTAGGAGTGCCCCTTCCTCAATCGGCATCTGTTTGAGTTGTTGGATGCTCTCCAGAGGATGTAAGCGTGCTTTCAATGCGTCTCTCCAAAGCATCCCACACATGTTCGATGGGGTTTCTACTAACTTAAGTGTTCATTGTACTGATCTCCAGACCTCCTTTTCTGCTATTTCATGGCTATCTGCTAAAGTTCTACAGTGTTGCTTAAGTTTGTCACACCAGTGTATTTGACGTAGTTTTCATTTTTAAAACTTGAATGGCATTTTTCATTAAAAAAAAAAAAATTTCCCCTTAAAATATCATGTAAATAATTATTATGAACTTTACGTGGAAGTTGCGTATTCCATCCAAGACGGGCCATTTACATAATAACTGGTTGATGTTAAAGCCGAAAATGCAATTAAATAGTCCTGGCAATAATAGAATCAATGCAAATTAATTTATTATTTCTCTTTAAATTTCAGTTTGTATTTCAAAGGCAAATGGGTACTCTGGGAAAACAAAATTTCTCCACAATATGTAGTTTTCAAATGCTGCCGTTTGTAACTTTTTTGTGATCATAACTCGTATTTCAGTTACTAAAATTAATTGTGAATTATAAAAATTTACAGTTAATTATAGTTGCCTTAAATAATTTTGTAATAACTATTTACACTCAAGAGCCAAAACATTATGAACACCTTTCAATAACAAGTTGGCGCGCAACACAGCTTCAACCCGCCTTGGCATGGATGCCACAAGTCCTTGGTAGATGGCCGGAGACAGATTGTACCAGATGTTTAAGCAACGGTCACGCAAATCCGAGATATTGCGAATTGGTGGTCTTTGAACTCTGAGCTGCCGTCCCAGGACATCCCAAATGTGTTCTATCGGATTGAGATCCGGTGAATTAGGCGGCCAAGACATTAACTGGAATTCAGCATCATGTTCCTGGAAGCACTCCAACACAGTTTTAGCCTTGTGACAAGGGCGTTCTCCTGTTGGAAAATTCCATTTCCAGCTGGAAAAACAGAGGCCATGTAGGGGTGCAACTGGTCCGCAATGATGTTCAGATACCCTGTAGCATTCATGATCTGCTCTACCACAACCACGGGTCCCAGAGAACGTCCCCCAAAGCATAATACCGTCACCATCGGCCTGTGTATGACTTACTGTACATTGAGGGAGCAACTGTTCGCCTGGAAGACGGCGTATCCTGACACGACCATCGGCGTGATGAATGACAAACCGTGATTCATCTGACCAGGCAACTCCCACCGATCCATGGACCAGTCACGATGTTCCCGGGCCCAGCGCAGGCGCAGTTGGCGATGACACTTGATTAGCAAAGGCACACGAGTGGGACGTTTGCTGCGTAGCCCCATATCCAACAGTGTCCGCTGAACAGTGTGCTCCGATACTATTCTACTTGGCCCTGCATTGTATTGGCTGTCAGCTGAGCCACTGTCTGGCTCCGGGTTTGCTTCACCATGCGAGACAGTCTCCGACGACCTTTTTCTTTGATAGCGTGTGGACGTCCAACACCATGTCGTCTACTGCTGGTTTCACCGTCATTCATCCACTTTGCATAAGTACTAACAACTGTAGATCGCGAACAACCCACGAGTCGTGCAGTTTCGGAAATACTTGTTCCGAGCCATTACAATCTGCCCCTCTATCAAAGTCGCTTAGATCCGCAGCCTTTCCCATCACACACAGAAGTGAAAGAATGATTCTTCAGACTGTACAGCATCAATTAAATACCATTTCCACCTGATTACGTGCCTTCGACGTCATCCAGGCGAGTTCATTGCAAAATGTAGGGGTGGTCATAATGTTTGGACTCTTGAGTGTATTCCACTTAATCGGATTGTCTATATATGTGCATGTGAAATAGTAACATTTGTAATCGTTTTCACTTTTACTGTCGGTGCATCAAGAAATATGCGATTATTTAATTTATTTAGAATATTTATACGCATTAAATTTGCTGCACGTAATTTCTTCGATAATTCCTCAGTAATTGGCATTGTACGCGAAGAGACTTTGGATTTCTCATCTTTTAGGTCAGCGTGGGTTTTTACCCCTGAAGCTAATTTGTTTGGATTAGCTGCTAATAGTCTCTATCTTATTCAGAAGCTATATGAACCAGATGCCCGCAGTAGAAACACGTGAGGGGCTTTCTGTCTCTTCGTTGCGAAGGAGTTTGATTTCTATAGTTATTTTCGAACATGTCTCTTTGTTTATCGAGTTCGTATATTTTAGTGTTAGGGTATCCGAGTTGTTTCAGAACCAAATCTAACGTTTTAATAAAACTCCTTAACAGCCTCCACCGCATTCGATTCAGCATGAGCAACAACATTAGTATTTCGAAAGGTTTTTCAACTCATAATGCGAGGTCAAGTCGCAAAAGACTAAGAGTTTTTGAGACAACCTGCATTTCAAGAAATAAATATTTTAACGTAAGAATTTAAATCTTGCAAAATTTTACATACCGAGGTATCGATCAATTCTAGAAGGCACAAATTAGGCCTATTTTTTCCTCAATTGACCTCCTTTATCTGCTGCAAACAGTAGCCAGAATCTTTACATAGTAAAGCACACTCTTTGAATAGTTTTTATGATTGGTTACAAGGTATGTTTTTCCTTTTCTCGACAAAGAATCTATGACCCACTCCCTTCATTATCTTCAATGCTGATGGGTGTCATCATTTTACTTAATGCATGTCGTTTTCGTAATCTACTCATTCTTTTGACCGCTTTCCTTTTTCAATGCGTAGCATTCTATTAAAAACTTTATCCCTAACAATTTTCATTAGGCAAAATAAAGTTTTATTCAGTCTCTCTCTCTCCCCCTGATGATAAATGTATTTTATTGCCTTTCGCATGCTCTCCTGAATCATGTTCGCATTTATTCTATTCCATTTCTTAAAGTAGTGTGTCCCAAGTTTCTGCACGTTTACTGTAATTATCTTTGAAGTTCATTCCAAAATCTTAACAAATCATTTTCTTCGTAACTTCTTAGAGCTTTACTGATCATTATTTCAAATGCCTCTTCATCAACTTCACTCAATGCATACCTCAAATACTTTATGCACTTCAATAGGCTGTTCTTTAGGAATATTCAACTTGTCTATTTTTCTCCGCCAACTACGATCCATATGCCAAGCCCGGTGACATGGCGCATTGTCATCCATAAAAATCTCATCGTTGTTTGGGTACATGAAGTCCATGAATGGCTGCAAGTGATCTCCAAGTAGCTGAACATAAGCATTTCCAGTCAATGTTCGGTCCAGTCGCACCAGAGGACCAAGTCCATGCCATGAAAAAACAGCCCACACCATTACGGAGCCACCACCAGCTTGAACAGTGCCTTGCTGACAGTTTGGGTCCATGGCTTCGTGAGGTCTGCGCCACACTCGAACCCTACCATCGGCTCTTACCAACTGAAATCGTGACTCATCGGACCAGGCCACGGTTTTCCATTCATCTAGGGATCAACCGATATGCTCACGTGCCCACGAGAGTCGCTGCAAGCGATGTCGTTCTGTCAGTAAAGGCACTCGAGTCGGTCTTCTGCTGGAATAGCCCAAGAAAGCCAAATTTCTCCGCACAGTTCTAACAGACAAGTCCCTTGTACGTCCCACATTGATTTCTGCGGTTATTTGACGCAGTGTTGCTTGTCTGTTAGAATTTACGACTCTTTGCAGACGTCGCCGGTCTCGGTCGTTAAGTGCAGGCGGTCGACCACTGCGCTGTCCATGGTGGAATGTTATGCCTGAAATTTCATACTCGGCACACTCTTGACACGGTGGATCTGGGAATGTTAAATTCCCTAACGATTTCCGAAATGGCATGACCCATGCGTCTAGCTCCAACTAACATTCCGCGTTCAAAGTCTGTTAATTCCCGTCGTGCGGTCATCATCACGTCAAAACCTCTTCACATGAATAACTTGAACAGAAATGAAAGCACTGCGCATTTATACCTGTTCTACGCGATGCTACTGCCATCTGAAAATTTGCATATTGCTATCCCATGACTTTTGTCACTTCAGTGTATAAATTAATAGAATAAAAAAAAACCTTTCTGGTCGATTCAGTTGTGTATGTGTACTGTCAGAATTCCGTTGTACTTTTATTTATAAATTATTAAAGAAAAAAAGCTTTAAGAATAAAAAAAAAATATTAATGAAGCCTAACTTTCTTTTACTTTAGGCAGATGTTCTTTCTTTTATAAATAACTAAGGCATATTTTACCGTTATATACACTGGTGTGCAAAGCTTAAGCAACAGGTGGGTTTTTTTGCCATAACTCAACGGGAAATCATCTGAGAGGCATGACATTCAGAAATGAGGGAGAGTATTATGTACGTAAAAGATGACGAAAGCATCGGCGCTGAAAAAAGAATACAATGCATACGGTATGGAATCAAACAAAAAACAAGCTTTATTGAACGCATAGTATCGTGATTTAGGATTGTCTATCCAAGAGAAAGAACAGCAAGCAGATGTTCCTTAATATGGGATATGCCCTCCCTCACTGCAGTGGTTGCTTCGCACCGTCTCTGTATATTCAGAACCAGCTGGTGCAACATTTCTTGCGGTAGGAGTGCCCCTTCCTCAATCGGCATCTGTTTGAGTTGTTGGATGCTCTCCAGAGGATGTAAGCGTGCTTTCAATGCGTCTCTCCAAAGCATCCCACACATGTTCGATGGGGTTTCTACTAACTTAAGTGTTCATTGTACTGATCTCCAGACCTCCTTTTCTGCTATTTCATGGCTATCTGCTAAAGTTCTACAGTGTTGCTTAAGTTTGTCACACCAGTGTATTTGACGTAGTTTTCATTTTTAAAACTTGAATGGCATTTTTCATTAAAAAAAAAAAAATTTCCCCTTAAAATATCATGTAAATAATTATTATGAACTTTACGTGGAAGTTGCGTATTCCATCCAAGACGGGCCATTTACATAATAACTGGTTGATGTTAAAGCCGAAAATGCAATTAAATAGTCCTGGCAATAATAGAATCAATGCAAATTAATTTATTATTTCTCTTTAAATTTCAGTTTGTATTTCAAAGGCAAATGGGTACTCTGGGAAAACAAAATTTCTCCACAATATGTAGTTGTCAAATGCTGCCGTTTGTAACTTTTTTTGTGATCATAACTCGTATTTCAGTTACTAAAATTAATTGTGAATTATAAAAATTTACAGTTAATTATAGTTGCCTTAAATAATTTTGTAATAACTATTTACACTCAAGAGCCAAAACATTATGAACACCTTTCAATAACAAGTTGGCCCACCTTTGGCGCGCAACACAGCTTCAACCCGCCTTGGCATGGATGCCACAAGTCCTTGGTAGATGGCCGGAGACAGATTGTACCAGATGTTTAAGCAACGGTCACGCAAATCCGAGATATTGCGAATTGGTGGTCTTTGAACTCTGAGCTGCCGTCCCAGGACATCCCAAATGTGTTCTATCGGATTGAGATCCGGTGAATTAGGCGGCCAAGACATTAACTGGAATTCAGCATCATGTTCCTGGAAGCACTCCAACACAGTTTTAGCCTTGTGACAAGGGCGTTCTCCTGTTGGAAAATTCCATTTCCAGCTGGAAAAACAGAGGCCATGTAGGGGTGCAACTGGTCCGCAATGATGTTCAGATACCCTGTAGCATTCATGATCTGCTCTACCACAACCACGGGTCCCAGAGAACGTCCCCCAAAGCATAATACCGTCACCATCGGCCTGTGTATGACTTACTGTACATTGAGGGAGCAACTGTTCGCCTGGAAGACGGCGTATCCTGACACGACCATCGGCGTGATGAATGACAAACCGTGATTCATCTGACCAGGCAACTCCCACCGATCCATGGACCAGTCACGATGTTCCCGGGCCCAGCGCAGGCGCAGTTGGCGATGACACTTGATTAGCAAAGGCACACGAGTGGGACGTTTGCTGCGTAGCCCCATATCCAACAGTGTCCGCTGAACAGTGTGCTCCGATACTATTCTACTTGGCCCTGCATTGTATTGGCTGTCAGCTGAGCCACTGTCTGGCTCCGGGTTTGCTTCACCATGCGAGACAGTCTCCGACGACCTTTTTCTTTGATAGCGTGTGGACGTCCAACACCATGTCGTCTACTGCTGGTTTCACCGTCATTCATCCACTTTGCATAAGTACTAACAACTGTAGATCGCGAACAACCCACGAGTCGTGCAGTTTCGGAAATACTTGTTCCGAGCCATTACAATCTGCCCCTCTATCAAAGTCGCTTAGATCCGCAGCCTTTCCCATCACACACAGAAGTGAAAGAATGATTCTTCAGACTGTACAGCATCAATTAAATACCATTTCCACCTGATTACGTGCCTTCGACGTCATCCAGGCGAGTTCATTGCAAAATGTAGGGGTGGTCATAATGTTTGGACTCTTGAGTGTATTCCACTTAATCGGATTGTCTATATATGTGCATGTGAAATAGTAACATTTGTAATCGTTTTCACTTTTACTGTCGGTGCATCAAGAAATATGCGATTATTTAATTTATTTAGAATATTTATACGCATTAAATTTGCTGCACGTAATTTCTTCGATAATTCCTCAGTAATTGGCATTGTACGCGAAGAGACTTTGGATTTCTCATCTTTTAGGTCAGCGTGGGTTTTTACCCCTGAAGCTAATTTGTTTGGATTAGCTGCTAATAGTCTCTATCTTATTCAGAAGCTATATGAACCAGATGCCCGCAGTAGAAACACGTGAGGGGCTTTCTGTCTCTTCGTTGCGAAGGAGTTTGATTTCTATAGTTATTTTCGAACATGTCTCTTTGTTTATCGAGTTCGTATATTTTAGTGTTAGGGTATCCGAGTTGTTTCAGAACCAAATCTAACGTTTTAATAAAACTCCTTAACAGCCTCCACCGCATTCGATTCAGCATGAGCAACAACATTAGTATTTCGAAAGGTTTTTCAACTCATAATGCGAGGTCAAGTCGCAAAAGACTAAGAGTTTTTGAGACAACCTGCATTTCAAGAAATAAATATTTTAACGTAAGAATTTAAATCTTGCAAAATTTTACATACCGAGGTATCGATCAATTCTAGAAGGCACAAATTAGGCCTATTTTTTCCTCAATTGACCTCCTTTATCTGCTGCAAACAGTAGCCAGAATCTTTACATAGTAAAGCACACTCTTTGAATAGTTTTTATGATTGGTTACAAGGTATGTTTTTCCTTTTCTCGACAAAGAATCTATGACCCACTCTCCTTCATTATCTTCAATGCTGATGGGTGTCATCATTTTACTTAATGCATGTCGTTTTCGTAATCTACTCATTCTTTTGACCGCTTTCCTTTTTCAATGCGTAGCATTCTATTAAAAACTTTATCCCTAACAATTTTCATTAGGCAAAATAAAGTTTTATTCAGTCTCTCTCTCTCTCTCCCCCTGATGATAAATGTATTTTATTGCCTTTCGCATGCTCTCCTGAATCATGTTCGCATGTATTCTATTCCATTTTTAAAGTAGTGTGTCCCAAGTTTCTGCACGTTTACTGTAATTATCTGTGAAGTTCATTCCAAAATCTTAACAAATCATTTTCTTCGTAACTTCTTAGAGCTTTACTGATCATTATTTCAAATGCCTCTTCATCAACTTCACTCAATGCATACCTCAAATACTTTATGCACTTCAATTTGCTGTTCTTTAGGAATATTCAACTTGTCTATTTTTCTCCGCCAACTACGATCGATATGCCAAGCGCACAATATTCGTTTATTATGTTCCCCAAATACTAATCTCCATGCATTATGAATGTTTCTGTGTCGTGTGGCATCAAAACTTCAGGATTAACTGCCACGTGTTCTTTTACAGCTCTAAATGCAACTGCCAAAGGGACAGAATCTTGACAATTACTTATAATGAAAACTGCCGGAAATCCTTCTATTTTATCATCCAAGTCTAAAACAGTTGCTAAATCAAAGCCACGTGAATTTATACCGTGTGTAAAATCTAGGCAAATAACATTTCCATAAGACCCTCATTTCTTTGCGAAGAATTCATTATGATCAGTAGATAATCTGCCTTTTTCATTCCAGGATATAAAGCCTCATTTATAGTATTTTCAACTTATATAGAAATATAAGAGAATGTTCACTGCTGATAAAATTCTCTACCCATTTGTTTACACTAATTTTGTCATTTACATAACAGCATTTGCATTAATATTAAATTTTATATTATGCATATCATGGCATGTTAGCAAATGTATTCTTTCAAGTTTATCATATCAATTTTGGATGGCATTCGAAATTCAGCATTTCTTTTTCCTTCTACTTTACTGTTGAAGTAGCCAGTTCAATGACATTTTTATTACATTTCTCTTTCAGTTAGGATTTCTTCACATATGAACTTAATTCTCCTTCTCCGTTCGGGAACACCGTTTTGAAGAGATTCAACGTGAATCGACGCGCGATTTGAAGGTAATCTCGGCCAATGACTTTAGCATGCGTTGAAGATTGGAAAAATTGTTGGTTTAATTCGGGAGGGGATTACTTTGAAGGCGATAAAATAACCTTAGATGAGTAAATAAAGAGTTTTTGAAAAAAAAAAATTGGTTTTACTTTTTGGGCACAGTAGTAGCTACATACTGCTCAATGAATCCTTTTAGAGAAAAATGGAGAGTTAGCTACTGGTTCTCAATGTGCCGCATAAAAACATGATGACAGCCCTAACGATAATTGTTCTTTATTATCCTTGTATTAAGCAGATGACTTTAAAAAAAAATAATAAAGTTTGCTTGACGTCATTTCCAAGCTTTCATCAATGCCATAACCAAAATATTATTTCTTCGCGTGATGATGTTTCTAAAACTTTGAATAGCTTATCCAGTTGGGTTCTGTGTTTTACTGCATCTGTAACTTAAATATCTTGCTTAGTTGTGAGTTCACGAATAAATGGTTGTGGTATCTCCTGCGGAGAGTTAAGTGCATTCTCTTCGCCGCTGACATCCGACATTTGAAAGCAGAAAGATATTTGTTCCAAAACACTGATTTGTTCTGGGATTTGATTTATTCTCGGATTTACCCTGATTAGTACGCCTTTGGTCACCCCATATATCCATCATTAAATTTAATTGTTTCATCATGTGCTCCGAATATTATAATTTTCAGCCAAAAAAAAATCGTTCCGTACTCTTCGCCTTCAAGTACCATTAAAATTTTCATTTGCATTCTGGGTTTTTCCACGTAGACATTTCTATGAAAGAATCTTGGCTTGATTATATTCAGTATATCATTTGGCTGACCAGTGTATTTTTCATTGATGGTTTTTCCATTTGTCACAGTTTGCTGTTATAAATACCAACTTTCTTTTCCAATGGGACATAGGCCATGGACTGTATTTCTTATTGGATGTACAATGAAATAATTCAGATTTGAAACTTTGATGCGAATTTTTCAAATTACCAGCAGTGCTTAGTATTGCTATGCCGTAATGATATTGCAGTTTAACAATAAAAGCATATGTTAGTTTATCTTTTCCAGATAAGCCTTTAGTTCCGGATATTTACTTTTAATTCTAGATTTTTATTTTCAAGAATTTACTGGGTTTTTTTTTTTTAAATTTTACTTTTAGTTTTGATCCTACGCTTTTATTTATATTCATGTGTTCAATAGATTCTATTTCGTCGCACTGTAAATGTTTGGCACCGACAAAAACCCTTCTGAATCATCATCTACATAATAGATTATGCATTTCAAATGTCAAGCGAAACAAAGCGATTTTGGATTTTCGTATTACTGTTAAAACTTACTTTTCGTGACACTAGAATTTTGAACTTTTCGTATCTTCGCATGGTGTGTTAATTTCATGACCTGATATTTAAATATAATTATGCTATAGAACAGCCTTTACAGACTGAAATAAGTAATAAGCGATGTTTGAAATACTCACTTTGTTATTACGAAGATATAACATGCGATTTAATCTTACTTGAAATGATACATGATTACTTTTATGCCAAAAATACTTACAAAGGAAAAGCTATTCATGTTTTATTCATTTATTTATTTTTGAATTGTCAAGTTTTACAACAATATCACATTTTTGCAATTTTTATCCATATTTTAAAGAATACATTGTAGAAAAAAATAGTTAAAATTGATACTTTTATGTGAAATGCAAAGATTTTGAATAAATTTAATCAAATCACTTGTACTGGATTTAAAATATTTAATCTTTTTACATTTCTTATTAAAAAGATTTTGCCAATAGGTGGAAGTTGTAAAAAAAAATTGTCTGGCAAATTTTAACTTCAAAACAGAGCACAGAAAATTTTTATAGAGCTTTAAGAAAAAACAATATTTTTTAATCAACTAGAAGACCCGGCCACGCGTTGCTGTGGCTTTCTTGTATTTCGTTCAATTATTAGATACTATAATTGGTATTAAGGAAGTGATTGGTAAAGAATGATGAAAAGATGAAATTAAGCTTTAATGAATAGAAAATGTTTAATTTTTATTAATTTAATGAATGAGGCAGATAATGTTGATTTTTAACACTGTTTTATAATTATTTTACGTAATTTAATTATTAATCGTTACTTTCATTTAACTAAGAACTAAGCGATGATTCTTGTTAGTCTGTCTTTCGTCAAAATAAATAAATTCGATAGTTGTCCAACACGTGAGCATGCAACATACAGCTGCCCATGGGAGAAACGGGGATTCTCCAAATCCAAGCCACAAATAGCCATTGTTTGCCCTTGCGACTTATTTATTTTCGTCGCAAAAGCCAAACGTATCGGAAATTGTAGCCTTTTGAAAGGTATTGTAGATTCTGATGGTATCAAAGGAATTCGAGGTAACAGGACGACTTCGCCTTTAAACTTTCCAGTCAATATCGTTGCTTCAAGTACGTTTCCGGTAATTCTTCTGATGACTAATCGTGTACCGTTGCATAATTTTGGTGGATTTAAGTTACGCAATAGAATGATCGGTGAACCAATTTTCAGACGAAGATTGTGTGGCGGCATTCCTGGCATATCCAGAGAATTTAAAAATTAATACTTTTCTTTAAAATTATATTGTCTGTACTATATTATCTTGCAGATCACATTTCATTTTAGAATTCTTAATCAAATAAAACACATGTTGACAAACTTTAAGCATAGAAAAGTTCAATGTTTTGATTCACAACTTTTCATTCCATATATTTTATTCAAATTCAAACGTAGAAAATAAAAAAAAATATTGATAGTCAAATCAGGTAATACTTACATACATTTGATTTATTTCGCATAGAAATAATATAAATTTCATACAATATATTTTTCACAAAATTTAAAGTAGTACATAAAACAATAATATTCAGAACATGAGAATTTTACGGTTATGTAGTACAGGCATCGAGACACGGCGCCATCTAAAAGTAGTCATTATATTGTTCGAAAAATGAAGCTACGAATTCCTCTAATTGCAGTATTGCAACCCTAAAGAAATTGGCGAAAATTCAGGGTTGCAAGATTGGCGCCTTCCTCAATGCTAGATTTTAACCGATTTTGCATTTGAATACAAAAAAAAATCTGTATAAAAACTATCCTATTTCTCAAGTTGAAACCAAACACACAATTAAAAAAAAAAGTTAAAATCGGATGGTTAGTTTCGGAGTTCATCGCGAACAAACGTCGTGACACGGGAATTATATATAATAGATAAGAATATGAACTTGATAATTCAATGCCATTTTAATATATTTACAACATTTTTAAAAGTAATATCTCTTAACTAAAAGTTGTTGTTTTTAGCTTTTTCTCAGAATGAATTTTTATGCTTTTTGTTTTCATCTTAAACACCATTACACAAGTAAAGTACTTAATGAATTTTTTTTGTAAGTAAACTTGATCAATAATTGGTGTCAATGAATTTAGAGCTTCGTAGCGTTCATGCGCAGATTTTTGCCATTGGCGGAGTTCTTTTGTCTTCTCGTCAGTTACCATACTTTCTGACGCCTCTGTGCAAGACAAAATTATATTGAATATTAATATACAATATGTAAAACAATGTATCTTTAATTTGATCCTCTTCTATGATGTTGAATTTTGGAGCAATGGCAACAGATTTACAATGTTATGTCGAAGGTACCATCCCCTTGAGGCCTTCTTACAATGGTTATTGACGTGAGGGAGTGTCTCATTCGGTTCAGCTTTGTTTAGCACAGCATAGCCAAGCCTTGCTCTTGTGCCATAAAACCTCACAAACCAAACCATTCGGTTCAGAATATCGCCTACATCTTTGATCACTACCGGTCTTCAACGATTGTGCTCCACTTAATGGTGGTACCATGTTGAGGCGTGCTCTATGGATAAAACGCCAGTTCGCGAATTTCGTGTATTTTTACCTTCGGAGATAAAATGTGAAAGAGCGACGCACTACATTACTTTTCCCTGGTTCTCTTTAGAGATGAGGTCGTGGGACGAAGTTGACGAATGGTGGAAAAAGTTACAAGAGTAACATTGAGTGATTCCTGGTCTTCGATTAAATTTTTCTATTTTGATTGAGACATAAAAAAGCTTAGTAAGGTTAAATATATTTTCATTGGATTTATTACGAGGCAGAACAATTTGCCATACTGCGATCGGTTGTTTGGTCTTTAGGTTGTTAAATTGGGTGACTTTTTCAATCGTGAAATTGAGGGATTTAAGTTCTTCTATTTCGGCGGTGGTGAATTGTTGTGGTAGTCCTTTTAAAATGGCTTTAATTGGGCGTTGTAATTTGGGAGTGATTAAGAAGTAATCAAACTTATTTTTTGTTAGCGATTTTGTGATTTCACGATGAGAATCCTCATCAGCTGGATAAATTTTAATCATTTCTCCGGAGACTATAGTTTTGAATTCAGTTTTTAGATTTTCATGTATTTTTTTGAGCTGAGTTTTAATATTGTCAGTTTGACGTGCCATGATTGGGGGAATTTTTGGAGCAACGGGTGCAGAATTGTTACCATTTAGTTTCTTCTTGGTTAAATTGAGCAAAGCGGTTGGTATTAACGGGGACATCAGAGTTTACGTGTCTCTCCTCTTGAGCAACATATTGTTTTGATGAGGTATGCCTTTTGGCAGGAAATTTAAATTGATTGTCATCAACAAATTTAGTTTTCTTATTATTATGGTGATACATGCACAATTTGATAGGGCAAGGACCATAAACTCTTACCTGCTCCTCCAGGATATTCTTCTGGTTTTGTAATTCCCTTATTTTGCGTTCCATGGTTTTATCATGGTCCGTGTCAGTATTATCTCCCAGATCTTTCCAGAATTTGATAGTCATGGGAATTATAGAAGTTACCTTATTCTATAGAGCAGTTGTTCTTCTGAGGCCTTCACGGTTTATTTGTGGTTGGGTCAGGTTGGTGATAAACTCGTAGTGAACTACAGGCTGGGTGGTCCTGAGAAGAACCCGCTCCCTCGGCGCTCGCACAATTCATCTCCTCTTGAAGCATCGTCGCACACGTCAGGACGGGGCGAAGGCTAGCAGCAGAGGGGTGTTTGATGATGCCGAGGCGCTCCGCGTCAGCGGGTTCGCTTAAATGTAAAAGGGGGAGTGGCTTAGTGCTTAGCGTATGGCTAAAATCCTCCCAATTGGTCGAAAGCTGGTCTGGACCTTTCAGTGATTCGTTGCTGGTTTCAAAGGTAATCAAAACGGGTTTGTGATCTGAATCAAGATCATTTATCACGGTTTCCTGAACCAAGAGAGAATCATTTCAACCCAGTTTGTTCTGATGGATCGTGAAGAAGCCCGTGGTCTGACTGATCTTATTCAGCAGATCAAGGAATACAGCGAAAAATTTTCCCCTTATCTGCAGGAACGCGCCTTGACGGAGACTGATTCTCCTCAGGATTGTACAATACTGGCACTGGACAATGACGAACCCTCGGAGGCTTCCACCTCCAAGATACTCACAGACGCAGATATCTGCCAGCAAATTACTGCTGCCATGCAGCACCTAAATGAACGCAGGAAATTGCATGACCTTGCTAACCAAGCTATTACTCAATAGCAAATCCTGATGGATGCTGGACTTGTCAATGCAAAAACTATCAAGGCCTCAGCTGCTACACTGAAGGAAGCCGTAACTGAAGCGGAGAACCAGGTAAGTGGGCTTGGTCTCTGTCCAATTGTAAATTGCGCAAGGCATAGCAATGCTAGAGTAAATCTCAAAAATAAGAAATCTAAGAGGCCAGCTACCTCCGCAAATATTGAGGATGGGTTTGTTAAACCCGCTAAAAAGCATACGGTTAAAAATGTTGCTAAAGCGAATGCCGCTACTATTGATCTCTCAAATAAATACGCCAACCTCGATATTGATGAAAATGCTGATGTTGAACCGAGTGTCATACAGGAGCCGAAACTCCCACCTATCATGGTTAAACATTCGGACAATCTCAAAGGACTGATCGCTGAGATTAGCAAGAAATTTAAGGAGGAAGTGAGAATCAAACTTGCCGGTGAACATCTTAAAATCTTCCCTAATAATTCGGATAATCATAGGTTAATCAGTGGTACCTTGCAGCAGAACCCCAAACCGGGCAAGCATACGTTATTACGGGCCGCAAATAGTACATATAGATGATTAGTTTATTTTCTAAAGAAAGAGGTGAATTTTTATTAATAAATGGATAGAGCATGCGTATCGCGATGTTAACTTTCCGTTTAATATGATTCATATGATTAGTATAAGTTAGTTTATTATCTAGATAAACTCCCAGATATTTAGCATTAGTAGTCCAGGTGATTAGTTCGTTAAAAAGATAAATGTTAGGTGGAGTTATTCTTCTCCGCGTGAAGAGCACGGCTTCTGTTTTGTCCACATTAATTTTGACGCGCCATCTAGTGAGCCAAGCTTCAAGCTGCGTGAAATAAGTCATGTAGTTGTTTTGAATGTCTGCGAGCGTTTTTCCAGTAGTGATGACAGCTGTGTCGTCAGCATAGATACCTAACGAAATATTTTTAAATTGTGGAATATCGTTTATGAAAAGGTTAAAGAGAATTGGTCCAATTAAGGACCCTTGCGGCACACCTGCGCCTATGGTTCTGTCAGCAGAGAACTGATTATTGACTTTCACTGTGAATGTTCTGTTCTGCAGATAAGATCGAATGAGTAGTATTAAATAGCGCGGAAATTTGTAAGCAAGAAGTTTGTGGAGCAGACCATCGATCCAAACTCTATCAAATGCTTTGGCTACATCCAGGAAAACAATACCCGTTAATACCTTTTTACTAAGCCCTTCAGATATCATTTCCGTAATACGCAGTAGCTGGTGAGTTGTGCTAAGCTGAGAAGTGAAGCCAAATTGTTGCGGGATCATAATAGAGTGCTTATTGAGGTGCTTTTTAATTTTACTAAGAATAACAAATTCAGTTAATTTACTTAAAGTGGAGAGAAGAGAGATCGGTCTGTAATTAATAGGATTAGAAGGATCCTTTCCTGGCTTAAAAATGGGTAATACAATTGCTTTCCGCCAGGAGAGGGGAAAATAAGAAAGTTTAATGATAGCATTAATGAGAGCAGCAATGCGAACAATTAAGTTATGAGGCAAGTTTTTAAGCATTTTATTAGTGATGTTATCAACGCCAGGCGCTTTATTAATTTTAAGTTTACGAATATAGTCATATAGCAGGGTAGGATTGACATTAACAATTTTATTAGGATTATTAGCAGAATTTAAGAGAGTAACCGAATTTTTAACCGTTTCATTAGTATGCGGGTTAGAAAGATTATTTACTTGGAACTGATCCTGAAGGCTATCCGCGAGCAAATTTGCTTTATCTAAATCATTTAATACCGGCGAAGAATTCGCATCTTTAAGATCAGAAACTTTTATCTTAACCCCTTTTAATTGCTTTACCGCGCACCAGATGGAGCCATCTGACGGATGAAGAGTTTGGAGTCGATTCGTCCAGGTGTTTTGTGTGAACTCGCGTATTGAATTTCGAAGCTTGGCTTGTGACCTATTGTATTGATTTTTGGAAAGAGAGTCGCGATGTTGTTGCCATGTTTTTCTATGTCTGTTGCGGGCAGTAATGAGTTGTTTGATGTGAGTAGGAAGAAAGTTAATGTTATTATTTTTTACGGGTTTAGAAGAGTTAGAATACGCGCTCTGAATAATGTTAGTTATGCGTTTTACTTCCGCGTCAATTAAGAGAGGAGAATCAAGATCTAAATTATCGTTAGAAGGATTTGAGAGGATGGAATTAAATTTTGACCAATTTGTAGAAACATTACGGGTTAGTTCAAGAGTTTCGTAAATTAAAGAAAAGTTTAACATGACCGGATTATGATCTGAGGAGAGCTCAATTAAGGTTTCAATAGAGAAAGGTACATGGAAATTATTAAGAAGGGTTAGATCGATGGTAGAAGAGGAAAAGTTTGTGACCCTCGTGGGAGTGGGCGGCGCAAAAATTTCTAGGCCAGTTTGATTGGCCAATTGCACCAGTGCAATGCCTGTGCTATCATCACGCCTACATCTCCATGAGGAGTGATGAGCATTAAAATCCCCACAGAGGATCGAGGAATTACTAAGTTGCAAGATTGCGGTTAGATCATTAAGAAGATTAGTGCGATTAATTGTACAAGGTACATAAATAGAAGCAATATTGACAGAGTTAAAATGCTGTGTGTTAATGCTGAGAACAGTGGATTGAATGTCGGTTAAAGTGTGAGGTGTAACATTAGTATGCGAGATATTACTTTTAATGAAAATTGCCGTACCTCCACGCGGTCTGGGAGTTTGTCCGCCGTCATTTCTGTAAAGTAGATAATTAGGAAGAAAAGGTTTACGATTAGGAGAAAAGGTGCGTTTCCTGAAAAGTATTAAGTCGGGTTATGTGTGTTACAAAATGTGTTAACTCATGCATTTTTGACATTATACCATTTGCATTCCAATAACAAATTTTTAGCCCGGCAACCAGCACAACCATTAATTAATTGCCTTAGAGGCAGCATCAGTAT